>JAYEPQ010000011.1:34361055-34961055 GCA_036321105.1 Dracaena cambodiana | reverse complement strand
CATCGTCTTACGCCAAAAACCACTACAATATTTGGTTTCAATGCCAATAATAGCTGTCCACTCGGCAAGATTAGACTCCGATGACAGATCGGAGACCTGAAAATAGAGGTCACATGTTATGTCATCGATGCAGACACGTCATATAATATCCTATTGGGACGACCGTGGATACACGCCTACATGATAGTACCGTCGACTCTTTACCAATGCATGAAATATTGCAATGAGCACGGAGAAGTCAGGACTTTGATTGCGGATAAACAACTTTTCGAAGGATTGGAAAACTATTTTACCGATGCCATATTGTACAAGGCTGCCCATGAGATTATCCAAGAGTACGAAAAACTCTACGACAGTGGTAATGAAGCAGATACTGAGCGTGTCTTCAGAAAAAGACGGTGGAGATTATGAAATAAATTCTAATATAGATATCAACAAAGTTAATGTAACCAACATTGCTAGTGACGAAAATGAATGAGTTATCAATGAAGACATAAAGTTAGTTAATGAGCCTGCTGTTACTACTGATTCAGAATCTTCTGGCACTACCACAGAGGCGGATGGCTTGTCCGAAATTGAGGTTTTGGTAGCATATCATATGCATTTCAGATCCTCCCGTCTCTCTAGGTCCAAAATAATTAGTGGCCAAAATAATGTCTTCGAAGTACCTTCTCGACAAACGCATCAAAAAACTATTGTGTTTGGCAAAGTGGTGACGCCACCTACTCAAAAACAAAGTAGTGAGAGTGATGAGCAAACATCACCTCAGTTCCATCATTATGAACAAAAATCCCAACAAATGATGAAAAGAATGTGTTATAATTTAGCCCAAAAACCAGGGTTAAACTTTGGAAAGAGGCGGCGAAATCTTCTACTTTCATTTAGGCCAAAGGGTAAAAGCCTCGATTACTATCATAAGACTTAAAGAGGGTTAGGATATGTATCCACTCCTTCTATATCATTGAACAAATTTGAAGGGACGACTCCGATCGACATCAAGGATAGTCTGCCAGACCATGCTTCCGATCAGAGTACCGGTGTTCTATTCCAATCATTAGCGGCAAACATGGTTTCAGCCGCACTTGAAAGTGAAGAAGAACCAATTGATATTCAAGATAAATTCTGGGCTAGATACATGGATACCCTCTAGGATATCCATTTTGAACAACGTGCCCCCCACAGAAGATAAAATAACATAAATTAACATGGGAACTGAGGAGGATCCAATACCTATTTTTATAAGCGAATCACTAACTCCCGCAAAAAAAGAAGAGCTTATAGCTCTCATTAGGGAATACATAGACGTGTTCAAATAGAGTTATGAAGATATGCCTGGGCTAGATCCCCGGTCGCTATGCATCGCTTAAATATTAAAGAAGTGCCAAACCGGTAAAGCAACAACAAAGGCGCTTCTGACCGGAGTTATTGGAAGCTATAGAAGCTGAAGTTAACAAATTGATAACTTCAGAATTTGTTAGAGAAGAATAGCATCCTGATTGGGTGGTGAACATAGTCCCAGTTCGCAAAAAGAACGATAAAATCCGGATATGCATTGATTTTCGAGATTTAAATGCCGCATGTCCTAAGGATGAGTTCCCTTTGCTGGTCACTGATGAGATGATTGATAATACGTGTGGCTATGAGAGGATATCCTTCATGGATGGCTTCTCTGGTTATAACCAGATTAAGATGTACACAGACGATGAGAAATATACGACTTTCAGAACACCACTGGGGGTATAGTGTTATATGGTTATGCTCTTCGGACTTAAAAATACCGGGGCACTTATCAGTGCTCAATGAACGTCATATTTAAAGAACACCTTCGCTAAACCGTTGAGTGTTACATGGATGATCTTGCTGTCAAAAGCAAGAATAAAGGAGATCATCTTCAGGACTTAAGAACATTATTCAATCTCATGAGAAGACATCATCTAAGCATGAACCCTGCTAAATCTTTTCTGGGGGTATCCAGCGGTAAGTTCCTTGGGTTCGTAGTTATCTCAAAAGGGATTTTCCTTGATCCCAACAAAGTGAAAGCGATTAAACAAATGCTGCCACCCTGAAATCTCAAAGAACTGAGGGGTTTATAAGGTAAATTGGCCTATATTCGTTGCTTCATCTCTAACTTATCAGGGCAGTGTCAGCCGTTCTCTGGGCTCATGAAAAAGGGGGTTTTGTTTATGTGGGACAAGACATGCTAGCAAGCATTTAACGACCTCAAAGAATATCTTACAAAGCCTCCTATTCTCATGGCCACCGTATCATGAAGACCATTCCTCGTATATGTGAGGGTTATGGATCATGCGATAGGAGTATTGCTTGCTCAACATAATAAGCACGGTCATGAACACACTCTTTATTACTTGAGTAGGACAATGATGGAGGCAGAACATAGGTATATTCCGATAAAAAAGGAATGTTTAGCCCTAGTGTTCGCTATCCAAAAGATGCGTCACTACCTCTTCGGGCAGACCATTCACGTCATATCTCGGGTTAATCCACTAAAGATCCTGATGACCAAACTGGGTTTCTTAAACGACAGATTAGCAAAATGGGCATTGTTATTATCCCCATACGACATCCACTTCGTACCTCAAAAAGCTATGAAAGGACAGGCGATCGCTGACTTTCTCACAGAGAACCCGGTGTTAAAGAGCTCTAGGTTATAAGAGGATATTCCGGACTATTCAGCAGAAGTCAATGCAGTTAATAAAGAACAACCATGTCAACTGTTCTTTGATTGAGCCTCAAGTCGATCTGCTGCAGGAGTGGGGGTGGTACTTATATCACCACACAAACATGTAATTTTTAATGGTTATTTGCTCATGGAGCCATGTACAAATAACGTGTCCGAATACAATGCTCTCATTATTGGCCTAAAAATCGCCTGCAACTGGGGGTGAACTATTAGAGGCATATGGAGACTCTAAGCTCGTCGACAACTAAATGACTAACGAGTACGAAGTCAGACATGAGCCCTCATCCCCTATCATTAATTCGCCATTGAATTGGCAAATTGTTTTGAGCTGTTTTACATCGACCATATACCTCGACACATGAACATCTACGTGGATGCCCTTGCAGCCGTAGCTGCGACGTTGGCACTGCTAGCAGGTTCCACTAAGAGTGTCCCTATAAGAAGTAGAGAATTTATTCACCCTGATATGGTCCTACAAGCTAAAGAAGTATATAAAGTAGGTATAACTCTCGAACCACAAGATTGGCAATTTCCATTTATGGATTACGCCTTGCATGGAATACTTTCCAAAGATCCTAAAGAAGCTGCTTCGATCAAGAAGAAAGCTCAAAAATTCTATTATGATGCCGTAGTTCAAACTCTGTATAAAAAGTCACGTGATGGTCTCTTGCTACGATGCATTTCAAAAGAGGAGGCCAGTGAGGTGCTTAAAGAAATGTATAATGGGACATGCGGAGCTCACCAATCCGGTCCGAAACTCGGAGATCACATAAGAAGGCTGGGGTATTATTGGTCAAAAATGATTACCGAGGCAGTAACATATGAAAAGCGTTGCCATGAGTGCCAAGTGCACGCCAACTTCATACATCAACCTTCTGAATACTTGCACGCTACGGTTGCCAGTTGGCCCTTCGAAGCATGGCGAATGGACATAGTCGGGTCAATTACTCTATCATCATCCAGAGGACAACGGTTTATACTTGCAATAATTGATAATTTCTCAAAATGGACTGAATCTGTACCCATGAGAGAGGTAAAAACTACTGATGTGATCAAATTTATCAAACATCATATGATCTATCGCTTTGGTGTCCCTAGGAGAATTATCCATGATAACGGGCCATAGTTTATCAGCCAGTGGTTTTCACAATTCTGTGATAAATTCAGGATCAAAGATATCGCGTCAATGCCATACAACCCAGCAGCCAATGGCTTAGCTGAAACTTTCAATAAAACAATTATTAAGCTTTTTTGAAAGTTCGTCTCTTCTAATAGGCAAGACTGGGATGAGAAGTTGGGAGAATGCTTGTGGGCTTACCGCACCACAATCCGCACTCCTACTAAATCTACACCTTTCTTCCTGATATATGGAAGTGAGGCTGTTTTGCCCTTGGAAATCCAGATACCCTCATTGAGAATAGCTTTGGCTACAAGAATGACAACAGAGGAAAGATACCGATAGAGACTTCAAGAACTTGAAGTGTTGGATGAAAAACATCTACAAGCTCAACAACAAATTGAACTGTACCAAGTGTGAATCTTGAGGACGTTCAACAAGAAGGTCAAATAAAGAACCTTCAAATAAGGGAATTTGGTCCTGGCCATCAAGAGACCGATGATCATAACTAGACCTGACTAATGGGCCGGGCCTGACCCGGCCCGGGCCCGTGCCCGGCCGTGCCGTGCCCGGGCCGAGGCGGGCCGGCCCGGTTTTTTTTAAAAAAAAAAAACGGGGGGAAGTTATATCATATGATAAAAACAAATGTTATATTATATATAATCTCATTACATTTATGTAATTACTCTATAAATCTCTTTAGAAATTATACAAAGCCCGAAGAGAGGGGAGAGGACCCTAACCATCACCCTCAACTTGTTCTTAATATATTTTCTAAGAGATTTATAAGTTAAAAATAAAAAAAATTGAAAATACATGAATATCCTTACAAATTTAAATACTTTTAATCAATCTTCATTTTCTTCCGGTACGCCTAAGATCTCTAGTACATCTTCTTCATTAGTCAAGCCTTGTTCCCTGTCTTCTGCGTCGTACCAATCCTTCAAGCAGACACACATCTCCAATGTGTCCGACGCCATTGAGGTTCTCAAGTACGTGAGCACTCTACCACCTGCGCTAAAAGCAGACTCCGATACTACAGTAGACACTGGAGGAGTTAGTAGATCACGAGCCATGTTGGAAAGCACGGGATATGTTTTTTCCTGTGATTTCTACCATGCCAAAATATCAAAGGATTCATACTTTACAGGAGATGCGTTATCTTCATAGCTAGCTCTCTCTAAATAATAATGTAATTCATTAAAATATGTACTAGTTTGTTTTGGTTTTTTTCTGTTAAATAGAGATGATATTATTGGATTACGAATTTTCCTAGTAGATGGTTCTTTTGTAGTTTGTGTTGGCACACCATACATATCTTCATAAGTTTTATACATAATATCTAAACATGTTTTAATATTATTAAGTAAATCCCTCACATTATTTTCATAAGACATATTTGTATAAAATAAATCTATTAATATTTCAAGTCCATCTAACTTGCAACGGGGATCCATAACAGTTGCAAAATATATTAAGTATGGAAAATCTTTAAAATATTTATTAAATTTAATTTCTATAGGTCGAACAATACTTTCAAGTATAGAGTGGTTTATACATTCATTAAAAACCGAAGTAATTTCGGTTAAATAATATAATGCAATGTGTGTAGTTGGGTAATAACTTCCTGACAGTACTCTAGATGCATCTTAAAATTTGCCTAAAAACTTAGAAATGCAATGCAACTGGTGCCATTCATTATTATCTAAACTATACATTGGTGTCTCCATTTCATTAAAAGCATTTATTACATTTTTATACTGAATAGCTATGTTTAACATTTTATATGTAGAATTCCATCTTGTTCTAACATCTATAGGTACAATTCTAGGTGATATTTTTATATTTTTACATATTTGTTTAAATATTTGTCTTCTTGGCCCACTATCTTTAATAAAAAATAATGTATACCTAAGATTCATTAGTGAATCATTTACTATTTTTAATCCATCTTGAACGCGTAAGTTTAGTATGTGGCAAATACACCTAACGTGGAATAATTTTCCATCTAGAATTGGTTTTGTATAATTTTTAAGAATTCTAATTGCGGCCGTATTTTCAGAAGCATTATCCAAAAAAATGGTAAATATTTTATTGTCTATTCCAAAAGCTGAAAATACATTTAGCATGGTTTGTGATAAATTTTGTGCATTGTGAGGAAATTCAAATACCCTAAACCCTATTATTCTTTTCTGTATGCACCATTCTTGATCTATATAGTGTGCCGTCATGCATAAATAATGAGTCATATTTCTAGCTTCCCAACTATCTGCAGTTATTGCAACTCTAAAAATTAAAGAAGAAAAAATAGCTATTAAAGTGTCCCTCTGCTCTTTATATAGTTTGAACATATCAGATGTAGATGTTGAACGTGGGACTTTTTAAATTCGTCAGTAAATGATGATTTACAAAATCTTTCAAATTTGCGATTTTCCGAAAAAGTAAATGATTGTTCGTCATGTATTATAAATCTTGCTAAATTTTCTCTTGTTTTAATTGGATCATATTTACGTATACCTAATGATCCACCAATGTACTTATTTTTGTTTGATGTGGTACATTTGGTGGGTGATTTTTTTCTACATGTCTTTTAAGATGACCCGTTCCGCTACCTACAGGAAATGAATAAATTTTATGATAGTGTTTACACTTAGCTTTCCTAACATTGTTTTTTGTTATTTTTTCAAAATGTTTCCATATGTCTGATCTAACAGCCCTAGTAGATGCGGTAGTTTGTATTTCGGGTATGGTTGTATTAGTTGTTTCTTCCTGAGATACAAAAAATAGTACTTGAGGAGGTTGTTCTAAGGATTGACATAGATTTTGATATTCTTCATCAGTTAAAAAGGGAGTAAAAGAACCCGTGGCTTGAGAGCAAGAAGCGCCAGACGAGTGTGGATCAATTTTAATAAAATCCAAAAAATAACTAATTAAAATTCTCAAAAAAACTTTAAATTATAAATACCTAGTTAGAGAGATGAAGCTGGAAACCGAAATAGCGAAAAAAACCTTACTTCAATGAGAAAACTTGCTTGGATCTTGTTTGGGAGACTTACTTGCTTGAGACTTCTTGATCACTTGATTGAAACTTGCTACTTCTTTTGCTTGAGACTTCTTGAGAAATAAAGATTTTAGGAGATTTTTTAGAATGAATTTAGTGTATAAGAATGATGAATGGTAATAGAAGAGATATTGAGGTATTTATAGATGAAGAAAAGGTTTAATTTGTGAAAAAATTTTACAAACCCCCCCAACGGCTATTTTGACCGTTGGGGGAGAAATCTGCAATTTTTTTTTTGCAAGAAACGGGGGTTATTTGCAAAAAAAAAAAAAATGCAAAAACCCCCCAAACACCCCAACGGTTATTTTTAAAAAAAAAAAAATTTATTTGGGCGTGCCGGCCCGTACCTGGCACGTGCCAGGCACGGCCCGGGCACAGCCCGGGCCGAGGTGGCGGGCAGTGCCGGGCACGTGCCCGGCACGTGCCGGGCCGGGCGTGCCCAACGGGCCGCCCGGTCAGTTAGTCAGGTCTAATCATGACCCATAAAACTAAAGGTAAGTTCGAGTCTAATGGGAAGGACCATTTGTGGTGGAAACAATATATTCAAATGGAGCCTACCGCCTAATGAATCAAAATGGAGATAGGGCAATATGCTTGTTAATGACAAATTTTTAAAGAAATACTATATATAAAAAAATGTGTTGTTAAGTTTTTAGCTCTGACAGTAAAATTTGAATTATTATCATAGAATAAAAAAACCTGTCATGTTAAACTCTTATTTCTGACAGTAAAATTTAGATTATTACCATTTCTGTTCAAGATAGGCGAGAGAGCACTTGAACTGTCCCCACCAAATCACCAGGCATGTGCAATTGGGCACCGCTGTCAAAGAAGTGATGATCCTGACCCGATCATCTTAGCGTGTGTAATTAAGCATCTCCGCTCAAATGATGTGATAATTTAACTGCAAACGCACAGTATCGGTGTAGCACTATACAGATCGTTCCACAGAGATCTCAGGTGTCTTGCAATTCTTACTAATTTTTTAGTTCTATCAAGTTAACTACGAGTTTCTAAATTGAGATAGTTGGTTTTAAATTCTAAAGATTAGCCTAGAATTTCAAATCCATTATAATAATAGCCTAACAATGAATTATCTCTTTCTTCCTAACTTTTCAATTATGCACGATCAAGTAACACAATAAAAAGGAGATCTTCTTAATTTTATTTTAATTAAGTACCTCTAAGTATGACCTATCAAGTGATGTTCAAGCATAGACAATCAAAAAAATATCTTTCTGAAAAATAAATTATATCTAGTAGATAATCTCATAAACAAAAGTAAAGAAATAAACTTCAAACCCTAATCTAAGTATAGGCTATCAAATGACCGAACTTAAGTATAATCTATCAAAGAAATTTGATTTACAAGTTTATTCTCTTCAATTTATTTATAGAAAAATCTTGTTAATAATTCTATAAATAAAATCAAAGAATATGAATTCCAAATATAATCTTGTTAATAATTCTATAAATAAAATCAAAGAATATGAATTCCAAATATAATCTAAGTATAGATTATCAAAATATGAATTAAGCATAATTTATCAAAAAATTATGATTTACGAAATCTATCTTTTATTTATTTATTTATAGAAAAATCATGACTTTATTTCTTTTTAAGAAGAAGATGAGATAAATCCATGTTAGATTTATTAAACTAATTCCATTTACATCTTAGGGTTAAAAAAAATTAGTTACTCATAATTCTAGTTAGCAAAATTCTATTTTTATTCATGAAAGCGAAATCTAATTTAGAAAGTAATATAAATCTAAACTAGAAAGCAATTAAAAGAGAATTAGCTAAGAAAAAATGAAGAACAATAAAGAATACCTCTGGAGTCGGTATGGCGGTCGTCACCCCTTTGGCAAAACCCTAATTTTATTAATTAAAAATTTGAATACAAAACTATATCCTATTTTCACTACTATTCTACATTACAAGGATATGACTAATATATAGGTTTCGGAAAATCAAACTCTAATTTTGATACAAGTGAAAAACTATAAAATTACATCGAAACCCTCATAGAAAAATTATTTAGTGGGGCCCATTTTTTTCCGCCAACTGGCAGCTTATGCCGCTAAATTGCGGCTCAAGCTTGAATTTATTTTTTGGTTTTTCTCCTGCATGAGTCTCTTGACTTGATCTCATGATTTAGCTGACTGTATTGAACTTTGACTCTCTGCAGCATCCTAATCTTATAGTTTTGCTCATTTTATAATTTTTTATGGGCTTGGTTTCCTAATCCGGCTATGATTTTATGCCATCTCCTTGTATGAATATGTTACTTAAAAAACAAACTAAAAATGCCCGAGTAATATTATTTAAATATAAAAATAGATAATATAGAGGTTATAAATATGCATTATATAATACTCATCATACCTCCATACCTATCTTTTGCTAGTCCTTGAGCAAAACCTAAAGCTAAAAAGAAAAAGAAAAATCCTAATTCAATTTCGTAGGAATCGCGATTGCACTTAGCACGTGCAACAAGTTTTTAAAACCCTTGGTTACCCTAGTGGACGAGTAGTGTCTCATGAGGGTTTGCAATGAATATACCTACAAAATTCGTGAACAATATAGAATAAGCTATAAAGAAAAGAAAAATAAGAATAATCAAAATTCAAGAAAAAAAAATTTTATACAACAGAAAGAAAAAAAGATCTTTTTTTAATATTTTCTTCAATTAATCTCACTAATATACAAACTCAAGAATGCATTTAGATTATCAATTTTTAAATCTAGCATTATATCAGATACATTTATCATTTTAATCAAAAACTCAAATTCAATCTTTCAATACCCACTAACAGATAACCATTGGTTCCTATACATCTACGTGCACGTGCGATAGTCTAATTTGGTGTTGAACTCCAACTCTAACTCATGATTCATATCCTCTCTCATAATAATTTTTTCTTTTTTAAAGAATATTTCACTTTTCATGCGAATATTCACACTTATTTAGGCGCAAAGTACCCGATTACTCGGATCATTATTTTTTTTTCACTCGTGAGGCTATTGCCTTAATACCAGATGCATTCTATTTTTTTTATCACTCTCGAAACTATTGCCTTAATATCAGATGCACCCTATTTTTTATTCTCACTTTTTTCCTTTTTTACTTTTTTTTCTTTTTTTCTTGTTTAGAGAGAAAAGACTTACTCAATCATTATCATTTTTGTTCTTAACCTAATAAACTATTGTGAAGTGAAAATAGATATATACTTACCTCAAAATTGCTGTTAGCGATATTTATTTTTTGAATTTTAATCTTTTTCATAAAATTCTGAGTGTATCGTCAAATCTACTCTCTTATCAAATTTTAAATCTAAATTTGTCCCTTTATCTGTAATTAGGTTGATTTATTGATGAAAATATATAAGTTTTTTTAAAATTTTTTAATTTTTTTAGTTAGTTACTCTAAAAACTATCTGAAGTGTAAAATAAAGAAACCCAAAAATCTAAAAATAAAAATTCTAAAAATAACTAAAAATCCTAGAAAAACACGAAGAAAATATTCTAACCCACTCCCCCATACCTAAACTCGTGTATGCCCTCATACACAAACCAAGGATAGTAAAATAAATAAGAAAATTATTATACAAATAATGAGAATCGTAAAAAGTTACGATCTCAATATCGTCACCCTATTAACGCATGGAAAGCAGTTACGACCTCTCGATCGCTTCCCACTTTCATAGTGTGTGCATTTTAAACGTGAAGTGGGTGCATTATTATATCTCATATCCTCCTACAAGTCATGAAATTACCTGTGTGCTTCTTTTGCCATTCTTTCTTTTTCTTTGTCCACATGTAAGCATTAATAATTGGGCTAAAGAATTCTTCATTATAAACCTGCCAATTATCGTTAGTAACAAACATACTTGTAGAAATATCGTAAGGTGAGAAGAGTGCTATATTATTAAGTGAATATGGTGGTGGCCCTTCTAACTCACAAAGTAATGCGAGCTCTTCTGCAAATAAATCCTCAAAAGTTTGCTCATAAATCAATGGTACATTTGTGCAAGTGTCATCATACATAGAATCAGTATGTGCCAATTCATCTAATAATATGAACTCATTTTCGAAAATTTGATCAAATGTGGGTTCATTATCAGTGTAAGAGATAGAATGAGAGTGCAAACTGTGAATCATGTTTACCTAAAAGAGGGATCTTGTTGTGTGCTCATCCATATTAAATATATTCAATGCCATGGTCATGTTCCCAAATGAAAGCTTCATGAGGCCACTCCTGCAATCAATTAATGCATTTGATGTTGCAAGGAATGGTCTACCCAAGATAACGGGAGTTTGATTCCGTGGATTGAAAATCAGCTCAGTTTCTAAGACAATGTAGCCTACAGGAAAGATGAACTCGCCGACCTTAATGAGCACATCTTTAACTATACCAAGTAGTCTCTTGATTGAACGATCAGTTAGTTGTAATATGACCTTGGTAGGTTGAAGTTTTCCTAACCCCAGTTGCTGATAAACAGTATAAGGAAGCAAGTTGACACTTACCCCTAGATCAACCAATGCCCTATCAAATGTAGTGTTCCCAAAGGTGCAAGAGATTATGGGGGAATCTGGATCTTTGTACTTGACAGGTAAGGAGTTAGATATGATTTGCAATAATTTGCAGTAAGAAAAACTTTCTCAGGAACATTTCTTACTCGTTTTTTAGTACAAAAATCTTTTAGGAACTTGGCATAAGTAGGAACCTATTGTATAATGGTAAGGAGTAGAATATTAATCTTCACCTGTTGAAATATTTCAAAAAATTTTTCTACTTGTGGTGAGGGCTTCCTAAGCCGATTGGGATATGGTGCTTTCGGCTTAGGAATAGGTTCTTCTAAATGAGTATGTGACGGTGATGGAGGTGATGGAGATAGTTGTGGAGAAAGAGGTGGAAAAGATGGTATAGTCTGCGAAATAGTAGGAGTGAGATCAAGGGGCATGGCTACATTATTGTCCACTTGCTTACTAGATCTGAGCGTGTGAATGACATTGCATTGGTGGACATGTGACTGATTGGAGATAGAGTAACTAGCGTTAGGATTTGTTAAGGGTTGACTTGGGAACATACCCCTGCCACGTTCACTCATTTGACTCGCTAATTGTCCAATCTACTGCTCTAAGTTCTTAATAGATTGAGAGTTCACGAGCAGGTGCTGATCAGTTCTTTGAATAAAATCAATTGACACTTTCATAAGATTTTGTATGTGCGTGTCAAGATTGGACATATGCGTGTCAAATTTGGATTGAGACTTGAGAAGATTTTCAACGTTTTTCTTAAGTGACTGGAGTCGCTTTTATTAATCATTATTAGACCCCTATTGTGGATGTGAGTGGTTTTGTGCAGGTAGTCTATTCTGGTTGTTCCCATGGTTTGAAGCGTTTGGGTGTTGATAAGCACCCACATTTGGTCTTGGAAACTGACCAGTGGCTGGAGGTTGCATGTTAGGGTTGGGGGCTCCCTGATATTGCCCCTAACCTCATAAGAGATTTGGATAGTTCCTCCAGCCAGAATTGTATATACGAGTAGAAGGATTGTTCATGGGTTGTTGATACAAGGCGTTAGTCTGCTCAAGAGTGTAACCCATGGGATTTACTAATAGTGGACACTCCTCCATAACGTGATTTGAAGTTTTGCAATTAAAGGATGTAGGACTTTGAATTTGGTTCACTTGACCCACTAGTGGAGCACTAGGAGTCTCCAACGCTTCAATTCTTCTCATAAGGGCTGCAATTTTAGTTTTGGCAGCTATAGAGCTGTCGACGCTATGAATCCCACCTTTATGCGCAGAAGTTGATGTACTGTGCTTCTCAGCGGGACTCTCCCACTGCATAGATTTTCATGATAAATCCTCAAGGAAGTCCCATGCTTCATCCTCATTTTTTCTCACAAACTCCCCCTGACACATGGACTTAAGAAGAGTTTTGGATATGTAATCGAGTCCTTCATACATAATTTGACATAACCGCGACTTTTCTATCACATGGTAGGGGCACTGATTTAATAGATTCTTGAACCGTTCCAAGTATTTCCAGAAGGCTTCTCCCAGCACTTGATGGAATTGATTAATTTAATTTTGATCTCTTGTCGTCTTATGTGTGGGATAATACTTCTTAAGAAATACCGCAACGAATTCATCCCAAATAGTGATCGAATCAGTAGACATACTATACAACCACTTCTTGGCATTATTCTTGAGTGTAAAGGGAATGAAGCAAAGTTTAATTGCGTCCTCTGATAAGTGCTGTAGTTTTATCATCATGCTACTTCCTAAAATTTACTGATAAAGAGATATGCATCCTCTGAATTAGAACCAGTGAATTTAGAAAGCATACTGATATACTGCAGCTTCAACTCATAGTGATTACCCACTGCTTGTGGAAGTTTGATGCATGATGGTAGCGATGTTCGCAACGGGTATCATTGATCCTGAAGGATTGGGATCGGTTGGTCCATCTTGTCTCTCATGAACAAATATGATCTCACAAGTCGACCAAATTGATCACGGGTCCAATGTGGCATGAACAAGCAACAGTGAGTGTATGCGTGTATTTCCTAAACTAATGTAAGAAGTGGTGTGTGGTGGAGATAAAATGGTGGAAAAAATATGATCAAATAAAAAATGTGATTTCTACTGTTCCTACTTTTTTTAATATTTTTTACAAAATTAGAGAACCAAAACACAGAACTGGAGAGAAAGAGGGGTCAGGATGTACCTGTTATGCTGCCAATTTGGCGGTTCTTGCTGTCAAATAGCTGCAGAACCAGAGATTTTGACTCTCTAGTTTCTGCTACTCAGTCTTGATGCTCCTATGAGCCCTTTTGTCTTCCTAAATCTATAATTTCTGGTCCATACACACTCAACACATACTGTTAACCTGTAAAACTTTAGAAAAAGTAATAAAACACCGTCAATCCTTGGCAACGGTGCCAAAAACTTGATGTGATAATTTAACTGCAAACGCACAGTATCAGTGTAGCACTATACCGGTCTACCCATAGAGATCTCAGCTGTTTTGTAATTCTAACTAATTCTTTAGTTCTATAAAGTTAACTACGAGTTTCTAAATTGAGATGGTTGGTTTTAAATTCTAAAGATTAGCCTAAGAATTCGAATCCATTAGAATAATAACCTAACAATGAATTATCTCTTTCTTTCTAACTTTTTAATTATGCACGATCAAGTAACACAATAAAAAGTGATCTTTTTAATTTAATTTTAATTAAGTGCCTCTAAGTATGACCTATCAAGTGATGTTAAGTATAAATCATCAAAGATAATATCTTTCTTAAAATCAAATTATATCTAGTAGGTAATCTTATAAACAAAAGCAAAAAAATAAACTTCAGACCCTAATCTAAGTATAGGCTATCAAAAGACCGAATTTAAGTATAACCTATCAAAAAAAATTAGATTTACAAGTTTATTCTCTTCAATTTATTTATTGAAAAATCTTGTTAATAATTCTATAAATAAAAACAAAGAATATGAATTCCAAATCTCATCTAAATATAGATTATCAAAATATGAATTAAGAATAATCTATTAAAGAATTATGATTTACGAAATCTATCTTTTATTTATTTATAGAAAAATCATGACTTTATTTCTTTTTAGGAAGAAGATGAGATAAATCCATGTTAGAGCTGTTAAACTAACTTCATCTACATCTTAGGGCTAAAAAAATTAGTTACTCATAATTCTAGTTAGCAAAATCCTATTTTTATTCATAAAAGTGAAGAAATCTAATTTAGAAGGCAATATAAATCTAAACTAGAAAGTAATTAAAAGAGAATTAGCTAAGAAAAATTGAAGAACAGTAAAGAATACCTCTGGAGTCGGTATGGCGGCCGTCACCCCTTCAGTAAAATATTAATTTTATTAATTAAAAATTAGAATACAAAACTATATTCTATTTTCACTGCTATTCTATATTATAAGGATACGACCAATATATAAGCTTCGAAAAATCAAACCCTAATTTTAATATAAGTGAAAAACTAAAAAATTACGTCGAAGCCCTTATAGAAAATTCACCCTGTGGGGCCCATTTTCTGTTTCCAATTGGCAGCTTAAGCTGCTAAATACCGGCTCAAGCTTGGATTTATATTCTGGTTTTTCTCCAGAATGAGTCTCTTGTTTTGATCTCTTGATTTTGCTAACTGTATTGATTTTGACTCTCTGCAGTATCCTAATCTTGTAACTTTACTCACTTTAAACTCTTTTATGGGCTTGCTTTCCTAATCCGGCTCTGATTTTATGCCATCTCTTTGTATGAATAGGATTACCTAAAAAACAAACTAAAAATACCTGAGTAGCATTATTTAAATAAAAAATAGATAATATGGAGGCTATAAATATGCAATATATGGTACTCATCACAAAAATAGATAATATGGAGGCTATAATATGAGGATTCATTATCAGTGCAAGAGGTAGAATGAGAGTGCAAAATGTGAATCATGTTTACCTCAATGAGAGTGCTCGTTGTTTACTCATCTATATTGAATATGTTCAATGCCACAGTCATATTCCCAAATGATAGCTTCATGAGGTCACTCCTGCAATCAATTAATATATTTGATGTCGCAAGGAATGGTCTACCCAAGATAACGGAAATTTGATTATGTGGATTGGAAATCTGCTCAGTTTCTAAGACAATAAAGTTTGCAGGAAAGATGAACTCGCCGATCTTAATGAGCACATCTTCAACCATACCAAGTGGTCTCTTGATCAAATGATCAGTTAGCTATAGTGTGACCTTGGTAGGTTGAAGTTTTTCTAACCCCAGTTGCTGATAAACAGTGTAAAGAAGTAAATTGACACTTGCTCATAAATCAAACAACGCCCTATCAAATGTAGTTTTTTCAATGGTGCATGAGATTGTGGGGGAACCTGAATCTTTGTATTTGACAGGTAAGGAGTTAGAGAGGATTTGCGATATATTTGCAGTAAGAACAACTTTCTCAGGAATGTTTCTTGCTTGTTTCTTAGTATACAAATCCTTGAGAAACTTGGTATAAGTAGGAACCTATTGTATAATATCAAGAAGTGGAATATTAATATTACCTGTTGAAATATTTTAAGAATCTTCTTTACTTGCGGTGAATGCTTCCTAAGCCGATTGGGATATGGTGCTTTCGGTTTAGGAACAGGTTCTTCCAAATGATCATGTGATGGTAGTGGAGGCGACGGTGATAGATGTGGAGAAAGAGATGGAAAAGATGGTGTAGCCTACGAAATAGTAGGTGTGAGATCAGGGGGCATGGTTATATTATTGCCCACTTGCTTACGAGATCTGAGAATGTGAATGACATTGCATTGGTGAACATGGGATGAAACAGACTGAGATGAGTTAGAGTTGGGATTTATTATTGGTTGGCTCGGAGAGATACCCAGCCCCCGCTCACTCAACTGTGTGGCTAACTGTCCAACTTGCTGCTCTATATTTTTGATCGACTGAGAACTTGCAAAAAGTTGTTGGTCAGTTCGTTGTATAAAGTCAGTAGTCACTTTTATTAAATTTTGCATTTATGTGCCTAAATTGGATGTCATCTTGAAAAGGTTCTCACATCCCTTTCAAGTGTCATTAGCCATCTGTCATAATCATTATTTGACCCTACTGTGAATATGATTGATTATGCACAGGCGGTCTATTCTGATTGTTCCCTTGATTTGAGGTATTTGAGTGTTTATAAGCACCCACTTTTGATCTTGAAAACTGACTATTGGCTGGAGGCTGCATGTTAGGGTTGGGGGCTCTCTGATATTGCCACTGATCTCATGAGAGATTTGGATGGTTTCTCCAGCCAAGATTGTATGTAGGAGCATAAGGATTGTTCATAGGTTGTTGATACAAAATGTTAGCCTGCTCAAGTGTGGAACCCATAAGATTCATTAAAAATGGACACTACTCCTTAACATGATTCGGAGTTCTGCAATTAAAACTTGTGGGAACTTGAATTTGATATACTTTACCCACCGGTGGAGCACTAGGAGTCTCCAATGCCTCAATTCTCCGCATAATACTGTAATCTTAGGTTCAGCAGCTATAGAGCTGTTGACACTATGAATCCCACCCTTATGTGCATAAGTTGATCACTGGGTTTCTCAGCGAGGCTCTCTCACTGCATAGTTTTCCACGATAGGTCCTCAAGAAAGTCTCATGCTTCATCCTCATTCTTTCTCATGAACTCCCCTGACACATGGACTCAAGAACAGTTTTGGATGTGTAATCGAGTCCTTCGTACACGATTTGACACAACCGCCACTTTTCTATCGCATGGTGGGGCATTGAGGTAATAGATCTTTGAACCGTTCTAAGTATTTCCAGAAGGGTTCTCCCGACACTTAATAGAATTGATTAATTTGATTATGAATTCTTGCCGTCTTGTGCGTGGGATAATACTTCTTAAGAAACACTACAAAAAAATCATCCCAAGTAGTGATTGAATCAGTAGGCATATTGTACAACCACTTCTTGTAATTATCCTTGAAAGCAAATGGGATGAAGAGGAGTTTAATTGCGTTCTCTGATAAGTGCTGTAGTTTAATCATTATGCATACTTTCTGAAATTCACTAATAAAGAGATATGCATCCTCAGAATCAGAATTAGTGAATTTAGAAAGCGTACTGATGTACTGCAGTTTCAATTCATAGTGATTACCCACTGCGTGTGGAAGTTTGATACATGATGGTAGTGATATGCACAATGAGTAATATCGATCCTAAAGGATCGAGATTGGTTGGTCCATCTTGTCTTCTATGAACCAATCTGATCTAACTAGTCAATCAAATTGATCACGAGTCTAATGTGGCATGAACCAACGACCGTGAGTGGATGCATGAATTTTCTAAACTAATACAAGAAGTGGGGTGTGGTGAAGATAAAACGGTGGAAGGATTATGATCAAAGAATAAAATGTGATTCATACTATGCCTACTTTTTTTGTATTTTTTTACAGAATCAGCGATACGAAATTCAGAACTGAAAAAAATTGGTGGAGTTTTGTTTTTGACCTACCGCTAATTAGCGGTAATTACCGCTATTTGGCGGCAAAATTAGGGAATCTGGGTTCCTACTTTTTGCATTGCACTAAAGAACTTCTCTCGTTCCATTTTGCTTCTTGTATCTGAACTTCTAGGTCTCTGCACATTAAACACATACTTTTAACCTGTAAAACATTAGAAAAATCAAGAAAAACACCATCGATCCCTAGCAACGGCACCAAAACTTAATGTGAAATATTCTACTACAAGCGCACAGTATCAGTGTAGTACTATACAGGTCATCCCACAGAGATCTCAGGTGTTTTGCTATTCTCACTAATTTTTTAGTTCTATCAAGTTAACTATGAGATTCTAAATTGAGAGGATTGGTTTTAAATCCTAAAGTTTAGCCTAGAATTTCAAATCCATTAGAATAATAGTCTAACAATGAATTATCTTTCTTCCTAACTTTTAAATTATGCACGATTAAGTAACATATTAAAAAGGTGATTTTTTTTAATTTGATTTTAATTAAATGCCCCTAAGTATGACCTATCAAGTGATGTGCAAGTATAGATTATCAAAAATAACATCTTTTTTAAAAATAAATTATCTCTAGTAGATAATCTTATAAACAAAAGTAAAGAAATAAACTTCAAACTCTAATCTAAGTATTGGCTATCAAAAGACCAAACTTAAGTATAACCTATCAAAAAAATCAGATTTACAAGTTTATTCTCTTTAATTTATTTATAGAAAATCTTATTAATAATTCTATAAATAAAAACAAAGAATATGAATTTCAAATCTAATCTAAGTATAAATTATTAAAATATGAATTAAGCATAATCTATTAAAGAATTATGATTTACGAAATCTATCTTTTATTTGTTTATAGAAAAATCATGACTTTATTTTTTTAAAGTAGAAAATGAGATAAATCCATTTTAGATCTATTAAACTAATTTTATCTACATCCTAGGGCTAAAACAAATTAGTTACTCATAATTCTAGTTAGCAAAATCCTATTTTTATTTATGAAAGTCATGAAAAATTCTATTTTCCTAGAAAGCAAGATAAATCTATACTACAAAGCAAATAAATTTATACTAGAAAGCAATTAACTCTATCTAAAAAGTAAATAAAGAACTTGAAAACAATGTCGTACCTCTAGAGCACGGTATTGCAGCTGTCACCCTTTCAGCAAAATCCTAATTTTTATTAATCAAAAGTACATCTAAAATTACATCTAAAAAGCTCTCCTAATTTACAAGGATTCATGGGGTATTTATAATCCAAACACAATACAAAAGATATAATCCTAATGCAACACAAACTAATCGCAAGATATATAATTTTAATCTAATACATAGGTATTAGAAACCAATGGTTGAGATTAGATGGCATAAAATACTAATTTTCGGGTTCAAAATCCGAAATTAAGTTCAGCTGACCTGAAGCCCGCTGGATTGGATTTTCCACTCTGCAGCAGTTCAGTAAATTGGCCATAACTTTTGCATACGAACTCGGATTGTGCTGTTTTTAGACTCGTTTCGAAGATAATTCTGAGCTCTACAAATTATTTCAACATAAATTTTGCCAATTTAAGTTTTATCTTGACCAAAAATGCTCTCGAAGTTTTTGCTGCTGCACTTGAGTGTTGGTTTTCGCCTTAGTTAACTTTCTTTGCTCATATTCTTGACAAATTTGCATTTTCTTTTTCTTTTCTTTGTGAAATCTTTATTACCAATAAAAACATACTAAATATACCCAAGTAGCAATTAATGTAAAAATAGATAAAATATGGGAGGAAAAAATGCAAAATATGATATTAATCAGCAGGCAATACTGAGAAAGAAGTTGCAGTTGGGGTGTAGCTTCCACAAGAGTTTATGAGGAAGGAGCTTGTCTTTGCACCAAACTCATAATATGTAGGTCCAGTAAAGCCAACAATGAACTGGCTGAACTAGAAACCCAAGGAGAAGTCTCACCAGCACTGGTCATTGGAGCAATTGGGCCGGTAGGAGAAGATTCTGAAGGAGCAACGCCACCTGAAGCTTCCCCAGCTGTGGAAGTGGCTTCGAATGAAAATTTCAGAGAATCTTCTCCGCTAACAAGTAAATTGGCCGGTGCAGGTGGAAGAGCAGTTGAAGTATTAACGGTCATAATCATCGAAGGCGTTGCTATAGCAGGCTGAGAGGTTGATGGCATGCCAATAACGACCGGGAAGCTATCTTCGGAGTTGACGACTAGTGTTAGAGATGGCAAGCTTGGCTTAGGAGAATTGGGAGCTTCTCGGGCTTCAGAAGCAGCAAGCTGTGTCCTATCATCACTCCCCAGTTCGTCAGTAGGAGGAGTTGGAGCTTGGGCAGGGTTTGGGATAGGCATAAAGTAATCCGCGCCAAACTCCTCCACAGAGCTGCCCAATCTACCCACTGACCCAGTTGTACCAGAATAGTCCACTTGCTCCTCTGATTCTACTCTGGTAGTTGAATGTGTTGGTGAATGAAGATGACTATTTGGATCTCAAAAGCAAACAAAGATGTCAAATATACATATAAGAAAAATAAGATATAAAGTGAAATGGCTAGAATCATACCTGCAGAAACAAGTCCTATAGTTGGACTGGATGGAGGAGCTGCTGAAGTCTCCAAAATTGTACCCATCCCGTTACCTTGAGGTTGCGTCGTAGTATGCTCTAGAGACCGGGGAGTAGGCAGATCCTGAGCACCACCAGCACTTGGGGGTTCTGCAAGGACATCTTCTCCGGCCAGCGCTGTTGGCAGAGTTGAATCCAGAAGATTCGCCACGAACTGGACCACCGCATCTTCAGGAATAACTATTATCGGCAAGATCTGTTTAGCTGACTTCTTCTTTTTTTAGATTGGATCGCCTCTCGATATCTGACAACGCTTAAGGGATGGACTTCAGAGACGGGTATCATCATCTCTGGTAATCGGAGGGGCATCTCTGGCACCAATATCATCATCACCCCTAGCATCGTCATTATCTGAGTCATCGCCATTCGAGGGCTCGGCCTCGACATCAAGAAACTCGTCCATTCCTTTTACTCTAACTCTCTTAGCCCCCTTTTGGCGAGAGTAGAAGACTTCTATCTCTTTGCAGCAACTGTGATTAATAGAGAAATTGGGCATGACTGCATTGGCAATGTTGTACCAAGTACAAAAGCTGAGAGCCATATTAAGGCATGGGGACTTTTGTGGTAAAGTAAATTCAGCTCCAGTTCCCCCAGCGATGAAGTGGAACCAGCCTCGAGCTCCTTTATAAAGATTCCCCTCATACGCCAGTTGCTTGTTCTGATTTCCTACATATAATTGCGCATATCCAAACTGGCGAGCAAAGCGGCTCGGGGTGTATGGCTCAATATAACACATGCTGTCTTTCCAATACGCTAGATGCCCAGGACAAATATTTAATAGTCACCAGAAAGCTCCTGAAGATAGAGTGGAATAGTTGTCTGGGCTTAGGGTGCCCTTGAATTTTGGCCCATACTCTTTGCCTAGGAAATCTGGGAAGCAATGGTTGATCTCGTAATTTTGATGGTGTTGGAATGTCTTACAGATCACAGACATATAGTGGCTCTTCCAAGTGGAACATTCATATATTTTCACAAAGAAGGGCTTATCAATTGAACAATAGTCTGTAGCACTCATTAACGAGGGGCAGTGCATGATAAGGCAGGCCATCAGATATGTGTAGGGTATTTCCAACCTAGGGTTCGGTGTCTTCATCATAGCAATTTTTTGTACTGCTTTTTGGTAGCTTTCCCCTTTGCGGCCTTGCTCTTGTCTGCAGGGATGAAACCATTGTAGAGTGCATGGAGCCCGCTCTGAAGGTTGCTCACCATTGCAGGAAGAAGCCCGAGTGGTTGTCCATAGGCCAGTAGGACGACAGGATAGACCACATTCATTGCGATGGCATCCTTAGCAGCGAAGGGACAACACACCTCTTCAGCCATAGTATCAGAAACCCAGCAATTAAAGCTCTATCGGATATGGAGAACTGAGCTTGGTAGTGGAATTTTTTGAAAACTATGTCAGTATTGTACCCTCCTTCATTCGACTCCGTGGTGTATGACGTGGCTCCCATCTCTGCGATATGCCGGTTGATTTCTTCAATATCAACAGGATTGAGTCCACAGACACATGGCGGGCTCTTCTTTAGATTCAAGAAGAGGTAGTCCGCCCACTTCTTGTGGCCGGTTCCTTGATTCCTTACTCCAGCCAAGTCGGCACAAATATGGTAGTGGCATATCATCTCCCAATACATCTTGTAAATATGCTCGTCCCTTAGCCTTAGCATATTTAACTCCTTGATAGTTGGGATGTACTCTTCGTAAGGGACCTCACCCATAGACAATGCAGATACCTCGTACATCTCATGCAGAGCGAGTCTTAACTCCCCTACTAGAGTGAAGAACGTACTGGTCTCGAAGTTATACATCTCAAGGAGGCTAAATAAGTGGGATGAGCTCTGGGGCAGATCATACTGGACATTACGAATAGCTTGGTACAAGCCTATCTCCCTTAGAGTCTGGCTGTGAGAGTCCAGTACATATTTTACAAGGTGGACCACCACATGTTGCTCGAAGAGTGGATCCAACCAGGCATTCTGAAGTCCTTAGTGGGGTATTGTCCATCCTTTGCCATGAATTCGCTAAGGAAGGTCTTCGTGCGAATCATAATCTCTCCTACTAGATGTTCTTTTGTGATTCGACCTGGAAGGAGTCCAGTGACACACCGGGTAGGACCGTCTTAATAGGTCCCATGTGTGCCAAATTTTCCTATGGCAACTCCGTCATATTCTCAGGTTAGGTCCCAGTCTAACTCGCGAGGGGCTGATAATCGCTGAAGGTATACCATAGGATAGCTTTGCTCCATGTCTGGTAGAAACATCAATAGATCGTCGGTCTGGTAGAGCCACTTGTTTTCTTCTTCAAATAGAATTTCATCAGAATTCTTCATTTCATCACCGAGTAGGAAAGCTGGTTTCTCCAATGCTTCTCGATTCATCACTTCAAAAGAGGCATTTGTGATAAGTTCCCTTGCAGTTGTGGGACTATACCTTTGCCATGAATTCGCTAAGGAAGGTCTTCGTGCGAATCGGAATCTCTCCTACTGGATGTTCTTTTGTGATTCTACCTGGAAGGAGTCCAGTGACACACCGGGTAGGACCGTCTTAATAGGTCCCATGTGTGCCAAATTTTCCTATGGCAACTCCGTCATATTCTCGGGTTAGGTCCCAGTCTAACTCGCGAGGGGCTGATAATCGCTGAAGGTATACCAGAGGATAGCTTTGCTCCATGTCTGGTAGTAACATCAATAGATCGTCGGTCTGGTAGAGCCACTTGTTTTCTTCTTCAAATAGAATTTCATTAGAATTCTTCATTTCATCACCGAGTAGGAAAGCTGGTTTCTCCAATGCTTCTCGATTCATCACTTCAAAAGAGGCATTTGTGATAAGTTCCCTTGCAGTTGTGGGACTATACCTTAGTAATTTCTCCCTGTGTTCTCTGAGACTGGACTTGTATACAGGGATCTCAGTAGTAAATCGAAATTGAGTGGCTCGGTCTATGCCTCCGGCATGTCCAAAGTGATGCCTACAGGAGAGAGGATCCACTGAGTAACCCACTGCAAAGAAAACAATCAAAGTTAGAAAATATTTCAAAAGCAGTTGGAAAATGCTAGTATCGAAACGTGGAGTTAAAGATAACTTTGCACGATGCTAATCAAATAACTTCGTGTACAAACAAAATACAAAGCTAAAGAATAGCTCCACTTCTGAAGAAAATACAAGAAGCTGATAAATATCTTCGCGTTAGAAGCCAAAACACGAAGCTGATAAATATCTTCGTGTTAGAAGCCAAAACATGAAGCTAATCCATAACTTCGCATAGGAAATGCAATAGTCAGAAGTAAATTTGCGTAATAAAGCGTTTGACGTGAAGCTAACGAAATAGTTTCGCATAGAAGAAGACTAGAGGTCTCTTCTTCTCCAAGTCATCACTGACCGGAGTACGGCGATAGTTTTGCCGGTGAAGATGGTGATTGGCTATTAAAACTGAGCCAAATCACCTTTAAACTACCTCAAAAAGTCCAAAAAAGGAAGTCTTACTCCTAATCAGCGCGGCAAAGACGTGATTGCCGCTGCGGCCACTGCCACCACTGCTCATGTTGGCCGGCGACGAGGCTTGCCTTTGTGAAGTAGTGATCTTCTTGGGTGCCATTGATCTAGAAATCACGAGATAAATTGGACAAAAATGGGAGAAAATTCTCGTCGGTTGCAGGGAGTTCTGGATCTCTGGAGTTCTTGAAAGTTCTTGAATTCTTGAAAGAGTGAAGAAGAAGAAGAGACTCTATTTAAATGAGAAAACCTACCCCTTGGTATTCGGCACAGAGATCAGAGTCGTTATGACAGTGCAACACGAGGCTATTAGCTTCGCGTATTGAAGCGTAAATGCGGAGATGAGGCGTGGGCTAACTTCGCATTCAGATGCACAAGACAGGAGATCCAAATTATTTCAGAATTTGCCAAGTTATAAACTATTTTGAAAACTTTGGAGGAGTTTCTGTTGGTGGTAGAAATTTTCAACTAAAGAAAAGAGGCAAATAGCTCACAGAATGCGGAGCTAAGTCCGTAGCTCCATAACTGGCCAGAAGACTAGCTTCATATTAAGTAAAACGCAGAGCTAAGTCCATACCTTCGTGTTCAGATTACTTAACTCCGCGTGAGCATATTCTCAGAATTATAAATTGATTGTAATTGATATTTGGGCTTATCCAATACTCGAATTGAGTCCAATTAGAATTTAAATTCAAGAGATTTTAATCAAGACTAAGATATTTGATTAGAATCCTTGATGGATACAAACACATTCTATTCCTATTCCTATGGAAACTCTCATAACCAACTAAAATCTATAAATACCCTCTTTGAGGAGACTTTAGGATCTTTTTTGATATTTTGGAGTTCAAGTTACGCGTGAGAGGTTTGAATTCATAGAGATTAGCAGAGAGAGAGAAACTAGAGCTGGCCATCATCTTCTTCAAAGGAGATCTTCATATTGGATTGTCAACACGAACTACTAGATAGATCCCATCGCCTCATTATAATCCACTTTAATTGTAAAAGAGAGCGATAAATTATAAATTCTCTTGTTTGTTTTTCTATTGTTCCTCTTTTGTTGTAATTATTGTATTCAATGGAAAAAGCAAGATTTTTACTGAGAACAATTACGTTTTTCTGGCTTATGCAACATCTAGTGGCCGAGAGAGAAAAAGTAGAATTTTGAACCCTACTCGCCCCACATTGTGAGAACTTATGACCACTGCACCTTTTGAAGGAAAAGATAGGACCTTATTAGGCAAACCTACATTCCTGTTTGGCGATCATCTCTCAATCCGTGATGATTGCCTAGATGATGGAGTTTATAAATGGCTCCGTCAAGTTAACGGTCGCAATTTATTTTTACCTGATATGGAAGGATCTTATCTGTTTTTGTATCTTCAATCCCTTTCTATTCCTAGAGCTATGGATTGGCATTTAAACAAGCCAGAAAATGGCATTTTGCTGGGTGGATTCAATGCACAAGGTGCTTTTCCTCATTCTACTGGAAAACATTTTTGTGGATGATTTCCAGGATCATTTAAACAAGACTTTTCCTTGTGTGAAACACCTGTAGTTGCCTAGACTTTCTTACACCGGTGCGTTAATGTGCAAGGAGATTTCCAGTATAAGATTTTCGTCCTGCTGGATGGGTTCACTGCTCTTCCAAAGGAGAATGAGAAATTTTAACCAATTTCTTCTTGATGACCTTCAAGGATCAATTACTGCATGCGAATCTCTACCGTGCTATTAGGGCAGTTCAGTATGGTATTTATCCCAGCCGATTCCACTTCTTTTCTCTATTGAAACTGTACAATCCTAATATTTGTACAATTTTACTCTTCGTGGTGAGCTGGGGTTTGGTCTTCATGAGATGCATGAGGTCTTAGGATTGCCTATGGGGGATATTCCTTATAAAGAGTACGTCCCCACAGAAGAAAAACTTCATCTACTAAAGATTCAGCATCCTATGATCTATGATACTTATTGGGAGTTGATTTGCCACTATTACATCCGCGCTCATATGTCCAGTGCCTGCAATGTGAAGCAAAAGAAGTGGTTGCAATACCTCCTGTCGGCAAAAAATTCTGGAAAACAAAGCAAATCCGCAAATTTAGAGTTGGAGATCTGCAACTCAGCAAATCCATAAACCTAAAAATCGAGGTTCGCGACCCAATGATGACAGAACAGATTCTCGAATCTAAAATTGATATTCGCGATACTACCCATAACTTCCAGGTAGGGGTTTATTACAAGGTCACCCGACCCGAACAAAAGAGTTGTCACTTCGCATCATGGAGCTAACTGCCAAACGAATGCAGCGGTATTACTTCGATCGTGGAAGCAACCACCTAACGAATATGACAGAACTTCTCGAGTAGTGGGGCTAACGGTCGAGCGAATGAGGCGGGACGTTGCCCTAGAACCCCTATAAAAGGCGGGAGAACGAAAGAGAAAAGGATCGATCATCTTCTTCTCGAATTACCCCTTATGATCATGAGTCCAGAGCCTTTCTTTTCCAGCCAACTGAGAGAGATTGTATGAAGTGTCAACAGAGAGCAGGATCGTCCTCCACAGCTATATCAGAACCCAACTTTAAACAAAGAGAAAATCCATTTTTCTCATCTTCTTTAAATGGAAAACCGTTGGATTGTAATACTTTATTGAAAATCCACAATATAGCAGCATTTACAATTTTTATAGCGAGCAGAAAATTGGCGACTCCGCTGGGGACTACCATCACCTCCGGTGATCTGGTAGTAGTTCAATCCGACAACATTCCAGTTGGAAGCCTGGTCAACTTGCTCACCATTCAGGTTGACCAAGAAAGATATGAAGAATTCCTTTCTTCAGGCTTCAAGAGCCCTACTTTCCTACGGAGATGCCGTAAAGTCTCCAAGCGGTCAATCTCCAAAGAGGCTCTAATGGCAATAACTCAGCTGAGGGAGTCGGTGGACCAAACTGGTTCGAAATCCTCTTCTTCACCAACATTGGGCTCTAAACCAGTTTTGGCTAAGACTCCTGATCTCACAAGCAAAGTGGATCAAGGTCCCCACTTCAACAGGGGAAAACGACCACTACCTGCTCCACAAGTCTATGACGCGGAGAAGGAGGTTCCTCTCACTCGTATAATGAGAAGGAACCTAAGAAGAAGCAATGCTCGTGCCCTTCGCAGGACCAAGCAGCAAAAGGAAACCACCAACTCATCATTGCAAAGGCCTACTTTACAAGTATGGAGGCTAAAATGCGAGGTTGCAGAAAATCGAGACGCGGAAGGATTTACTCGCGTTTCCTACAGAAAACGGAGTAAATCCACCAAAGTTATCTATGACTACAAACGCAGAGCATACATACGCATCCCTCATGTTCCAAGGGGAAGCATGATCATACAATTGAAGAAGCTCGCGAAGCCCGCGAACCTCAAGTTCGCAGAAGACGTCCGCCTATCTTTAAGGCTAAGACTATCTCACTCACTGTACCAGCAAGAGTGAGACCTGCTCCAAGAACCCTCGAAGGGATGCCGGTCCTAAGGCTATCTTTCACAAGTGACACCGTCATAAAGAATTCCAATGCAAGAGATCTTAAGGAACTTCTAAACAGAAAAAGGAAAGAATCCCACGCATCTCATTGCCATTGCGAATGACTGATCAATGTCGTACTATCTCACTGTCATTGTTCAGCCCATACTAGACCGTCGGTGTTCTATCGATTATTGGCTCCATCAACATCTTCATCCCAACCGGCGAAGAGGAGACGATGAAACAGGCTCGAGTTTTCTGAGCCCGAATACCCCGAAGTATCATCCAATATGATAAGTATTGGGGAAAAGAAGAAGAAAAAGAAGACGAAGAAAATTTTTGAAGGAGATGCTTCCAACTCGGAGCTCTCTTCGGGGTCCGAAGGACGTACTCAATGAAGAGCGAGGAGTTTTCCAAAACACTCGACTCAATAGTGGGATGGCAATCCCCATGAACTATAGACAAATGGCGGGGATTTCCTTCAATGAAGAAAACATGGTCAAGTCTGTTATGGCTGAGTTGCAAACGTCTGAGTCGCTCCTGGAAGACTCTGCCTCCGCATACATGGCTCAAAACAGTATCCCATAAGAGTTTATGCAGAGGATGGATGAACAAGACAAACATATCCAGCAACAGCAGAACGCTAAGTGAACTTAAAGATATGCTACATGTTCTGTTGGAGCTGGAAAAGGCTTGGTTGAAGGATACATCTTCGCAGATGCCACCTCGTGACCCGAAAACTGACAAGGGAAAGAGGGCGGAAGAAGAAGGTCATGCTCCTTGCAATAATGAAGAAGAAGCAGAACATCATGAGGATGATGACGACCGCTCCGCGCATCAGGAAGGGAATGTGAACGCTGTCTGGGTAGAAAGCTTCCAAAATCAACTGAATGCCCTCATGCATAAAAGTGATTTGCAGGAGCTGGGCGTTGTAAAGCCATATCCTGTAGAATGGGAACGCATGCCATTCCTGGAAAGCTATAAACCCTTGAAGCTCAAATCTTTTGATGGTAAAGGATCACCGAATCAACACCCTTACTATTTTAAGTCGCAAATCGGGCATTTAGCTAGAAACGGCCCCATCATTACGCAAGTATTTGTTAGTACCATGACAGGACTAGCATTTGAATGGTTCCGGAGACTAGAACCGGGAACCATAAATTCATGGAACGACATGGAAAAATCCTTTTTGACTAGATTCTATGAAGACGATCTAGAGGTGACAATGCCGGCGCTTTTAGCTACTAAGCAGAAGAAAGGGGGTCAGCCTGGGACTTCATTAAAAGGTTCCGGAATGATTCTCTCAGGTACCCGCATGGGATGCCAGAAAAGATCTTGGTAGAAATCCGTTGACATAATTTATCAATAAAGGTTCTAACTAGGATGGGAACAGTAAAGTTCTCGACTTGGAAGGATCTTGCCCTATAAGCTGAGGAGGCTGAGGAGATAGTGCAAAAGCTCGAAGAAGAAGGAGGCGAGGAGAAACATAAGCTAAATAATGATAACAACAATAGGTCCCGATCCCAAGGATATAAGGGGAAAGAGACAATGGTGGCTGATACTCCGCAACCCATAAAGTCTTCTCCGAAACTCCCTCCTCAGACACGTATGCCTCAAAAACAATATTCTTTCAAGGACGAGCATACAAAGACCATCTTCAACCTCTTCATGAGTAAGAAGATGCTAAAGTTGCCAGAATTTAAACGTCTGGAGGAGGCAGGGAGAGTTAATGATCCTAATTATTGTGTCTACCATAGGATAGTTAACCACCCTACCCAAAATTGTTACATCCTTAAAGATAAAATTTAAACCTTAGTGGGTGCTAATGTCATCAAGCTCCAAGAACACCAGAAAAAAGTGACCGCGAACATGGTGACTGTCAAGTTCGGTAAACCGCCCGACTGGATAGAGTCAACAGTTCAAGACGGAGTGCAACCCATTCCTAGAGGCACAATGCAGGTCGTGAATTTTGATCCGCATCAATAGCAGGGGAAAGGATTGTCCCCCTTCAAAACTGATATGGGGGAAAATAATGTGGGTGCTTCCAGATCTCCTTAATGATGAGCAATGGACTTCCAACTCACCTGGAAGAAGGCGAAAAGGGAAGATCTTTACTTCCAATGTCGTCTCCGCAATTCCCGAAGATGACAGAGGCATTCCTACACTAACAGATTCGGAAGAAACAGTTGGAGACTCTCTGGTGGCTGACGCATATCCCCCTCCCTCGGGGACCCGTTCGGAAAAAGATTATTTGAAGAACTATGGTCAGGCCGTAGAATCTCGACCATCTCCAGAGAAGACCAAACAAAAAGAGTTTAAGTTTGATAAAGTTCTGAAGAAGAAGGGAAAAGAGCCTGCGGAAGATTTACAAAAGACGTTTCAGTTCAACATCTTAACACATTTAGCCAACATTCCCACGAGGATAACCTTGTACGAACTTCTGAAGCTTTCTAAATCTACTAGAGAAGCTTTAAGAGAAGCTCTACAAGTTCGGAGGTATTCTTGGCATAGATACCAAAGATGATTGAGAAGGAAGAATCTCTTTGCATGATGTGTCACCAGGTCTCTGGTAAGAACGTCCCCTACATCACTTTCTCTCCGGAAGATATGCAAGTCAGGAGCAATAAGCATCACCGCCCTTTGTATTACAAGAGATACACAGGGTCTACAAAGATTGATCGTATTCAAGTTGATCCAGGCTCGGCCTTGAGCATCATGCCATGGAGAATGCTACGATACCTTGGAGTTTCGATGAACAGATTAGTAGCAACCAGTACTACTATCTTCGGATTCAATGCTAATTAGACCGTTGGGTAAGATAAAGCTTAAGTGCCAAATCGGCGATCTGAAGACGGAAGTCACGTGCTACGTGATAGACGTGGACACATCGTACAATCTGCTAATGGGGAGACCTTGGATGCCCTCCACGTTACATCAATGCATGAAGTACGTGGACAAAGACGAGAACGTAAGAAAGCTGGTCGCCAAAAAGCAACCCTTTAAAGGAGTTGAAATCTACTTTACTGATGCGTTGCTATATCAAGATGTGTTCGGTGTTTCAGATCAGCCTGTTCCAGACGACTCTAATAGCGGCGAGGAAGCTGATACAGAATCAGGATTGAAAGATTCGGAATCCGAGGATGTAAATTGGGATGGTGAGCCCATTGTGATAAGTCTCGAAGGTCTTGATGTAAATAACACCGTTCACTCTGATGGTGAATGGGTGATAAATAAAAATTTAGAGTTTGCTTATTCTTCTGGTGTTGATTCTGAGCCCTCAAGCACTAACACTGATGCATTCACCGATTGTTTGAATGAGATATGTTCTCTGACTTCCTTCCAAGCACCTATCCGATCATCCTTACACGAATTAAGTAATGACGTTGAAAGTGCTAACAAGGTCATTTTTGAGATTCCTCCCAAGGACGGAACCCAAAAAGCCATAGTATTTGGAAGGGCAAGTCACAAGAACAAAAAGAAATGCTTAGATTCTGAGGAAGAACATGAAAATTCCGAGTTCTTCCATTACGATGAAAACTCTCATAGATTAATAAAGAAAATGGGATATAATCTGGCCGAAGACAGGGGGTTGAACTTCGGAAAAGGAAGAAGGACAATCCTTCAACCCTTTTCCCAGAAGGAAAAATGCCAGATTATTACCAGAAAACTGGCAGGGGGTTAGGATACGTCACCACTCCTGAGGGTTCCTCAGGTGAGAGAACCAAAGAAAGACAGTGCGATCATTCGTCAGAATAGTCCTGCTAGGATTCAGATGTCAGTATTGGCATGATTTTTTGCAAAGTATTCATGAACATGGCTTCCACGATCCAAGAAGACGAAGACCTAGAGGAAGCTTCGCCGATACAAGACGACCCCTGGGCCAAGCATCTTAATGTAAAGTGGGAGATTCAGTTTGAACAACGCAAGCCTCCAACTGAAGATAAAGTGATCCAAATAAATATGGGGGATGAAAAGAATCCTAAAGCCATATTTATAAGTGAGAATCTATCCTCGGAAGAGAGAGGAATTGATATCTCTCATTCGTGAATACATTGCTATTTTCGCCTGGAGTTATGGGGAGATGCCAGGATTAGACCCAAGTGTCGCGGTTCATAAATTGAACGTCCGGCCAAATGCTAAGTCAGTAAAACAACAACAATGAAGATTTCGCCCAGAGATCATGGAGGCCATTGAAGTCGAAATCAAAAAGTTGATTGAGTCAGGCTTTATTCATGAGGAACAACACCCTAATTGAGTCGCGAATATAGTTCCCGTGACCAAGAAGATTGGAAAAATCCAAATTTGCATAGACTTTAGGGATCTGAATGAGGCCTACCCTAAAGACGAATTCCCGTTGCCCATCACAGATGTTATGATAGATAATACTTGTGGGTATGAGCGTATGACGTTCATGGATGGGTTCTCAGGGTATAATTAAATAAAGATGTACCCTAATGATGAGAAGCATATGTTCTTCAGAATACCACTCGGGGTATACTGCTATACAGTCATGCCCTTTAGCCTGAAGAATGCGGATGCCACGTATCAGCGCGCCATGAACGTAATATTCCAGGAGCATCTCCGGATGACAGTGAAATGTTACGTAGATGACCTAGCAATTAAAAGCAGAAACAAAAGCGAGCACTTGAAGGATTGAAGATGGTGTTCGACCTCATGAGGAAACACCAGCTCAAGATGAATCTGACTAAATCCTTTCTGGGGGTCTCCAGTGGAAAATTCCTCGGCTTTGTCATAACTTCTAAGAAAATTTATCTTGATCCAGATAAGGTTAAGGCTATCCAAGATATGCCATCTCCCCATAACCTCAAAGAATTAAGGGGACTGCAAGGTAGGCTGGCGTATATTCACAGGTTTATATCAAATTTGTCTGGCAAATGTTAGTCCTTCACCAGGTTAATGAGGAAATGAGTGTTATTTGTTTGGGATGACGCATGCCAGAAGGCTTTTGAAGAAGTAAAACCACCAGTGCTCGTAGCTCCAGTCTCGGGAATACGTTTCCTGCTATACGTAAGGGCTATGGACCATTCCTTGGGAGCCTTGTTAGCGCAGAAGAATGAGTCAGGTCATGAACAAACTATTTATTACCTTAGCAGAATGATGATTGGGGCGGAACACTGGTATAATCCAGTGGAGAAGGAATGTTTAGTTTTAGTGTTTGTAGTGCATAAAATGCGACACTACTTAGTTAGACAAACCATCCACGTTGTATCGAGAGTTAACCCCCTGAGAATACTAATGACTAAATCTGGATCGTTGAATTCAAGACTATCCAATTGAGCTATTTTGCTATCACAATATGATATGTATTTTGTCCCGCAAAAGTCTGTTAAAGGACAGGTCGTGGCGACTTCCTAGCCGAACATCCAGTCCCAGCATCCTTGAAGTTATACGAACAAATCCCTAGAGAGTTAGAAGAAGGGAGCCCGATTCCAGAAGAAGATGGCTCGCAAAAGTCTCCGGAGGCAAATACAGTCGCGAAAGGTGTATGGCAACTTTTCTTCGATGGTGCATCCCGAATGGGATCTAAGGGAAGAATAACAGCGAGGGTAGGAATTGTTTTTGTCTCTCCTCACAACCACATCATTCCTCGAGCTTACTCATTAACAAGTCCATGCTCCAACAATGTCGCAGAATATAACGCCCTCCTCATCGGCTTAAAAATAGCTAAATAACTAGGGTTTAAATATTTGGAGGCATATGGAGATTTTCAACTTGTTGTAAATCAAGTAAAAGGAGAGTATGAGGTCAAACATGAAGACCTTTTACCGTATTATCGTGCGGTGATCAAGATAGGCGATGGCTTCGATGGTTTCTATGTCAGCCACGTAAAACGCCATTAGCTGATTCTATGGCTTCAAAATAGTTATGCAGATTCACTAGCTTCCTTAGCTGCTACATTAGCCTTGCCCAAGCATGCTAGAAGGCAAATTACAATAGAGAGCAGAGAATTATTTTGTCCAAAAGACAAACTCAAAGAGGAAATGAGGGAACTACAGGAAGACAAAGCTAGTGTTTTCGAGTCAGGTCTAGAACCGAGGGATTGACGTTTTTCTTATATAGACTATGTCCTTTACGGTATATTACCTGAAGATCCAAAAGAAGCCAGAGAAATTCAAAGAAGGACTGTCCAGTTCTACTACAATGCGAAGCTCCAGACATTGTACATGAAATCTTATGATGGAATTTTACTTTGCTGTCTATCTAACCGCGAAGCTACAGAAGTACTTGAAGAAGCTCATGTTGGCATCTGCGGAGCACATCAACCAGGGCCAAAACTCTGGGATAGAATCTGAATGATGGGTTATTACTGACCTAAAATGATGACAGAAGCGGTCAACTATACCAAGAAGTGTAGGGCCTGCCAAATATATGTAGACTTTATACATCAAGCGCCGGAGTATCTCCACCCAACGGCTACGTCATGGCCGTTTGAGCAATGGGGTATGGATATTGTCCGGCCAATTTCTCCGCCATCAACAAGAAGACACCGGTTCATTTTAGGCATAATGGATTACTTTTCAAAATGGACTGAAGTCGTTCCCCTGATCGAAGTAAAGTCATCGGATCTTATCAAATTCATCAAACACCACGTACTTTATCGCTTTGGAGTGCCCAAAAGAATCATTCATGACAACGGACCTCAGTTCGTGAGCCAAGTATATTCCAGATTCTGTAACAAGTACATGATCGAAGATGTAGCTTCGTCACCATATTACCTTACAGCCAATGGTCTAGCAGAAGTTTTCAATAAGACCATTGTAAAACTTCTCAAAAAGTTTGTGTCATCCAATCAAAACGATTAGGATGAGAAGCTCGGAGATTTTATCGCACCACAGTCTGAACCCCCACTAATGTCACGCCCATTTCTTTGGTATATGGGTCAGAAGCAGTCTTGCCTTTGGAAATTCAAATTCCATCGTTACGAGTCGCGTCAACAACTAGAATGATACAAGAAGAAAGACATCAGCAAAGACTTCAAGAATTAGAAGCCTTGGACGATAAGCGCTTGGAAGCTCAACAGAGTATTGAACTATACCAAGCGCGGATCTCCAGAACTTTTAACAAAAAGGCCAAACGAAGAATTTTCAAGAAGGGTGATCTGGTCCTGTCAGTCTGAAGACCGATCATAACTAGCCAAAAGTCTAGAGGAAAGTTCCAGCAAAAGTGGGAGGGACCTTTGTCATTGATACAGTCTACTCCAACGGCGCATATCTGTTGGCAAAACCGAATGGTGATAAGATCATGATGACAATCAACGATAAATTTCTGAAGAAATATTATTCTTAGCAAAGTTGCGAAACACCAGTTGTAATGTGATCTGGGTAGTTCAATTCAAATGATGAACAAAAGCCTGTCTGTAATCAGAAGTTCATTAATAAAGATTTGTGGTTCTGGACTAAAGATCTTTAAGTCGCGAATCACATTTTTTTCCCTTATTTGCCAAGTTAAAAAATACCTCTGGTGAATCAAATTTCCTTCTTCCTTATTTGCCAAGTTAAAAAATACCTCTGGCGAATCAAATTTCCTTATTTCAAATTTACCAAGTTAAAAAATACCTCTGGCAAATCAAATTTCCTTCTTTCAAATTTGCCAAGTTAAAAAATACCTCTGGAGAATCAAATTTCCTTCTTCCTTATTTGCCAAGTAAAAAAAATACCTCTGGCGAATCAAATTTCGTTCTTTCAAATTTGCCAAGTTAAAAAATACCTCTGGTGAATCAAATTTCTTTCTTTCAAATTTGCCAAGTTAAAAAATACCTCTGGAGAATCAAACTATTTATACTAGACAGTGTGAGTTTCAATCTGGTTAGTAAAAAGGTTCTTTAAAAAGGTTCTTTCATTTACAGCAATTTTGGGTGTTCGAAAATTTTTTATTGATTTTAAGATTATCAAGTTAATAGTTACCTTTGGTAATCAACATCAAAATCATCCATCAATCAATTTTAGTTATGTAAAAAGAAAGAGCTTCTTTATTCATTATCAAATCAAGATTACAGAGAATTCTCCAGCATTTCAACAAGAATGAATACAAATTACTGAAGTAAAAAAAAAAGTTTGCTTCTGTAGCCTCTTCTTCCAAGGCTGGCTTAAAAGGCAGTAGCCTGCTCCTGCAGGCTCTTCTTCTGGAATGACAAACTTGCTTCTGTAGCCGTCTCTTTCAGCATGGCTCGGATCAAAAGTTTACTCCTGCAGGCTCTTCTTCTGAAATGACAAACTTGCTTCTGTAGCCTTCTCTTTCATCATGGCTCAGATTAAAAAGTTTGCTCCTGTAACCTCCAATTATAGCCCCCTTTTCAAGGATGGCTTAAGGGTACATACTTGTTTCTTCTTTCCGACCATAATCAGGGACCTCCTGGTTGGTTCCCTCAGTAACGATGTCAGTGACTTAATTAGTTCAAAACTGGGCATACCAAGTGCACACACCCAAACGTACAACGTGAGGGGTTGCACAAATTCAAGGCTCTGGTCATTAGCATCCCAACCTTGTGGGATACTAGGGAAGAAGAAAAATAATACTACAGACCCGAAATCTTTTCTCTCATGAAAAATACATGAGACCTTCCAAGACCCTATAGGTATTAGAAGCAATTACGAGCCCATCAGGTCTGGGTCATTGTTAAGGAGAATGACTACGGTTATCTCCTACAGCCAAGTCAAATCCCTGTTAAAAAGGAAGAAAAGAAGAAAGAGGATAATATTAATAAGAAGAAGTTTTCCTTAATTAAGGAAAATGACTACGGTCAGAAGAACCTTTTCGGCGGAACACCCCGCTGGATTGATGCAGTCCGGAGGTCTTGTAACATGCTAACTTCTATCCATCGCTTCGGTTGGAGAAGAAGAAAATATGACTGCACGAATAAATCAACTACAAAAGAAAGGAAGAGAAGATAAGAGAAGGAATTTTCTCTTGTTAGAATGATCTTCCATAGAAGAAGCCATTTGTCTTATGTAGACAGTCTGGTGGGGAAAAGATAAAGCCGAAATCTTCGGTTAAGATTTTCGATTCAGATCTCAATAGAATTTATTACTATTGCATGGAACGTTTAGATCTTGCGGCCTAGAGATCTCATCTTTAATAAAGATGTACAACGCTTGGGATTCTACGCCCGACGGCTTCATCCCGAAGCTCGCAAAGGTCTCTATAAATTCTGAGTAGTTTTGGATCATCCCGCGAGCTTCCGGGCACAATATCGCAAACTTAAATTCGCAATTCTCGGAAGTCAAGATCACGAATTTAGTATGAATTTTATTAATCCGCAGACCTCTGGATGTAAAGTTGCAAACCTGACGAAGACTTATGAAAGTCACGTGACAGATACACGGATACCAGAATTTTACGAAGACTCACAAATCTCAGATATAAGATAGCGGGTTTATTGCAAACCTTCGAAGACAAATGCTAAAGTCATGCCGTAGAAATAAATAATTGAATTCAAGATTCTCTACATAAGCAAGGAGTCATACCATGCACAACAAATGTCAAGGGAACTATTACAAAAGAAGGAACAGTAGAGAATAAAAAAAATACAAACTTTTACAGTTCAATGATTCAAGAGAGCTTTTATTTTCTCCTCGACATCATCAATGTCTTACTGAAGGATCTCATAAGCTTGGACAGTGGCTTGACGACACAATTCCTTGTCACAGGCGACAACATTATGCACTGCAGCAGCCTCCAGCAGATCCAATTTAGCTTGTATCGCCTAAAGATCTCTGGTTGTATTGTCCCGCTAGTGTGATAAGTTGGTGAGATTCCTCATTGACTCCTCACATTCCTTGGTGATCTTAGCCAAGAAAGCTTGAGTTTTGGCGATAGACTCTTGGGTCCTGATAATAGCCTGGTCATGGTCCTTGACAATTGAAGCAGCAGCCTCCACTTGAAAAACTAGAGACTAACTATCTGATTGACCCTTTTCTAAGGAGGCTTTGCAAGCATTGGCCTTCTCCTGGGTCTCCTTCTGGAATCTAAGTTGTTCCTCTTTCAGTCTCTAGAAAATGGCTTCTATTGCTTCTATTTGTCAGCATTTCTGGCTTTTGATAGGAATTTGGCATGCTTTTGAAGCTGAGTTATCATAAGCCTGAAGGGAGCAGTTTCTCTTCTCCACCAATACTGACAACATCAGTCAAGTAAATATTGAGAATATTGGCAAGCGAAGCAAAAGAAGCCCCCTTCAGTATCTTGTCAATACAACGATCAAGGAAGTGGAGGAAAGTTTCTACCGTATCCTTCAATAAATCAACTTCAAAGACATCAACCTCTACATCAGAGGGATCGACACTGGCTGGGGGAGAGATGGTTTGATCTGTACTCTGCTGCACAGAGGCAACAATGCCAACATCAGGAGGAACGGGACCTCTGGAGGCTTCAGCAGAGCTACCAGCTACAACATCCTAAACCAAAATATCGGACGGAGCAGCTACGGCCGAGACTGTGGACATAGTAGTCTCTGGGATTATTACTTATGTAGTATCAACAACAGAAGTGGTAACCTTGGTCACCTCATTGGCGTCAGCTTCTGCGATGGTGTCATCTGGCGAAGTTACCTTCGCGCCCATGCACTCTAAATCTGGAGTCAAAACTGGAGCTAGCAAAATGGAGAAAGTTGATAGTTAAATGTTACAGTATCATTAGATAATAATAGAATTGTTAAAGGAAAAAGATGCAAACCTAAAGGTTGAACACTGGATTCTCCAGGTCCGTACACTTCAGGTCCAAACATTTCAAGCCCGTATACCTCGGTCTGAACGTCTTCACTCAATTAGGCGTACTTACGATGGTCTGATGGAGGGGTTGAAGATCGAAAATCATCACTGCTGACATCATCGTCATCTCCCCAGTCATCCTGATCTCCTGAAGGAGGTGCTACTTTTGGGGAACCTGATGCGTGGATCTCCCCAATTATTTATACTTCATCATCCGTGAAAACTTGATGAACGAGGGCTGCAGGATCCTCTTGTATAGCAAAAGAAGTCCTTACTTCAACAATGACCTGGTGTGTGAGAGTCGCAGGATCTTCTTGAGTAGCAGGAGTAGGATCGCTGTAAAAAATAGGTCCTTGACTCCGACGCCTCTTAAGGGAGCTGAGAGTTAAAGATGAGTCATCTTCATCCTCCTCAGGTTCCTCCGCGAGGGTCTCGGAGACCAAACTGGGTGCCGCAGTACCGGCTCCAGATGGGGTGTCCTGCGGATCAATGCCCTGCGGATTGATAGGCAAGTCATTGAGGCACCTTAGTCTCTTCCGCTTATGCAAAAACTTCTTTGGAGGAGACTGCGGTTGAGGAGAAATTTTCTTCAGAATTGGGAGAGAAGAAGCAGTAGGAGAGGCAGGTTGAGTTGATAAAGCCGGTGCATTGTTGTCCTCCTTCCCTTGTTGAGTCGCCGGTTCCGACTCATCAGAGGCACTTCTGCCCCAAATCTTCCATCCCTGCTACTATTGTGTTGCCAGCCTTCTTTTTCTGGGCATACCAAGCTCTGATCTCCCTCAGACAGGTATGGTTTACACTGAAGTTCTGAAAAGCGGAATTAGCATCCGCGAACCACTTATCAAAACTGAAACTCATATTCGAGTTCGGGGTCTTGAGTGGAAGATCAAATCTAGCATGGGTTCTATCTGTGACGAAATGAAACCAAGCTCGAGCTCCTTCGAAGGCATTCCCAACAAAACTCATTTCACTGTTGGGATTACCAACATAGAGTTGATCATACCCGAACTGTCGAGCGAAACGGCTCTGGTAATGAGGTTCAATGTAGCAATGGTTCCCTAAACAAAGAACCAAATGTCTTGGGCGGATGTTTATCAACCACCAGAAGCACCCCGGAGACAGAACAGTGAATTTATCAGCACCAGCAATATCCATGAATTCCTCCCGGTACCCAGCATTGGGAAAGTACCAAAAACATCTGAATAATTCAAAATTCACGAAGTGATGAGGGTCTTGCGGATCGTAACCATGTAACCCCCTCTCCATTACGACCTCTCATAGTGCTGCACTTTGGGAGCATTTAAGTCTATCTGCAAATCAACAGGACTCATCAAAGTAGGGCAATGTAAAACTAACCAGGTCATCAAATAGGTATAAGGGAACTCTACGCTCGGATTAGGAGTCTTAATGACTGGATCTCCTTTCTTCCTCTGCTCCTTCTTCACATTGCAGAATTTATCAGACAATCTCCTCAGTCTGCTTTGGATGTTGCACACCATCGTGGGCAATAGACTGAGTCGCTTACCAAATGTAAGTAGGACGGCTGGGTATACGGCCCTAATAGGTATGTTTTCCTGCGAAGGAATAAAACACTTTTCAACCACACCATCAAATAGCCCGCCAAGATGGCAGGATCAGATAAAGGTTGAAGAGCCTAATAGTGAAAGCTTTCAAAAGACGTTCCAGCTTTGAAAATGTCCTCATCAGATTTGGCGACGTAAGCGTCTGTTCTGAAACTGGCGATTCTTCTCTCAACCTCCTTTTTAGAAGCTAGAGAAAGGCGAATAAAATTAGGATTACCCTTAGAAAAATTGGGCAAAAGATATTACAACCACTTCTTCGGCTTCAAATTGCGGGTGCCGGACATGTGGGTGCAAATATGGTAGTGGCAGAGCAGCTCCCAATAAGTATTATAGATCAAAGGGTCCTGCGTCTTTAGCAGATGGAGTTCTTTCCCAGTAGGGACGTGCTCTTCATACGGAATGTATCCCATAGGCAGTCCCAAAATTTCATACATCTCGTGAAGGGCGAAACCCATTCGCCTCGAGGGAAAAAGATTGTCTTAGTATCAGGATTGTACAGTTCCAGTAAAGCAAAAAAATAGAATTTGCTAGCGGGAATGCCGTGCTGAACAACCCTAATAGCACGATACAACCCCGCATGATGAAGCTGGTCTCTAAAAGTTTTCAGAAAGAAGTCAGTCAAGACTGCCCACTCTCCTTTTGAAGAACAGTGAACCCATCCAGAGGGGACGAAAATCTTGAACAGGGAATTCCCCTTGTGCATTGGCGAATCGGTGCAAGAAAGTCTATGCGACTATGGGTGTTTTGCCTCTAGGGAAATCATGTTTAAGCAGCCTCGAGAGCAATCCACAAAAGTGTTTCCTAGTAGAACAGGGAAAAGCACCTTGAGAGTTAAATCCTCCCAATAAGATGCTGTCATGCGGCCTGTTTAGGTGCCAGTCCATTCGTCTGGGCATAGAAAGGGATTGGAGGAATAAGAATGGGTAAGACCTCTCCATGTTGGGGAGAAATAAGTAGCGGCTCTCAACTTGACGAAGCTACTTGTAATCTCCATCTTCCAAATCACTATCGAGCACCGAAACATGGTCCTCGAATAAAAAGGCAGGTTTATGTAGTAAAGACCGATCATCTCCTTCATAAGATGCATTGGTCATCAGTTCTCGCAATATTGAGCGAGTAGGATGAAAATTTTTATTTTTCCTCTCTTAGCTATCGGATGCTGTACAATGCGAAAAAACTTGACCAAATCTAAACTCTTTCTTTCCGTCATAGCCATCCGTGTATCTGAAGTAATGGTCCTTAGGGCAAGGAGTCAAAGCATAATCAACTGCAGAAGTAGATATTCAGATTCAAGACAAAAAATTTTAAGAAAGGGATTGTCTTTTGAAAGTTATTATTATTACCTCCAATCAAGGGTTCCTGCCGAACAACCATCGAACTGGAGGTTGCTTGAGGGTCTTGATGACCACTGGCAGCAGCACCGGAGGAGGAAGCTTTCTTCGGCATCTTTTGCAGATTAAGGAAATCCTCCACGAAGAGTATCGAAAGCTAGAAGAGGTTGAAGACGAGAGGTCTGAAGAACTCTAAAGGAAAACTTGGATTTCAAATTTCTTGTGATGAGAATAGCCTCTCTCATAGAATTGAGATTATATAGCAGATGATTTGACGGCCGAGATCTTCGGATAGACGTGATCTCTGGCCCGAATCTTGTAAGTACCTTTTCATTTAATGCGGCTCAAAGAACGTCTCAATTCCTACGCCGTAGAAAGCAATAGCCTTCCGGCTTTTCCGCAACAAAAAGGTGAAAGTTTGCGACCCTAACACAGAGTCGTATTCCCTCCAAAGTGAAAGATTGCGACCCTAACACAGAGTCATTTTCTTCTCCAAAGTGAAAGATCGCGACCCTAATACAGAGTTGTCTTCTTCTCCAAAAAGTGAAAGTTCGCGACCCTAACACAGAGTTGTCTTCTTCTCCAAAAAGTGAAAATTCGCGACCCTAACACAGAGTCGTCTTCTTCTCTGAAATGAAGATTCGTGACCCTAATACAGAGTCGCGTTCCCCTTTCAAAATGAAAATTCGTGACCCTAACACAGAGTCGTATACTTCAAAAGCAGAAAATTGTGGCGTTAATAAAGAGTCACATCTTCCTTCAAAAGCAGTAAATTCACGGCGCTAATTTAGAGTCGTGTTCCTTTCAAAATAAGAGTTTGAGATATTGAGACAGAGTCGTGTTGCCCTCAATTGAAAAAAAGTTCTAATACAGAATAGTACTCTCATAAATATGAAAAATAGAGATTCTAATACATAATGATATATCCAAAGTATTTCAAAACTTCTCAAAGAATCATGAGAGTTTTGAAAATTTTGGAGGAGATTTTGTCGGTGAAAAATTCTAAAAAACAAAGCAGATCCGCGAATTTAGAGTTGGAGATCCACAACTCAGCAGATCCGCGAACCTAAAGATTGAGGTTTGCGACCCAGTGACGACAGAACAGGTTCGCGAATCTAAAATTGGGATTCATGATACTACCCATAGCTTCCGAGTAGGGGTTTAATACAAGGTCACCCGACCCGAACAAAGGAGTTGCCATCTCGGATTGTGGAGCTAACTGCCAAACGAATGCATTGGCATTACTTCGATCGTGGGAGCAACTACCTAACGAATATGATGACACTTCTCGAATTGTGGGGCTAACAGTCGAGCGAATGAGGCGGGATGTTGCCCTAGAACCCTTATAAAAGGCGGGAGAACGAAAGAGAAAGGGATCAATCATCTTCTTCTCGAATTACCCCTTGTGATCAAGAGTTCAAAAACTAAGAGAGATTGTACGGAGTGTCAACGGAGAGCAGGATCGTCCTCCACAGCTACATCAGAACCAAGTTTTAAATAAGAGGAAATCCATTTTCCTCATCTTCTGTAAACGGAAAACCGTTGGATTGTAATACTTTATTGAAAAATCTCAATAGAGCAGCATTTACAATTTTTATGGCGAACACCTCCTTCCTAAATTCTCGAAGAATAGTTTTGATTTCACTCGTCTCCCTCCAGTTTCTGAACAGGAGGTCGAAAAAAGAATTATTGATTTCGGGACAGATGCGTATGTTGCCGAATCTGATGAGGATGTCTTCAAGGTCGGGACATCCTTCGAAAATTTTTATTATCAGGCTCTTCAACCCTTGTCAGTTCCCGCTTTACTAGTAGTTTTCTTGATACTCTGGTTGAAGAAATATGTGATCCGGTCGCAGGAGACTCTACCTGTTAGGGTAGTATTCCGGCCGTTTTGTTAGTATTCGGCCAACTACACAGTTTGTTGCCTACGATAGCGTGGGGGATTCAGAGTGGGCCGAGAAAATTAGTTGATAAATTCTGCAATATCAAGAAGGAGCGGAATGATAAAGAAGAGTTGGTTATCAAAACTCCTAATCCGTGTATAGAGCTTCCCTACACTTATTTAATGTCTTGGTTGGTTCTACACTGTCCTTCTTTAATGAGCTCGATTGATTTCCAGATAGATTTAAGCTCCTCCAAAATACAACATTATGGAAGATCGTAATGGAAGGGAGGTTATATGGCCGCGATCCGCAAAACACTTCGTTATCAAGCGAATTATGAATTATTCAAGTGTTTCCCATACTTTCCACATGCTAGATACAAGGACGAATTTGTGGATGTCGCTGGTGCTGAAAGTTCACAACTTTGTCTCCTGGGTGCTTCTGGTGGCTGATAAACATTCGCCCAAGGTATCTATTTATCCGCTTAAGGAACCATTGCTGTATAGAGCCTTACTACCCAAGTCGTTTTTCTTGACAATTCTGGTATGATCAACTGTACATCGGAAACCCAAATTGGGAGATAAGCTTTACTGGAAACTTATTCGAAGGGGCTAGAGCTTGGTTCCATTTCATCTTGGGTGGTACAGATGCCAAGTTTGATCTTCCGCTCCAAACTCCAAACTCATATATGAGTTTTAGCTTCTGTAAAATGGTACATTGATGCTAACTCCATGCCCCATAATTTTTATGCAAGCCTTACTTATTTAAGGGACATTAGAGCATGGTATACCCAGAAGAAGGAGGCCGACAATAAGAAGGTAGCTAGGATGGAGAACTTTGAAGTAGAATATTTTTCTAAAGAGTTGGAATCAAGAATAAAGCAGAGAGAAGAAGAAAGCACTGCTATAGTCCCATAAGATCAGCCTGCCTCTCTTAATATTCCAACTTCCCCACTTCCTGAGACAAAAGAAGTTTCTCCTCAACCAATGTCTCCTCCTAAGAAGCTTATGTATAAGTAAAAAAGATTGAGGCGCCTTAGTGATTTGCATGTCATTCCGCAAACAATATTGGCTGAAGCCGGTGCAGTGGTACTTAGTTCGGCTTTTGAAGCTATTGAAGAAGAACCAGAAGATGAAAATAAGACGAGTCTAATTCCTCGTTCTTCTAAGAAACGCTGAAGTCAAGGGCCTATTTTCTCCAGTGACTCTACCTTAGCAGCTGAGCCTTTCTCTACTGCTGAACTTCCCTCAGAAGAACCGACTTTACCTACACAAGAGAATTTAGGAGATTCTGATGATGGGGGTGATGATGATGACACTAACTATGATGATATTCGTTCTTCTACTCCTCCGTCAGACCATGACAAATATAACTTTTTGACGGAAGAAGAAAGAGCTTAAGTGTATGGGCCTGGGGAGTCCAGAGCTCAACTCCAAGGTTTTATTCTTAACTTTAATTATCCTGCATCGTTTTTTTATCATCATCTAACCATTTTATTTTCTTTTTTTTTAGAAACTTTTCCTTCTACCCCAACTTCAGAGTATGTATCACAGCGGATAATATTCTACTGGCTGACACTGCCGTGAACATTGCCTCTAAAGAAGCCCATGAGACAACTGAGGCTGTTGCTTCTATTGTTGATACTTCTGAAGTAATTGTTCCTCCAGTGGAAACTGCAAAAGCTACTACCTCTACCGAGATTGCTGCAGTTGCTGCCTCTGTTTAGATTACTAGAACTACTGCTCCTGTTGAAGCTACTGAGGCTACAACTACTACCATTCTTATTGAAATTACTAGAAATGTTGCTCCTTCTGACACTAGTGTTGTTACTCCTTTGCCCCAAGGCACTGTACAGGTTACATCCACTTCTGCTGTTGCTAGTTCTTCTTCATCAAGTCATGCAAAGATTAATGCTCTTGAAGTTGACTTGTTGCAAGATACCAGAGAAATCTTCCTTCATTTTCTGGACCGTTGCATCGACAAAATTTTGAAAGGGTCTCTTTTTTTTCTGTTGTCAATGTTCTCAACATTTATTTGGTTAGTATAGCTAGCATTGGTGGAGAAGAGAAAGTCATTTCTTACAGACTCATGGTAGTTCAACTCCAAAGTCATGCTGAATCTTTGTTGAGATCTCGCAGCACAAATAATCTCAGATAGTTGAAGCTACTTTCCAAAAATTGATGGAAGAACAGCTCAAATTTCATAAAGAGATTAAAAAAAAGTTGATGCTTGCAAGGCTTGTATTGAAAAGAGTCAATTGGACAATCAATCTCTATGTCTTCAAGTCGAGATGTTGCCTCAATTGTCAAACACCATGACTAGGCCATTATAAGAACTCAGGAATCCATTGCTAGAGCCCAAACTCTCCTTGCTAACATCACCAAAGAGCGCGAAGAGATAATGAAGAATTTCATTAGTTTGTCTAGGTAGCCTGACAATGTAACCTAGGATCTCCTGGCTGCACAGGCTGAATTGGATATACTGGAGGCTACTTCAACAAGTAGTACAATTTCCAGTGAAGAAGAATTGAGCCGACAAAATGCTATTCAAGCTTATGAGATTATTCAACAGGAAATTAGTGATGCAGAGGAAAAAATAAAGGCTCCCTTGAATCATTGAATTGTAATGATTTCCTTTTAGATTCAAGGAACTCATGAATCTTTTCGTGAAGACAACATTACTTTCTGATTTTGTCAATAAAAATTTTGAAACAATTCTTGTTTGTCGCTCTATGGAAATTTTCAGCTTTACTCAAAAAATTTTGAAACAATTCTTGTTTGTCGCTCTATGGAAATTTTCAGCTTTACTCTGTGTAGATCTTGGCATGTCTTAGTCTATGTGTATCAGACATGACTTTGTGCCTAAAAAATGTGACTCTATATTTGTCTTCATGAGTTTGTATCAGGCACGCGACTTTACGTTTGGAAATCTGCGAGTTTGCATATAACCCTTCTTTAGAATCCGTGGATTTATAAATGCAGCTTCGCATAAAATCCGTGAGTTTATATATGGAACAACTTTCCACCCATTTAATCTGACCTTTTTTGTGCAAAAATCTAAGCGCAGCATGCTTTCATTAATTGCAGGGTTCTAATCAAAGATCTCAACTGAATATCTTATTTCCATTGGCACTGATATCTAAGCGTCCCATATAATAATAATAAATCTTATCAAGATCTGGGTCAAAGATCTCAACCAAAGATTTCTCCTATAAGATCTCTTAACTGAAGATTTTGATCATGAAATTCTCTATATAAGGCATTGAACTCTTCTCACAGAGAGCCATACTGACTTGAAAATTCTTCCGATCTCTCTATCTTTTTAAAGTTCTTCTCCAGAGTTGATCTTGTTATGTAGTTCTATTCTTCTTCCCTGATTAGGGTAGTAGATTGGGGCTGGCATGATACAAGGCCCCCAGATAACGTTAGCCTGTTTGTATATGGTCTTCTACTAAGTTCGTTAGAGAAGGAGTATTCCATTAGAAAGATCCTTATGACTATAATCATTTTCCTTAACTGCGGTAAGTTTTTTTGTTATGAACATAAATCATGTATTTTCTTTTATATTTCTTAATAAGATTGGATCTATCGCAGGATATAATCGTAGTCATTTTCCTTAATAATGGCCTAGACCCGACTGGTTCATAAATTCTTCCAATATCTTTGGAGAACCAGAGGATCTCATGTATTTTACATGAGATAAAAAAAACTTCGGGTCTGTGGCATTGTTTACTTCCTGCCTAGCATCCTTAAGGTAAGGTTGTAAATGGTTGTAGGCGGCACTCAATTTCAGCAACCCCACAAGTTGTACGCTTGGGAATATGTATTTAGTACATCCAGTTTTGAACTAATCAAGTCAATTGTGACATTGATCATCACGGAGCGAACCAACTTGGAGGTCCTTAACCATTGGTAAGAGGAGGCTATAGAAGTAAACTTTTTGCGTTTACTAATGAAGCCATCTTATAGATGTTGACGAAAAAATTAATGTTCTCTTGACTCAATGGTCTATACTCATTTTCATTGATTATATGATGTCAAGGAACTCTTTGTAATTTTGATTTTGTTCAGAGGTAATTGTTAACCTGACAATATGAAGTCATTATTCAATCGCCCAAAAATGAATTTTGCTGTGAATGAGTAAATTTCTTAAGTCAAAATAGAAGTAACTATTAACTTTCCTGATCAAATTAAAGTTTGTATTATTCAGTGACTTATAGTATAATAGCTTTTGAACTGCCAGAGGTAATTTTAATTTAGCAAATTTGGAGGAAAGGAAAATTTGATTCGCCGAGGTAATTTTAACTTAGCAAATTTGGAGGAAAGGAAAATTTGATTCGCCAGAGGAAATTTTAACTTAGCAAATTTGGAAGAAAGGAAATTTGATTCGCCAGAGATAATTTTAACTTAGCAAATTTGGAGGAAATAAAAATTTGATTCGCCAGAGGTAATTTTAATTTAGCAAATTTGGAGGAAAGGAAAATTTGATTTGCGATATTGTGAAAGATCGTGATTCAAACTCTTTGGTCCATAATCATGAATTTTCATTTTATCAAAGGTAGGATTTTTCTATGACAAGTCTTAGAGGATCTTTAGCGAACCCCAGTTACAAATGGGTTTGATTCGCTGTTTGCGTTGAGCTACCCATGCTATTCTTCTAAATTACAGAGACATAAGATTCAACTGGTGCTCTGCAACTTTTATTAAGAGTAATATTTATTCAGAAATTTTCTATTAATTGGCATCATTATATTGTCACCATTCAGTTTTGCCAGCCAATATGTGCCATTAGAGTAGACTGCATCAATGACAAAGGGCCCTTCCCATTTTGGTTGAAACTTTCTTTTGGATTTTTGATTAGTTATGATCGGTCTCCTTACTGAGAGGACTAGATCACCCTTTTCGAAAGTTCTCCGCCTGACTTTTTTGTTAAAGGTTTTGGAAATTCGCGCCTGGTAAAGTTCGATGCTTTGTTGAGCTTCCAGTTGCTTATTATCCAGAGCTTCTAACTCTAGAAGCCTCTGTTGATGTCGTTCTTCTTGTGTCATTTTGGTTGCTAATGCAACTCGTAATGACGAAATTTGAATTTTCAATGATAAGACCGCTTCAGACCCATACACCAAAAAAAACGGTGTAGCATTAGTAGGAGTTCTGACAGTGGTGCGATATGCCCAAAGACATTCTCCAAGCTTTTATCCTAGTCTCTTTGGTTGGATGAAGCAAATTTCTTGAGTAGCTTTATAATGGTTTTGTTGAAAGCTTCTGCCAAATAATTGGCTGTAGGTTAATATGGAGAAGAAGCCACATTTTCAATTCTATATTTATTGCAAAATCTGAAGAATGACTGACTCATGAACTGAGGTCCGTTATCATGAATAATTTTCTTGGGCACTCCGAAGCAATATAGCACATGGTGTTTAATGAATTTGATTACATTTGATGACTTCACTTCGATTAGAGGAATAGTTTCACTCCACTTTGAGAAGTAATCTGTTATAACTAGTATGAACCGATGTCCTCTCATTAATGATGGGAAAATTGATCCAATAATGTCCATTCCCCATTGTTCAAATGGCCATGAAGTAGCTGTCGGGTGGAGATATTCCGAAGCTTGATGTATGAAGTTTGCATGTATTTGGCAGGCTTTACATTTCTTAGCATAGATGACCGCATTTGTCATCATCTTGGGCCAATAATAACCCGTTCTTCGGAGTCTATTCCAAAGTTTTGGTCCTAGTTGATGTGCTCAGCAGATGCCGTTATGAGCTTCTTCGAGTACTTCCTAAGCTTCTTTATTGGAAAGACAATGAAGTAAAATCCCATCATAGGATTTTCTATATAATGTCTGAACTTCGGCATTATAATAGAATCGAATAGTTTTTCTTTGAATTGCTCTTGCTTTTTTAGGATCTTTTGGCAATATTCCATAAAGAACATAATCTATATAAGAAAATCGCCAATTTCTTGGTTCGAGATTTGAATCAAGGGCATAAATTTCACTTGCCTTTTGCTTTTTTAATTCTGCTTCAAGCTCATTCTTCAGACAGAACAATTCCTTACTTTCCACTGTTACTCGTTTCCTAGTGGTTTTGGGTAACACTAAGGTGGCAGCTAAGGAAGCCAACGAATCTGCATAACTATTCGGATGACGCTTTACATGACTGATATAGAGACTATCGAAGCTATCAGCCATCTTTTTTATTGCTTGATAATATAGCAGAAAATCTTCATTCTTAACTCTATATTTCCCTTAACTTGATTTATGACAGGTTGGGAATCTCCATATGCTTCTAGATATTTTAACCCCAATTGTTTGGCTATTTTTAAACCAATCATTAGGACATTATATTCAGTAACATTATTGGAACATGAACTTATCAATGAGTATGCTCGAGGAATGATGTGGCTGTAAAGAGGGATAAAGATAACTCCTACCCCTGCTACCATTTTTCCTTTGGTTCCCATCCTAGAGGCACCATCGAAGAAAAGCTGTCATACATCCTCCGTAACATCATTCACTTTAGCATCTTCTTGTGAAATGTCTTTTTTCGGAACTGAACTTCTTTGCCTAGTTCGTTAGGAATTTCTTCATACAATTTTGAAAATACTGGAATTGGGTGTTCAGCCAGTAAATCAGTTATACCCTGTCCCTTGATTGATTTTTGTGGGAAAAAAAGCATATCATATTGTCATAGCAAAATAGCCCAATTGGATAGTCTTGAATTTAACGACCCTGATTTAGTCATTAGTATTCTTAAGGGGTTAACTCTCGATATAACATGAATAGTTTGTCCAACTAAATAGTGTCTCATTTTCTGAATAGCGAATACTAAATCTAAACATTCCTTTTCCACTGGGTTATATCGATGTTCAGTCCCAACCATCATTATGCTGAGATAATAAATCGCTTGTTCATGCTCCAATTCATTCTTCTATGCCAATAAAGCTCCTAAGGAATGATCCATAGCCCTCACATATAACAGAAAAGGCATTCCTGAGACTAGAGCTACGAGTACAGGCGGTCCGGTGAGATATTCCTTGATTTATTTGAAGGGCTTTTAGTATGCGTCATCCCAAACAAATGGCATCCCTTTTTTCATCAATCTTGTGAAAGGTTGGCATTTTCCAGATAAATTGGATATAAATCTGCGGATGTATACCAATCTACCTTGTAGTCCTCTTAGTTTTTTGAGACTCTTAGGAGATGGCATGTCTTGGATTGCCTTAATTTTGTTTGAATCAAGATGAATTCATTGGGAAGTAACTACAGAACCAAGAAATTTTCCGCTAGAAACCCTCAGAAAAGATTTAGAAGGGTTCATCAAAAGCTTGTGTTTCTGCATATGATCAAACATTGTTCTCAAGTCGCGAAGATGATCATTATTGTTTTTGCTTTTAATTGATAGATCATCTGCATAGCATTCTACTGCTTTTCATAGATGTTCTTGTAATATCGTGTTCATAGCACATTGGTATGTGGCATCAGTACTCTTTAAACTAAATAGCATGACTGTATAACAGTATACTCCAAGTGGTGTTCTGAAGGATGTAAGCTTTTCATCATTAGGGTACATCTTGATTTGATTGTATCCTGAAAATCCATCCATCATCGACATATGTTCATAACCATAAGTGTTGTCTATCATGACATCTGTAATGGGTAATGGAAATTCATCGTTCGGGCATCTTTCATTCAAGTCTCTGAAATCAATACAGACCCTGATCTTTCCATACTTCTTGGTTACAGGAACTATATTCGCGACCCAGTCAAGATGTTGTTCTTCGTGAATAAAATCTGATTCGATTAACTTTTTAATTTCAACCTCGATTGCCCCCATAATTTCTGGACGGAATCTTCGTTGTTGTTATTTCACTAGTTTTGCATCTGGTCGGATATTCAACTTATGAACTGCAACTTTTGCGTCTTGTCCTGGCATGTCTTCATAATTCTAAGCGAAGACGTCAATATATTCTCGAACGAGGGATATCATAGCTTCTTTTTCTTCTGAAGATAAATTTTCGCTTATAAATATGGGTTTAAGATTAGTTTCATCACCCATATTTATCTGGATCACTTAATCTTCAGTTGGAGGTTCCTACTGTTCAAACTGAGTTTCCCACTTCATATTAAAATGTTTTGTCCAAGAATCATCCTTGATTAGCAGTATTTCATCAGTGTCTTTGTTTTCCTGGTCTACGGAGACCATGTTAACAAACGTTTCATGGAAAATGACGTCGATACTTACATCTACATCCCAGCAGGATGATTCTGATGAATAATTTGGTTGTCTTTCTTTAGATTTCTCATCAGAAAGATATACGAAAGTGGTAACATATCCCAACCCCCTACTAGTTTTATGATAGTAATCTGACATATTTCCTTTTGGAACAAAGGATTGAAGGATTCCAAAATTTAACCCCCTACCCTTGGCTAGGTTGTTTCCTATTTTTCATTAACGTTTGGAAATTTTCATCATAATGGAAGAACTCGGGATTTTCCTGTTCTTTTTCATAACCTAAATATTTTGCTTTACCTTTATCATTTGCTTTTCATAATATTATAGGTTTTGAATTTTGTCCTTAGGAGGAACTTCAAAAATGGCTTCATTCGCGTCTCAATTGTCATCACTTTGTTCATAAAAGGATGATAGGATGGGTGTTTGAAAAGAAGCCAAAGAGCAGATTTTATTTAGGTAATCACTGACCACATCAGTACTAGTACTTGAGAGTTCAAAATCAATACCAAAAGAATAAGCAAATTATATATCTTCATTTATTATCCACTCACTGTCAGAATAGGTGGTGTCATTTACATCAAGGCCTTCAAGACTTATTACAATGGGCTCTCCGTCCCAACTTACGTCATCGGATTCCGAATCTTCGGATCCTGATTCAGTATCAGCTTCGTCGCTATTATCAAATGCCTCTAGAACTGGTTGTTATGAGGCATCAAACGTGTCTTGATATAGCAATGTATCAGTAAAGTAGTTTTCAACCTTTTTAAAGAGTTGCTTCTTTGGCACTAAAGTCTTTACGTTCCCATCTTTATCCACATACTTCATGCACTAATGAAGTGTAGACGGAACAATGAGATTGATATGGATCCAGGGCCTTCCAATCAGAAAATTATAAGACGTGTCAGTAACTATCACGTAGCATGTGACTTCCATCTTCAAATCGCCAATTTGGTATTTTAACTTTATTTTGCCTAATGGCCTATTACCATTGGCATTAAATCCAAAGATGGTAGTATTCGTTGTCGCTAATCTGCTCATAGGGACCCCAAGATATCGTAACACTCTTCTCGGTATTATACTCAGAGAAGATCCAGGATCAACTTAGACGTGGTCGATCTCTAATGACCCTATATATCAAATGGCGATGATATTTGTTATTTTTGACCTGCATATCTTTCGGAGAGAAAGTTATGAAAGGGATCTTTTCTCTAGAAGTCTGATGACATATTGCACAGGGCTCTTCTTCTTTTTCAATTGTTTCTGACATTTGTGCCAGAAACACCTCAGAATTTTGTAGAGTTTCTCTTAAAACTTTTCTTGTTTGTTTAGAGAGGTTTAGGAGCTCATACAAAGTAATCCTTGCAGGAATATTGGCTAATTGTGCCAATATGTCGAACTAAAATGGCTTCTTGGACCCTTCTACTGCCTCTTTACTTTTGTTTTTGAGAGCTTTATCAAATTTGAGCTCCTTTTACTTGTTCTTATCTGGAGGTGGCTGAGGTTCTGCTACTTGATCGTAATTCTTCAAGTAGTGTTTCTCTGAACGGGTCCTAGAGGTAGGCTGATCTGCATTAATCGTCAAAGAATCTTTAGCTTTCTCTTTTGAGTCCGTCAGAGTAGGAACATTTTTATCATTTTCTGGGATTGCAATGACAGTGTTAGAAGTAAGAGTCTTTCCTTTTCGCTTCTTTTTAGATGAGCTCAAAGTCCATTGCTTATCATTAAGAAGATCTGGATGCACCCACATTATTTCTCCTTTATCGGTTTCAAAAGAACATAATCTTTTCTTTTGCTGCTGATGAGGATCATAGTTTATGATCTTCATCTTGCCTTTGGGAATGAGTTGTACTCCATCTTGAACAGTTGACTCTATCCAATATGGTGCTTTTCCGAATATGAAGTCACCATGTTCGCGGTTACCTTTTTCTGGTACTCTTGCAGCTTGATGACTTTAGTATCGAGTAAAGTTTGAATTTTGTCCTTAAGGACTTAACAATTCTGAGTAGAATGATTAATGATTCTGTGATACACGTAGTAATTAGGATCATTAACCTTTCCTACTTCTTAAGGGCGTTTAGACTCTGGTAGTTTTAACATATTCTTCGTCATGAGCAAACTAAAAATGGTTTTAGTGTGTTCATCTTTGAAAGAGTACTGCCTTTGAGGTGTCCGCGATTGAGGAGGAGGTTTTGGAGAAGATTTTGCAGACTGCAGAATATCAATCACTATTGTTTCCTTCCCTTTGTGTCCCTTGGATTGAGACCTAGGATTGTTATTTTGTTTTTTTTTCTCCTCCTCCTTCTTCCTTGAGTCTCTGCGTAATCTCTTTAGCTTCTTCAGCTTGCAACGAATGATCTTTCCAGGTTAAGGATTTTACGGCTCCCATTCTAGCCAGAACTTTGGTTGAGAGATTGTATCAATAGGTCTCTACCGACGTCTTCTCTAGTATCCCATGCGGACATCTCAGAGAATTATTTCTGAATCTTTTTATAAAATCTTGAGTTGATTCTCTTTTCTTCTGCTTGGTAGCCTAAGAGCATTGGCATCGAAACCTCCATGTCATCTTCATAAAACCTTGTTAAAAAGTCTTTCTCAATATCATTCCACAAGTTGATGGTTTCCGATTCCAATCTCCGAAACCATTCAAATGCTAGCCCTGTTAAGGTACTAACAAACACTCGAGTAACGATCGGGTCATTTTCCAATTAAATGCCCTGTTTGAGATTTAAAATCGTAAAGGTGCTGATTTGATGACCCTTTACCATCGAATGACTTGAGTTTCAATGGTTTGTAATTCTCCAGGAATGGTATACTTTCCCATTCATTGTATATGGCCTCACAACCCTCAGCTCTTGCAAATCATTCTTGTGCATAAGAGTATTCAATTGATTCTGAAAGCTCTCCATCCAACCGGTGTTTGTATTTCCTTCTTGGTGGTGGGAATGTACGGAGCAATTATCTTCATCTTCGCAGCTATCCTCATAATTTTTAATCTCATTTGTAGGGGGGATGCGATTATCTTCATCTTTCACATTCTTCCCTTTGTCACCTCTTGTATCATGTGGAATCCTTGAAAAGGATTCTCCTGTATCTTTCCTTTTTGTTCTCTCCAGTTCCAGCAAAACATGAAGCATGTCTCTGATCTCATTAATGGTATTTTGCTATTGTTGGATGGTTCTATCTTGCTCATCGATCCTTAGCATGAACTCCGCTGGAGTATTATGTGTCATGTATGCGGATATGGAGTCTTCAAGGAATGAATCTAACGTCTTGGATTCATCCACTACTGAGTTAACTGTGTCTTCTTCATCAGAAGAGACTCTAGCCATTTGTCTGTAGTTCACTGCGGTTGTTACTCCCTTTTTGAGTCGAGTGTTTTGAAAAATACCTCGCACATCGCTGAATACACTCTTTAAGCCTGAAGAGTGTTCAGAGTCAAAAGAGTCTTTTCTAGAGATATTCTTTGTCTTCTTCTTCTTCTTCCTAAAACTTATCATATTAGATGACATTTCAGGATATTCGGGTTCAGAGAATTTCTGCTTGTTACGTCATCTTCTTTTTGATGGTTGAGATGAAGATATTGTAAGTCGATTAAAAACTAACTGTTTAGCAGGAGCTGCCATACAATGACAATATGATAACACTACGTTAATCAATCGTTCACAATGACAATAGAATACTTGGGACTCTTCTCTCTTTTTGTTAAGAAGTTTTCTGAGATCTCTTGTATTGGAACCCATTTGATTAGTGGCGGTGGCATTACCTCTGAAAGATATCTTTGGAATAGGAGTCTTTATTCCCTTAAAGATCCTATGAGCAAATTTCACTTTAACTGGAATAGTAAGTGAATGAGCTTCTACCTTGGGAGTGGATTCTTCTTCTGAACCGCACTTCTGAAAATCGTGCTTTCCCATTGGCACGCGAATTTGGGGTTCGCGTCCATTTTTAAGAATGTGATCGTGAAAATCACGCTTTCCTCCCGAGGCATGAGGATGGGGCCCTCGTCTGGTTAGAGGAACGCGAATGTAAACTCAGCGTTTGTAATTATAAATAAATTTAGTAGGGGTACGCTGTTTCTTGTAGGAAACACAAGTAAATTCTTCTGCATCTTGATTTTTCTTCTTATCTAGGACCACTACTTTGCTTTTTGGCCTCCATACTTAAATGGTAGGTCCTTGCGATTGTGCTTCAACAGTTTTTTATTGCTTCATGGCCCTGCGTAGAGCGCGAGTCTTGCTTCTTCGTAGGTTCTTTCTTATCCTACGAGTGAGAGGAACCTTGTTTTCTGAGTCATCTTTCTGGCAAGAAGAAAATGGTCGTTTTCCTTATTATCATGGGGATCATAATCCATTTTCTCGTGGAGATCATGGGTCTTAGTGGGAGCTGACCCTGAGTCTTGTGCTGGTGAAGGAGATGAGTCTCCTTTTAGACCGGATTGATCTGTAGAGTCCTTCAATTGGACTAATGTCTTTGAGACCTCTTTAGAGGCTGAGTTGTTGGAAATCTTACTACATTTTCATAAGGAGTTAGGGCTTTTGGAGCCAGAGGAGAGGAATTCCTCATATTTGTCCTGATCAAACTCAATGATGAATGAGTCGACCATGCCACTAACTAGAATATCATCGGATTGAGTTACAACCTTATCAACAGAGATGATAGGTATCCCCAGTAGAATCACCAATCTTCTGCTTGCCATGAATATTGTAAATGATTATTTATTGAATTTTCTTAATAAAATATTATAATTTCAAACGGTTTTCCATTTACAGAAGATGAAGAAAGTTGAATTCCCTCTTTGTTTAAAACTAGGTTCTGTAGTAGCTGTGGAGGATGATCCTGCTCTTCGTTGACACTCGTACGGTAAGGGTTTTGAATTCTCGACAGCAACAGCACTCGGATGAAAGAGGTCTCTCTATATCGTATTTATCTCCTGATTTCCGGTCCTTTTTCTGCCTTGGTTTGAGCATTTTATAAAGATTTGGAGACTCTTGAGCTGATATAACCGTTCAACTGTTGGCCTCCACGATTTGAGTATTAATTTCTTGCATTTTGATATGATGAATTTGTATTAAATCTCCAAAATTTGTAACTGACATCTTCAATACTCTATATCGTAACTGAAATGTGGAACGCAAATCTCAAAATTTAAATTCGCGGCTCCTTTGATTATGACCGGGATGCGGATCTCGAACTTTAGATTCGTGGCTTCGTTTGATTGTGGCTGGAATGCGGATCTCTAACTTTAGATTCGCGGATCTATTTGATTGTGGCTGGAATGTGAATCTCAAACTTTAGATTTGCGGATCTGTTTGACTGTAGCTAGAATGTGAATCTCAAACTTTAGATTCGCAGTTCAACTGGATTATAATGACTTTGTTCGCTGTTCTTGGATAAGATGACAAGACTTTATGGGTGCATCCCTGTTATTAGGTTTGCGAATCTGGGGAAAGTGATTCATGCTTTAACTTTGTTCATGAATCATACTTTCAGTTTCTATAGAAAATAGAGCATGACTCGCGAAAGTAATTTTTCTTTCATTTATGGATCTTTCTCTTCGTGACAGATGATCTCGTTAGCAGGAAATTTTTCCAACAACATCACCTTCTAATGGTGCATGAAGATATGTACAATGTAAAAGATCTTTTATTTTTGGATTCTAGATCATCCAGTTAGATCCATTAAGAATAATCATGTGGCTTGTTATTCTCTCCATTGTTTATATACAATAACTAATAATCTTAGCTCTGATACCACTATTGGGAAAAATAATAAAATCCTGACTTGTATACAAACAACAAGGCACAGATGACATACAATATTTACGTGGAAAACCCTTACGGGGAAAACCATGGAACAATCAAAGAGTGAATTTCACTATTTCAGATAAATAGTACAGTCTTCCGAGTCTTGTTCAGAGAATTTGGGAATATACAGAAAATAGAGAGTGATACAATATTACCTCTAGCACGAAAGAAATATCCAACCTTATTAAAAAACTGTAGTCTGTAGTAGAAATATCAGACTAACACCGTGATGGATACCACTTGAAAAGAGTATACCGCAGAGCACACCGAGTTTTTTCTCTCCTCTCTTTCTTTCTCTATATTCTCTTAACTCTTCTTTTCTTGAATGGACGATGAATGAAATCAATTGAGAGTACCTATTTATAGGCTTAAATTATAGTATGAAACTATGATTAATTTTCAAATTTGATGGGTGGTATTTTTCATATGTTTTACTATTCTACCATCCATTTAACTATACCACCTAATACTCCTTCATCTAATCATTCTCATCTAATCATGCTCTTAATTTTTCTCACATAATCTGTTTTTAGGATGGATTAACTCTAACATTGAGCCCCACTGGAAAATATTTTTCCATTTCCATTTTCCGCCTCGTTACCCAACCAACCAAACAGCTTCTAAATCCAGTAACCATGTTGCGGAAAAAACATTGATTTGCCCTGCTGAAATAATCTGTACTAATTGAAGATTGCCGTCTATTATACTGCCGTCTATTTCATCATTTCTAAAATGGGTAATTGTAATTAAAAGAGCGGAGAGCGCGAACGTGTGTTTCAGCCTAAAGCATGAGCTCTGACTTGAGTCGGAAAAAAACTTTGTCCAGCTATACATATTGAACCAGAAAGCGAGAGTTCAAGGCTCAGGGACGCGGCACAGAAACTATAGATGATGATGATGATAATAATAACCCTAACCCTAATCCTAACAGCGGATAATAACAATAATAACAACAACATATACCAACCTCAACTACCCATTCAACATGCAAACTGGAGACATTTTCTCCTTCTGGGGTCAATAATTTTGCTAGTCTCTACATAAACTTGTCATCTAATGTTAGCTAATGTTGATCCGATCAGAAACTAGTGAACCTGCCGTCTTCATAATTCACAACCCTCCACTCCAGCAGCTTAACTATCTCCGCGTGCGTTAGAATAATGTACAATCACACCCTCTTGCTCCTTTCCCTGGACCAATTGTTGATATAATTACCGCCTGCCGATGGATGGAACCTTCAATGTTTCTTCCTTGAGTTTCAAATGACCGTCAAAAACCTCTTCAACCCGTAATTTGGTGATTGAATCAGACTTGACGGCCTCATGGAACTTCTATGTAACAGCCTGCGGCTTGTTCTCAGATGGTCTCTCTCTAATTTCACAGGAGGAGCATCAAAACTTCACCAGATAAAAACCATTCTCTGCCCAAATCGTACAAATGCACAAAATAGTCTTTTTTTTTTTTTCCTTCTTTCATTGATCATAGGCTTAGTTGTTGTTGTTGTAGTTTGTGCCTTGTAGGTGGTTGGGCTGACCACTTAAATGTCTCATGGTGTAGTCTAGAGGCTAAAAATAACCTCTCGTGTTTCTCCACAGAGGTTGACCTCCGATCTTTAATGTGCTTTCGTGAGGTAGTGATGGAATCATCACACTGATATCGGTCTGTGCCTGTATGCCATTGGAGCTGCTGGCCATCTCCCACATAGAGTAGCAGCTGCCGACGGCTGTGAAGAATGACCTGTTTCATTAGCACACATGTAAGTTTCATATCTTGAGCAGACAAGATCACACCAGGGAGGATCCTATTACACTGTTTGAACAGCAAGTGGAGAAAAAGGCGGAGAGGAGCTAAATGAACAAATAATGAATTAAGAAAACGAAACAAAACAAAAATAACACAAGATCTTGTGAAGAAACCATGGACTCACAATTTCATTGGATAGTGCCTCTCCAACTTACAAGTCATCGAGTCCAAGCATTAAAAAAACCATAAAAATAAAAACGCAATGGCAAACCAAAATCAGAAATACATTTAAATCATAACCATGAATCAAACACCACACACGATGTTTTCTGACAACAATACTAATTTTACTAAATGCCGGAAGATCACATGAATATATTACAGGTTTGGTTCGCGGCATAGGAAAGTAAGAAGTCAAGATTTACATGAAAAGTAATCCAGCATCTAGCTTGACCACAGGAACTTTAGCTAGGGATATGTTCTTGTAGTTGTAGTCAAGCTCATTTTACTTGGACAATAATCTACTATCTAGCTTGGCTACAAGAACTTTAGGGACAAATTCAGATGTGCTCAGAAGAAGTGTGCATCAGAATGTGTAGAGGTAGAATACAGGCCATAACCCCCTGGTCTAGGGGTCGCAAGTGGGCTAGGGCATCCTGCCCAAACTGACCCCAAGTCAAACACGACCCAGGGAAAACTAGGCCAGTCATGACCACGGTCGTGCCTGGCCCCTCCCACTCGGCTGTGTTAAAGATGACTGTGTTGTTCCTCACCCTTGCATTAGATGATGAGAAATGGCTAAATTAACCATCGGGGGAAAATACAACTTTTATGTGCATTCTTGGGAGATCTTTGGCTCAACAACAATAACAATTAAGCCTTTTATTCTCAGTACTTGGGATATGCAACATAAACCAAATGAATATCACGTCAGCTTGGTCACATAGATGATCCTTCTCTACTCATTTCTATTAAGCATATATCTTCATTTAAGCATCTAGCATCAATATCTTTTCGTATCACCTTATCCATGTTTTCTTCGATTGTCCATTTGCTCTTCTAACTTGTCCTTCATTAATAAATTGTACTTATTAAACTAGTGCATCTGTAAATCTATGTCGCATATGATCAAACCATCATAAACAATTTTTTCTTATATTTCTCTTTAATGGGGGTTACACCTACATTAATACCAATATCTTTATTTTTTAGTTTATCTCTCATAGTATCACTGCACATTCAATGAAGTATGCACATCTATACTATATTTATCTTCTGTGAATAACATCCCTTTGTAAACTAGCATTCTGTCATAACAAAACTACTTAATAGCAATCCTATAAATAAATTTCCTTCAACATTAAAGAAATGTTAGGTTCACATAAAACTCTTGGTGTGCTCCTCTATTTTAACAAGACAGTTTGGATTATATAGTTGACATCACTATTAATCTCTCTATTTTTTGAATAATAGAAATAAAGTACATAAACTGATTTTTCACTTGTACCTCTTATGCATCCAGTGTCACAACACTATAGTATTGGAGTTTTTATTTACTAAATTTCACCAATATACTCTGTTTTGGATCTACTCAATATAAAATGTTAAGATTTTAATGTTTACCTTTATAGCTCCAACTTGACATTTTCCCATACTCTCATCTCATAGACTAAGATTATATCATGAACAAATAGCATACACTAAAATATCTCATCACGAACAGTTCTAGTAAGTCATCCCTTACTATTGCAAATAAGAGAAAGAACTTAATGTAGATTCTTGATGTAATCCAATTGTAAATTAAAAATCACTTGTTAGCTACTACAAGTTTTGGCATTTGTACATACTCCATTGTATGTTTTTAATTATGTCAATATATTTGATGGGAAGTTCCTTTTTCATCATTGTTTACCATAGTATTTCCATGGGTATCTTATCATAGTTTTTTTTCGAATCAATAAAGACCATATATGCATCCTTGGCTCATAGCAAAGCTAATATAAAGATTTATCATATAGCACTTCTCTCACCTCTAGCTTATTGACACAATACTCTTAGTTACTCCCTCAAGAGGGACGGACAATATGCTGGCTCTTTCTTTACATTTGCTAGAGAATGTTTCTGATTTATAATATATTAATTTAATTTACAAGCAACAGAAAAACAACAGACTGAGATTGGATTTTTCAATTTTAAGTCTTATATAATTTCAGACTGTTAGTTTAACCAGGGCATGCAAAATGAAAAACCTTTTAATTGTTATAGTAGAGATAGAATGGGTTTGTGATTGTCTAGTTGCGGGAAACTAACTCACTGATCCAGTCATGATGTCATTTCCATCTCACTGGCTTAATTAATTATTTTCGTCATTCACTTCTTAAGGAAATAGATCAAAGTTCAAAACAACAAGACTAAAAAAGTTAGTGTTCGGAAACGTCTAAGATGTCCAAACATTTGCAATATTAGAAGCCATCAGCAGATGATTACCCTAGCTAGAATTTTAAGATTGCTTTAGATCTAATGCCTTCGTATTACCCGTACTAAACATATAATGGGTACATAATCGATACTGACACTTCTTGGACACTCATAAGACACATGTCAAACAACTCTTAGCCGTATCCTCAACTTTATAGAATATTTTAGAATTAGGATACTTCTTAGACATGCACATTTGTCATGTTTCTATTTAAACTATGAGTTCGAGTCATGTTTAGTTTCACCTATATATCAAAGGCTATTCACCAAGGTTTAAAATCCTAGAATCAGTGTCGGTTAATGGTTTATGATATCAGAATTCCACAACATCAAACATATTGTATCCAAAATATCAAAATATTGGCAAAATATCGACAATATTGGTAAATGAGATCGTTATATATGTCAGTGCTAGTCACTATTTAAAACCTTGTTATTACTCGGAACAACCTTGATACCAGTGGATGAATATATATATATATATATAGAGAGAGAGAGAGAGAGACAGAGAGAGAGAGAGAGAGAATGAGAAATTCACTGGCGGTAAAGGGTATTCCTTCACTACCGCTTAGGTGGCCCAATAGAATTATTACACATGACGTTATTCAAAACATGGTTAAGAGAGTTCTTTTATTTGTTATCTTGAGTGGCGTTATGTGTAATAATTTTATTGGGCCACCTAAACGGCGGTGAAGGAACTCTCTTCACCGCCGGTGAATTTTCCGTTTGCTCACATATATATATATATATATATATATATATATATATATATATATATATATATATATATATATATATCATCTACATTATGCATTTGAAGATTTCAAGATAAACAGGGTAATTCTTCGTTTGAGGTAAAATATTCCAACTAGCTAGTTTAATTCTCCATATATCTATTTTCTTCTCATTGACTGAAATACCGATTTGAGCATGGGGGGAGGGCTTGGCGACCATTGTTTCTCTCAAAAAGATGTCATTCCAGTGATTCAGCGTAACTGAATTTTGTGAATGAAGAAGACACGTACTCTACTGAGATAACAAAAAGGGAAGTAGGAATTTTCTCAATCAAAAGATATTTATAGAAAGGGCCATGAGATAAAATGCAACATATTTCCTTAATTATACCACAACAAATTAAAGATGATGTGTTCCTTAATTACTAGCTTCTGTCTGTCTAGTCTACGTACATTCTTAATTCATAAGCCTTGTCTAGTCCATCAACGATAATTATATCATGTATATGCCCGATACTAGGATATTACCTTGTTTAGATAACTCTGACGAAGATGCGTGCCATTCGCCTCGGCCACAACATTCAACTTTGGGAGAAATCATCTGTACTGTTTCTTCTAGGGTACTCTCTTTCTGGCAAATGTCACTGTCCTTGCATGGCCAATCAAATTCTGGTGAATCCACTAAATTATTCCCGGCCAGACACCTCAAGCCAACTTCAAGTTCAAAATTTTGAGGAAATAAATAAATAGCGTTTTAAATCATTTTCCTCATGAGGTTTCAACATGTCCATCTAGTGTTCATGCTTTCCAGAATGAAACGGACCAGAAACAACAGATGTTATAATTGAATTACTATGATCTTCTAGGACATGGGATTCTGATACAAGTGTTGCGGCCCATCAAATAAATATAGACGTAATAGATTCAATCAGTGACCTTGCCTTTTCTCTTCAAGCAGTTCAATTTTTTGTTTGTTTGCTTGCTAACTTAGCATCATGGTTAACTTCAAGACCAGATCGAGAAGCAATTGCTACCACACCTCCGCATGAAGCGAACCTGCTTTTGATCCTAAACCATTTATTTTGACCAGCACTCCAAGGGAGAGCAAATTTACAAGAATCCTTACTACCACCCCATGTGAAAATGACCAAGGAAATTAAAGGAGGCAACAAGCTACTACCATTAAAAGCTTTCATGCGCATAATATATACCCAGAGAAGGATTTAAATTCATTGTGAAAGCCTCAAGAATATCCATAATTGGAGGAAATACATGCTAACTGTTCCAAAAAACCTTTAGGCTGTGTTTGGATTGAGGGAAAATGAAAGAAAAGAAAAAATAAGGAAAAAGAAAGAGAAAAGGAAATAAAATGATATGGAAATTGGTTTTCTTTTTTATGTTTATTTAGAAAGAAAATGAAAAAGAAAATCTCAAAGAAATTTTTAGAAAAAAACAGTTTCTTATGTTTGGTTGCTCTCTAGAAAATTAAAAGGAAAATAAAATTTTAATTAAACTATAGAAAATTTTAATATTAATTTATATATTATTGATATAATTTTTAATTCTTAAATAATTAAGAATATAATAACCAAAAGGTCCAAACTTCACAAAAGTTAAAAATATTTTGGGACTAAAATTATAAGGAAATTTCTGTAAAATTTCTCTCCTTTTTTCATTTTTCTCTCAACTTTCATTTTTTTTCATTTTCTCCTGGGTTTGAGGAAGAAAAGGAAAAAGAAAAAAAATCAAACACATTTTCTCTCATTTTCTTTACTTTTTATTTTCTTTCTAATTTTCTCTCTAACCAAACAGTGGAAAATAACTTTCCCTTCCCTTTTCTTTTCTTTTCCTTCATTTTCCCTCAATCCAAACATAGCCTTAGGCTAACACAAGGTTGAGGAGGTGCTCAACTTTCCCTGATAAAGAGTGCTCAACATCACAAAGTCAGCACAGAGAGGAAGATAAGGCATATAATTAATAAGAACCAGGTAAATTTTTTTATAATTATTGTGTAGATTAAAAGGCAAAGAAAATTTAAAAGTTAAAACTCACCTTACTAGAAAAGCTCCTTGCTCCCGATTTGACAGATTTGTTAGGACAAACTAGGGTTCTGATGGCTAGTTAAAAGGTTTCCTCTTTTTTGACCAACAACTGGTGGAAGGATAGAACAAGCCTGTTGAACTGAGAGGATAATATTTTCATTGCCACTTGCATGAGACCTTCTTCTTCCCTTTCTCTGGCAATAAGTTAGGATATGTGCAACTGCCATAAAGAAGTTCATCCCATCAAAGCTCTTCCACATGTAAAGCTCTTCCACATGTTTTATTATAAGATTATGGAGCTCTGACTTCACATATTCCTGTTTTATACAGTGTTCATGTAAATATTACTCCCAATAAGTTCTCAGAAGACACCAACTATATATTGGTCATATAATTAGTTAAAAAAAAAAAAAAAAAAAAACCTCCTTTCAACTGAATGGCGGGAGGAGATAAAAAGGGGGAGAGATTTAAGGAGAAATTTGGTTTCGGCCCTATTTTATAAGGGCATTTGAATTAATCCCCTTGTCCCAAAATATTATTGTTGCATAAAACAGATATCTTACCCACACAAATAGACTTCTAAAATAGTGTCACACAAGAACTGAAAGAGAATAAAGAAACTAATACAAAATAAGAGAAAACACAAAATTTAACGAGATTCAGTAAATATTACCTACGTTCTCGGGCGCCAACGATCAATCCACTTTCACCAAATTTTCAAATTATAAAAATCTCTGATAAATTGGAAAGTTCCTTAAGAAAAGGAGACTTTTTTCCAAAATCCAAAATTACAATTTGGAATTTTTCAGATTTGAAAACTTTTTAAAATAAAACATGTTTTCTCAGAACAGTTTTATAAAACAACTAATTATTTTTGGGATTCTAAAAACCAAAGACCCTATTTATAAGACTCATGGGTAGTGTCTCCTTAGCGCCCAGTCGATGTGGGACTAAAAGAGCCAACCCAAAATTCAACAATCTCCACCTTGACGAATAAGGTCCACATTGTCAGCGCCTCCAAACTAAGATTTTTAAATTATCAAAATATTAATCAAATACAAACAATATTTGAATTTAGTCGAAATCACCACCTTGGTCATCATATCAGCGGGATTCTCTGTAGTTCCAATTTTATGAATTAGTATCTTCTCATCTTCAATAATTTCCCACAAAAAGTGATATCTGACGTCGATATGCTTTGTCCGTGCATGATAGACTTGGTTCTTTACTAAGTGAATGGTGTTGGTGGTGAAAATTTCTAAGTAAAAGGAATTTTCCCCGCAGAACGTAGAGCTAACTTTGTAGCTCCGCAATTTGGCTATAATAGGCTCGCATTTTGGTAAAATGCGGAGCTAATCCATAGCTCAGCGCTATAATTTTCTAGCTCCGCGTTCTGACGCGATTAGCTCCGTGTGAGCAGATAATCAGAATTTTAAATTAATTGTGATTGAGATTTGGACTTATCTAATATCCAAATTGAGTCTAGTCAGAACTCCAAATCAAGATATTTAAATCAGAGTTAAGATATTTGATTAGAATTCTTGATAAACACAATTACCTTCCAATTCTATTCGGTTGGAAACTCTCATGTTGGCTCAAGGCTCTAAATACCCTCTTGAGGAAGCTTTTGGGGATCTTTTCGAGCATTTGTGAAGTTCAAGTTATACGTGAGAGTCTTGAACTATCAAAACCAGAGAAGAGAAGATCAAGAGTCAGCCGTCATTTTCATCAAGTAAGAAGACTATCGAAGTCAGATCGTCCAAACGAGCTACTTGATAGATCTCATCGCTACAAGAACCAATTATATTTTGTAAAAGAGAGCGATAATATATAAATCTCTCGTTCGTTCTTTCTTGTTCACTTTCGTTATAATCAATTCGTATTCAATGGAAGGAAGCAAAAGTTTTACTACGAACAAACTGGCGACCACAGTGGGGACATCCCTTTTACTGAAAAAGAGATCGTGGCGTAATCTGACGTCGAGAGGATCAGTTCCGACGTTAACATGCTCATCATAGAAATCGACCAGCAAAAGTACGAGAAGTATCTCTCCTCTGAGTCAGGTAATCTAATCGAAACGCGACGCTATCGTCGCGTGCACTCCAATACCCGTAAATCGGGTAATTGGGAATGCACCATTAAATGGGGACTCTTGGAGCTCACGGCTATAGAACCATCGTTTCGAAAGAAAACCCTAACAGAGGATGACATCTCTACTGCCGAAGAATGCCTGAAAATTGGTTTGACCAAAACCCAACTCCGCAATCGAAATCGGAGAGTTAGGCGAAAGGCCCTCAAAGCCCGCGTTAAACGCGAGGCTAATCAGGAAGCAAAATGCGAGGCTACTGTACCTCACAAACTCGCTTGCGTTAACTGCAAGACCAGTCAATATTACATTAAACGCGAAGCTGCGACTTGCGTGAATCGCGAGGACAAGCCAGCGTGTGATTCTCCATGCGAGGCTATTCTATCTGGACTTAAAACTAGAGAAACTCACGTTAATCGCGAGGATAAACTTCTCATAAAGCCAGCATGTGAAGGTGATTCTCAACACGAGGCTAAAACTGAGCTTAGCATAAATCGCGAAGCCAGTGAAACTTGCTTTAATCTCAAAACTCCTTACCTTCAAGTAAATCGCGAAGATAATTTTCAGACTTGTGTTAATCGCAAGAATCGCGTTAAATGTGAAGATATGACTTGTGTAAATTGCAAGAATAGGCTAGCGTGCAAAAATTTTCCTCCACACGAGGCTAATATTCTAGAAGTTAAATTTCTACAGAAACGCCAAGCCAGCGTGAAACGCGAGGCTAGCGTGATAAAATGCAAAACTATTTCTTAGCTTCGCTTATCAAAACGCGAAGCTACTTCCCAGCTCCACATACTAGAATGCGAAGCTACTTCTCAGCTCTGCGTAAAGTAATCTGAATATAAAATTAGGGTTGATAATTGCACTGTTAGATAAGAACTTAACACTAATAATTCCAAGAAGCTCCAATGGGCCCCTGAACCGCTCCCCTAGAAAAGGAATGGAGAGTTGTAACTTCTAACATGGTTGGAAAGGGGAAAAAGTTGTAGATAGGCATGATGATTCAGAATCAAGTGATGAAGAATCTCATCATCTTACTCGACTTAAATCAGACATTGTCCCATCTCGAAATTATAAGAAACTTGTAAAAGGCTCTTATGACTATGACAGCTACAACTCGGCCATAGCTTCATCTTGCTCTTCGGCATCGTCCAGACTGCAGAAATCAACCTCATATATGGCAGATAAATCTGACGATATCGATCAGAAATTTGAAGTCCAAAAGCAAATGATTCAAGAGCAACAAAAAATGATCGAGGATATCAGAATGATGCTCTTAAAGGTGGTCGAGAACACCCAAAAATGGTCGAAGATAAAATCAAAACTTCTACAGAATCACCACGGAAGAAAGAAAAAGAAACTTCGTTCAAGATAAATGAAGAAGATAAGGAAGAAAAGGCGTACTCGGTACATGAGAATGAAGATAAATATTCTTTCCATAACCCTCATAAAGAGAAAATTGAGAAGTTACAAAACCAACTTGATGTCTTGATGCATAAGAAGGAACTGAAGGAATCAGGGGTTTCGAGACTGTACCCGCTTGAATGGGATTTAGCGTCGTATCCCGAAAAGTATAAACCATTCAAGTTGGAGCCATATGACGGGAAAGGATTCCGCAGTTAGTATATCTACTACTTCTTATCTCAAGCGGGGCATTTGATGGGCAATGACCCAGTAATGACTAAGGTATTTGCAAGTACCTTGTAAGGGCCCGCCTATACATGGTTTATGCAGTTGCCTCCAGGTACTATCAATACCTGGTATGATATTGAGAGACACTTTCTTGAACGTTTTTTTGAGAATGATACCGAAATTTCGGTTCATTCCCTCCTTACAATAAAACAAGGGGAACAAGAAATAGTGAAGGATTTTATAGAAAGGTTCTGGGAGAAGTCTGTGCATTGTAAATACGAAATGGTTCAGAAAACTTCGGTGGAAACTTGCAGACATAACCGCAAGACTAACGTGCTCTTAAAAATGGGAGCCGTAGAGTCTAAGACCTGGAAGGATTTGCTTAAATAAGGAGAGCAAGTCGAAAACTTGATTCTCCGAGTTGAAGAATCTCGTGGAGTAAGAAATCCTGGAAATAATAGGCCGCATACGCAAAACAATAATAAGAATAAGAGGAAAGCGGTAATGGTATCAGATGCCGCTCCACAGAAGACAAATTCTCTAAATGTGAAGCCTCAAAATCAAAAAGGCATGGGACAAAATAGGCCCCGCCAAGAGAGGACCTATATTTTTAAGGCAGAACAAATGCCCACACTCTTCCACCTGCTCCTTAGGAAGGGAATGTTGAAACTTCCAGAAAATAGAAAATCGGAGGACGCTGGTAAAACCAACGATCCTAACTATTGTCAATACTACAGGAATATTGGATACCCTACCAAGGACTGTTACCCTCTGAAGAACAGGATTCAACCATTGATAGAAGCTGGAGTCTTAATGGTGAAAGAGGAACAGAAGAAAATTACTGCTAATATGGCAACCCTAGTGGTAGGAACCCATGAGTTCCCTGTAGGAGTAACTCCGATACCTGAAGGGAAACTGGTCATGAAGAATCATGGCCCACATGAAAGGGCACAGAAAGGACTTGTCCCCGTAACAACGCAAAGAGGGGAGGTCATGTAGGTCCACCTTGATCTATTACAGGATGAATAATGGACCACCTCATGGAGTCAGAGGAGAAAGCGGACTAGTAATATTATTTTCGCGAAAATAAAAGAAGAGTACATAATTATAGGAGCATTTACAGACTCTGAAGAGGAGGCCGAAACTATGGCCAATCACCAAGATGAGGCAGGTCCCTTCGGCACTCGATCTGATAAAACCTACCTCAAAGACTACACAAGAGTAGACCCAAAAAATATATACGGGGAACTCGCGGAGCCTGCAAAGCAAAAAGGGCTTTGTTTCCAGAAAAATCCTTGAAAAGACGAAGAGGTCAAGGATGCTATGTTCAAATTTGACATAATAGCTCAGTTGGCAAATATCCTAGCTCGAGTTACGCTTTAGGAGTTGATGCGATTATCGAAATCAACTCATGAAGCATTAAGAAAGATTTTGGCAGCCTCTGAATCTTTCCTAGCACAGATCGTCGAGCCAGCCAATGAAGAACAAGATTCCTGCCCCCGCTGTCATCAAGTAACGAGGCAGGTCCCACAAATTATCTTTTCCCCAGAGGACATGTAGGTGAGGAATATAAAGTATAATAGGCCTTTATATTTCACTAGATATGTCAAATCCACAAAGGTAGACCACATTCAAATTGATCCGGGGTCTGCATTAAGCGTCATTCCCAGAAGATTGATGCAGCTATTGGGAATTTTGCCCTATCGCTTGACACCAATAAATACTACGATATACGGGTTTAACGCCAATGATAGCTGTCCCCTCGGGAAGATTCGACTTCGATGCCAAATCAGGGATTTGAGGATGGAAGTTACGTGTTACGTTATTGATGCAGACACGTCTTATAACATCTACTAGGGCGACCATGGATCCACGCCTATATGATAGTCCCATCGACTCTCCTCCAATGTATGAAATACTACGATGAATAAGGAGAAGTTCGGACACTAATTGTAGATAGGCAACCATTCAAAGGGCTAGAAAATTATTTTATCGATGCCATACTCTACAAGCCGGCCCATGAGGTCCCCTATGAGAACCCAATGATAGCAGCAATGAGGCGGACACTGAACATGAATCTCCGGAAGAGGATGACGGGGGTGACTATGAGATAAACCCTCATATAAATTTTAATGTGAATTTTGATAATAATGTAACTGATGTAGCAGAGGATGAGTGGATTATTAATAAAAATATAAAATTAGTTTACGAGTCTGCTGTTGCTAAAGAGTCTGAGCCTTCTTGTACTTCCACCGAGGTGCATGACCTGTCCGAGCTTGAAGTTCTGGCGGCATATCATTTGCCAATCAGGTCATCCCTTCTCTCTCAATCTAAAATAACGAAGGGACAAGATCACTTCTTTGAAGTACCTCCACGACATGTATCTCAAAAGCCAATTGTCTTCGGCAAAGTGATCGCTTCACCTAAGCAAAGACAAAGTAGTGAAAGTGATAAACAAATATCACTTCAATTTCACTTATACGAACAAAAATCCTGGCGGATGATGGAAAAGATGAGTTATAATTTTACCCAAAAATCGGGATTAAAATTTGGGAAAGGGCGACGAAATCCCATACCCTCATTTAGACCAAGAGAGAAGAGCCAGATTATTATCAGAAAACTCGAAGGGGGTTAGGCTATGTGTCCACTCCTCCCTCACCGCCATACAAATACGAAGAAAGCTCTTCGGCCGATGAAGATTTATATCCATTTGATCATGATTCGGATCTAAGTACGGGCACTTGGTTTCAATCTCTGACAGCAAACATGGTTTCAACTGCACCAGAAGCGATGAGGAACCAATTGATGTTCAAAATGATTCCTGACCTAAACACATGGATACTCTCTGGGATGTCCATTTTGAACAGTGTGACCCGCCCAAAGAAGATACACTAGTACAAGTTAACATGGGAATGGAAGAGAATCCGAAGCCTATTTTCATAAGCGACACACTAACTCTTTTAGAAAACGAGGAACTTATATCCCTTATTAAGGAATATATAAACGTATTCGCATGGAGCTATGAAGATATGCCCGGGCTTGATTCTCAGATTGCCACGCACCGGTTAAACATTAAATAAGACGCCAAGCCAGTCAAACAACAGCAAAGACGTTTTCGACCAAAATTAATGGAGGCGATAGTTGCTGAGGTTAACAAGCTCATAAAATCAAGATTTATTCGTGAAGAACAACATCCTGATTGGGTGGCTAGTATCGTGCCAGTTCGTAAGAAAAACGGCAAGATCCGGATATGCATCGACTTTCGGGATCTAAACGCTGTATGCCCTAAGGACGAGTTTCCACTCCGATTACCGATGTAATGATCGACAACACCTACAGTTACGAGAGGATGTCCTTTATAGATGGCTTCTCAGGACACAATCAAATTAAAATGCACCCAGACGACGAAAAGTACACAACTTTCAGAACATCGTTGGGGGTGTATTGTTATATAGTAATGCCCTTTGGGTTGCCACTTATCAACCCCCGATGAGCAATATATTTAAAGAACATCTGCATAAAACTGTAGAGTGTTACGTAGATGATTTGACAGTCAAAATCAAAAATAAAGAAGACTATCTTCAGGATCTAAGAACAGTCTTCAATCTCATACGAAGATATCACTTGTAGATGAATCCTGCTAAGTCTTTTATGTGGGTGTCCAGTTGAAAATTCCTTGGATTTGTAGTTACTTCAGAAGGAATTTTTCTTGATCCCGAAAAGGTAAAAGCGATCAAGGAGATGCTACCTCCCCGCAACCTTAAAGAATTGAGAGGGCTACAAAGAAAATTGGCTTATATCCGGTGCTTTATCTCCAATTTATTAGGACGATGCCAACCGTTCTCCAGACTTATGAAAAAGGGAGTTTCCTTCATATGGGACGAAGCATGTCAACAGGCATTTGATGATCTTAAAGAATACCTTACGAAACCTCCTATCCTCATGGTACCTGTCCCTGGAAGACCATTCCTTTTATATGTAAGGGTCATGGATAATGCGTTAGGAGCATTACTTGCATAGTATAATGAGCAGGGTCATGAACATGCCCTCTATTACTTGAGTCAAGCAATGATCAGAGCCGAGCATCGGTATACCCCAATTGAAAAGGAATGTTTAGCCCTAGTGCTCGCCGTCCAGAAAATGCGACACTATTTTTCAGGGCAAACAATTCATGTCATATCATGGGTCAATCCCCTAAAAATCTTAATGACAAAATCGGGGTCTTTAAATAGTTGATTAGCAAAATAGGTGTTACTGCTATCGCCATATGACATGCACTTTGTTCCTAAAAAAGTTATGAAGTGACAAGCGATCGCTGACTTTTTTGCAGACCATCCAATTTGGTCCAACTCTAAATCATCAGGGGATATCTCGAAATAGACGTCAGAAGTCAACATGACTAGCAAAGAACAACCATAGCAGATGTTCTTTGATAGTGCTGCAAGAAGATCTGCTGCAAGAGTGGGGGTGGTACTGATTTTCCCACATAAACACATACTGCCAAATGATTACTCATTAAAAGAGCCGTGCACAAATAATGTGGTGAAATATAATACGCTTATTATTGGTTTAAAAATGGCTCTGCAACTGGGGGTGAATTATTTAGACGCATATGGAGACTCTAAGTTCATCATCAATCAGATGAAGGGCAAATATAAAGTCAAACATGAAGCCCTCATCCCCCATTATCAACTAGCCATTGAGTTGGCAGGATATTTTGAACAGTTTTATATTTGCCATATATCTCGAAATGAGAATATCTGTGCGGACGCTCTTGTCGTGTTAGCTACAACATTGGCAATCCTGCCAGGCGCAGCTAAGAGTATCACTATTGGAAGTAGAGAACTTCTCCATCCGGATATGGTTTTTCAAGCCAGGAAAGTGTGCCAAGTAGGCTTAACTCTGGAACCTCGTGATTGGTGATTTCAGTTTGTCGATTATACCTCATACGGGATGCTGCTAGAGGATCCAAAGGAAGCCGCCTCAATAAAGAGGAAGGCGCAAAGATTTTATTATGATCCTACACTTATGACTGTATATAGAAAGTCAAGTGAGGGTCTTCTACTACGCTGCATTTCAAAAGCAGAAGCAATGAAGTGCTAAGAGAGACGCATGATGGAGTATGTGAAGCCCATCAGCCTGGCCCAAAACTCGGGGATCGTATAAGAAGGCTAGGATACTACTGGCCGAAAATGATTATCGATGCAATGGCATACGCTAAACGATGCCAGGCATGTTAGGTACATGCCAATTTTATTCATCAACCTCCGAAATACTTACACAAAACTGTTGCTAGTTGGCCTTTTGAAGCATGGGGGATGGATATCGTGGGGCCAATAACCCCCCATCATCTAGAGGACATCGGTTTATATTTGCAATAACCGATTATTTCTCAAAATAGGTTGAAGTCGTGCCCATGAGAGAGGTAAAGATGACATATGTGGTCAAATTCATTAAGCATCATGTCATTTACCATTTTGACATTCCTTAAAGAATTATTCACGATAACGGACCACAATTTATCAGCCAGGGGTTTTCACGATTCTGTGATAAGTTAAGAATCAAAGACATCGCTTCAACGCCATATAACCCAGCGGCAAATGGATTGGCTGAAGCCTTTAATAAGACCATTATTAAACTCCTTCGGAGATTAGTCTCTTCCAACAAATGAGACTGGGATGAAAAGCTAGGAGAGTATTTGTGGGTTTATCGCACCACAGTCCGCACCCCAACAAAAACTAACCCTTTCTCCTTGGTATATGGAAGCGAGGTCGTCTTGCCTCTGGAGGTCCAGATACCATCATTAAGAATGGCACTAGCCACAAAGATGACTACAGAGGAACGATATCAACAAAGATTGCGAGAACTAGAAGCGCTAGATGAGAAGCGTCTCCGGGCTCAGCAACAAATTGAGTTGTATCAAGCCCAAGTCTCGCAAGCGTTCAATAAGAACGTTAAATAAAGAATCTTTAAATAAGGAGACTTGGTTCTGGATATTAAAAGGCCAATGGTTCTGACCCACAAAACTAAGGGTAAATTTGAACCTAAATAGGAAGGACCATTCATCGTGGAGACGGTATATTTTAGTGGAGCTTATCGCTTAATGAAGCAGAATGGTGACAGAATGATGATGCCAATTAACGGCAAATTTTTAAAAAAGTATTATGCATAAAAAAAACTTTCACATCTGGTTCATATCCCTAAGAGTATAGCCATCCACGTGTTCAAGTTACTCATATGAGCACTTGAACTTCTTTATCAAACTAAGGCATGCGCAATTAGGTGGATCTGTCTAAGTCAGTGATCCTAACCTGATCATTCTAGTGTATGAAATCAAACGCTTTCACCAAACTATCAGCTTGTTCTTTTGAAGAGCTTTACCGTGGTCAACAATTTTGACCCAGTCATTCTGGTACCAGCAATCTAAGTTACGCAGATGAGCCTTGAATTATTTTTACCAAAACTATGAACTATTTATGTCATTATTTGTTGTGCAAGAAAAATTTATAGACAACAGATTAAAGAATCAAAAGAATTATCTTTATTCATGAATTAAAAGAATAAAGTTACAAAAAGAATTCAAAAATTGTTGAGATCCTTTTTATTACAAAGAATAAACAAATTGTATAAGAAAACAGGGGAGTTAAGGCTCTTCCAAAATTTTTAACTTATTTGTCGTCTCATTAATAACTCGATGACGGATTTGTTCTACTGAATGTTGAGCCTGCCTGCGTAAATCATCGTCATTTATAGCAAGTTGCTGGTCCAACCGCTGACGAAATTCTTCAATAAAACGGCTCCTCATCATGCCTTCTTGCTCAAGCTGTCCCTATTGAAGGATCAGCTCTTCCCGTTTCTTTACGAATTCTCCTAGCTGAGACTCACTGGCTTCTAAAATAGCCTGAGCTTTAGCAATAGTCTCCCTGGCTCTGAGGATGGTTGCTTGGCTCCCTTCGATCGCGAAGTCCACCATCTCTAGCCCCATGAGGACTGACTCTTGGCTGGCTCGCAGTTCTGCCAACTCCCGAGACCAGTCTTCCTCTTGACGCCTTAGCTCCTCTTGACGAGCCGTTGACTCTACTCGTAGCCACACTAGTTCAATCTTGGTGATCGCTTCCATATTCGCTTGGCGAACTGTGTTTAGCATTTGTACCTGCTCTTTTAAAGCTTCTAGGCGGACTCGGTAAGGAGCTGCTCGGTCACGCCATCCAATCCTTTCAATATTGTCCAAGTAACTGGCCAATATTGGGTGTCCGAGCTCAAGGAAGTCCCTCCCATCCAGAATCATGCCAATGCATCTCCTTAGCAGCCGTATGAAATTGTTAACACTGTGATTGAAGAATTCTTCAAGAGGATCAGCAGTGTTTAAATTGAGAGCAGGTAGTACTAAGGAAGATGTCACCGGGGCAGGAGTGGCTTCTATAGGAGTTGAGGAAGAAGAAGCTCGTCCTTATACCAGATTCATAACATGCGAGGCCAGTAAAACCAATAAGGGCTTGGCAGAACTGGGGACCCGTGGTGAACTATCACTGGTACTAGTCAGTCGAGCAGCCTCACCAATAGGAGTAGATGATAGAGTGTCTCCGCCTGAAGCCCCTCCTATAGCAGAAGTAGCCTCAAAGGAGAACTTTTGATTATCTTCATCCCCCGTTGGCAAGCGAGTTGAAGCAGGAGGGGCCACTGGGATCTCAACAACCATAATTGTTGATGGCGTTAATACCGCTGCTTGAGGAGCTAAGGGCGCACCAATGACCACCGGGAAGGTGTCCTCAGAACAAACAGCCGGTGTTGGAGACGGTAGGCTTGGAGATGGAGGAGCATCTCTTGGCATAGCAGCAACAGTATTTGTCTTGTTGTCACTCCCTAATTCATCGATTGGAGGAGATGAAGAAGGAACAGAACATGGAGCCGGTGTGAAGTAGTCTGCATCAAATCCGTCTGTAGAACTACCCAGTCCGCCCACCAAGCCAGTGGTACCAGAATAATCAACTAACTCCTTGGACTCCACCCTGGTAGTCGAATGCATGGGCGAGTGAAGTTGACTACCTGGATCTAAAATAGCAGACAGAGAGTGTCACATATATGTAAAAAATAAAAAAGCTAAGATACAAAGTTAGAGATCAAAATCATACCAGTGGATACAAGTCCTGTGGTTGGACTTGAAGGAGGAGCTATAGCCGTCTCTAGGAGCACACCCATCTCGCTACCTAGAAGTTGTGTCGTAGTGTGTTCGGCAGATTATGTAATGGGTGGGATCGGGACTTTAGCAATCCTGTTTTCCTCTGCCGGTGCTATTGGCAGAGTTGAAGCAAGCAGGTCCGTGGCAAACCAGACCATTGATTCTTCAGGAATTACCAAGGTCTCCCCACCCAGGTTTTCTTCTTTCGGGCTGGCTCACCTCTGGTGGACCCACGGCACTTTGCGGTTGGGTTTCGGGAATGAGTGACGATAGGTTGGAGAGCACCTCCAGCATTAGCATTGTCAACACCGCCATCGTCATCACCATCAGAATCGCCTGCATCTGATGGATCGGCCGCCGTGCCAAGGAATTCATCAATTCATTTCATTCTAACTCTTTTTGCCCCTTTTCGGCAAGAGTAGAAGGCCTCTATCTCCTTACAGCAGTTGTGGTTGATATAGAAATTGGGTACATCAATGTTGGCAACGCTGTACCATGTGCAGAAGTTTAATGCTATGCTCAGCTCTAGCGATTTCTGGGGAAGTGCAAACTCGGCCCCGGTAGCTCCAGCAACGAAGTGAAACCAGCCTCGCGCTCCCGCATAGAGGTTGCCCTCGTACGCCAGTCCCCTATTTGGATTCCCTATATAAAGCTGTGAATATCCGAATTGACGAGCAAAACAGGTAGGGATATATGGCTCTGTATAGCACATGGTGTCCTGCCTATACACCAAGTGTTCGGGACGAATGTTAAGAAGCCACCAAAATTCTCCAGAAGATAGATTAGTGAAGTTATTGGGACCCAAGATATCTTTGAACTTGGATCCATATTCTCCACCAGGAAAATTTGGGAAGCATCAGAAAATCTCGTAATTCTGATGATGGCGGAGTGTCTTCTGAATGATGGACATGTAGTGACTCTTCCATGTGGAGCATTCGTATATCTCCACAAAGAATTGCTTGTCAATAGGACTATACTCTACCGCTCTCATTAACAAGGGCAGTGCATGACAAGCCACGCCATCGATAAGTATAGGGCATCTCCACCCTCGGACTTGGCATTTTCACTACGGTCATCTCGTTTGTGCCCTTTCCTTTGGCACCTTTTCCCTTGCCCTTCTCCGCAGAAATGAATCCATTGCATAAGGCCCAAAGCCCACTTTGGAGATTGCTTACCATGGCTGGCAGAAGTCCAAAGGGTCATCCATATGCCAGTAGTACCGCTGGGTAGACTACATTTAAGGCAATCACCTCTTTAGGCAGTGAAGGAACAATGCATCTCTTCAGCCATAACGTTAGAAATCCAAAAAGTAGACCCCTGTCTGAAATGAAAAACTAGGCTTGATAGTGAAAACTTTGGAAGACCGTGTCAGAATTAAACCCTCCTTCGTTTGATTCAGTAGTATAAGTGGTGGCCTCTAGCTCCAGCTTAGAGATGCGCTGTTCGATCTCTTCGAGGCTGACATGTGGGCACCCGTGAACCTCAGGGAGACTCTCATTCAAATTAATGAAGAGGTAATCTGTCCACTTCTTGTGGCCGATCCCCTAATTATGCACACCTGCTAAGTCAGTACAGATGCGGTAATGATACATTATTTCCCAATAAGTTTGATAGATGCACTCATCCCTTTCTTTCAACATATTCAATTCCTCAGCGGTAGGGATGTATTCTTCATAAGAGATTTCTCCCATTGATAACCCAGACACTTCATACATCTCGTGGATAGCAAGTCCTAGCTCACCAACTAGTGTAAAGAAGGTGCCAGTTTCGGGGTTGTACATCTCCAAGAGACTGAAGAGATGGTATGAGTTTTGAGGCAATCCAAACTGGATGTTCCTGACGGCCTTATAAAGACCAATCTCCTTTAGAGCTTGCTCATGGGTGTCCAGCACATACTTAACAAGCTGGAACCACCACATGTTGCCCGAGGAATGAATCCATCCGGGCATCTTGAAGTCCTTCGCAGGGTACTGACCACCCTTAGCCATAAACTCACTAATGAAGGTCTTGGCTCGAGTTGGGACTTCACCAACTGGGTGCTCCTTAGAAACTCTATCCGGAAGGAGCCCAGTGACACATATGGGGGACCATCTTGAAAGGCCCCATTCATGCCGAACTTGCCAGTTGCAACTCCGTCGTAGAGTTAGCTCCCATTCTAACTCACGACATGACGATAGCCTCTGGAGATATATCAGAGGGTAGCTGTGTTCCATATCAGGCAAGCACATTAGCAAATCACTAGCTTGGTAGAACCATTTTCTCTCCTCCTCGAACAAAATTTCATCTGACTGCTCCATGGCATCCCTGAAGAGGAATGCTGGCTTCTCCAAGGCCTCTCAGTTGGTCGCCTCAAAGGGAGCATCGGTGATGATCTCCCTTGCAGTATCAGGGCTGTATCTGATCAGCTTCTCCCTGCGCTCCCTCAAACCCGGCTTGTATGCAGAGAGATCGGTGGTGAAGTGGAATTGGGTCGCCAAGTCTGCGCCTCCAACATACCCGAAGTGATGCCCATGGGAGATTGGATCCACTGAATAGTTAATTACAAAAGAAGAATCAGAGTTAGAAAAAATTTTGAAAATCTAGAAAATCCCCTGGGTGTAGAAATGCGGAGCTAAAAATAACTTCGCGCCAGGCCAAGAAAATAGCTTTGCGTTCTGTTAAAACGCGAAGTTAATAATCTAAAAACGCGAAGCTAAGGGAATAATTTCGCGTTCAGCGTAAAAATGCGAAGCTAAGGGAATAACTTTGCATTCACAAACACAAAGTTAAATCTGCAACCTCGCGTAGGAAACGCGACAAATAATAAAAATAACTTTGCGTACAAAATGCGAAGAAAATGCGATAGCTTCGCGTAGAATAAGGCCAGAGGTCTCTTCTTCTCCAAGCCATTTGGCCGGAGTACGGCGATTTCGCCGGTGAAAGAGGCGATCGGCCGGTCAAAACTGAGCCAAATCACTCCAAAATTGTTCTAAAGGGGCCGATAAACAGAGATTCTTACCTCCGATAGGCACGGCATGGACTGGACCACCACTGTGGCCGCTGCCACGGCCACTGCCACCGTTGCTTGTGCCGGCTGCTGGCGGAGAAGAAGCGCGAGAGGAGGTGCTCTTCTTGGGTGCCATTACTCTAGAAATCTTGAGGAAGATTGAAGAAATCGGCAAGGAAAATCAATGAAAAACTCAGTCGCCAGTTGCAAAGAGCTCTGGTCGCCTGAGTTTTTGAAAATCTTTGAATGAAGAAGAAGAAGAAGAAGAGTTGAGACTCTATTTAAATGAAAAAACCGCCCCTTGGTATTCGGCACGAGAATCAGAGCAGTTGCTCACTAAAACACGAAGCTATTAGCTTCGCGTGAGGATTGAAACACGAAGATAACTTGGAATTTTAACTCGACGTTCGAGTTAGAAAATCCAAAGTATTTCAAAATTTGCTAAAACTCTAAGCCATTTTGAAAACTTTGGAGGGGGTTCTGTTGGTGGTGAAAATTTCTAAGTAAAAGGAATTTCCCCGCAGAAAGCTGAGCTAACTTTGTAGCTCTGCGATTTGGCTATAATAGCCTCGCGTTTTGGTAAAACGCGGAGCTAATCCATAGCTATGCGTCTGGTTTTCTAGCTCCGCGTTCTGACGCGATTAGCTCTGCGTGAGAAGATAATTAAAATCCTGAATTGATTGTAATTGAGATTTGTGTTTATCCAATATCCAAATTGAGTACAGTCAGAACTCCAAATCAAGAGATTTAAATCAGAATTAAGATATTTGATTAGAATCCTTAATGAACAACTACCTTCCAATTCTATTCGATTGGAAACTCTCATGTTGGCCCAAGGATATAAATACCCTCTTGAGGAAGCCTTTGGAGATCTTTTTCGAGCATTTGTGAAGTTCAAGTTATGCGTGAGAGCCTTGAATATATCAAGACTAGGGAAGAGAAGATCAAGAGTCAGCCGTTATCTTCATCAAGCAAGAAAACCATCGACGTCAGATTATCCAAAGGAACTACTTGATAGATCCCATTGCTACGAGAACCCATTATATTTTGTAAAAGAGAGCGATAATATATAAATCCTCTCGTTTGTTCTTTCTTGTTCACTTTCATTGTAATCAATACATATTCAATGGAAGGAAGCAAAAGTTTTGCTACGAACAAATGGCACTTTGGTTGTTACAATACACAGTAACCTATTTTTGAATAATCTCCAAGTCTTCAAGCAATCCCTATAGCCCCTATAGACAAAGTGCCTCCTTTACAGTATCTGTAACTGCCATATATTCTGCTTCTATTGTAAACAGAACAACCGTAGACTGCAAAGTAGACTTTCAACTCACTGGTGTTTTAGCACGAGTAAACATATAACCAGTAGTTAATCGACGTTTATCCAAATTAGCTGTGTAGTCAGAATTAACATATGCAACCACACACTGACCAAGAGTATCATCACGCTCAAATACCAAACTAACATCTACGGTATTAAGAAGATATCGTAAGATCCATTTCACAGCCTGCCAATGTTCTTTTCCAGGATCATGCATATACTTACTCACAGTGCCAACTGCTTGTGAAATGTTAGGTCTCGTACACACCATAGCATACATTAAACTACCAACTGTATTTGAATAAGAAATGCTCGACATATACTTACATTCCTCATTTGTGTTAGGAGATAAACCTGCATTTAACTTGAAATGAGAAGTAAGTGGGATACTCACAGGTTCTGATTGTTCTGTCATGCCAAAATGCTGTGGCATCTTCTTAAGATATTGTTTCTGAGACAACCAAACCTTATCTCTCTTTCAATCTCTACTTATCTCCATGCTGAGAATCTTTTAGTTTCACTCAAATTTTTCATTTCAAACTCTTGATTCAACTGAGCTTTCAACATTTCAATCTCTTCTTGACTCTTTGAAACTATTAACATATCATCCACATACAAGAGTAGAAAAATGAATGACTCATCATGTAGCTTGTGAAAATACACATAGTGATCAAATTTATTTCTAGTGTATTTTAACCCTATCATAAACCGATCAAATCGCTTGTACCACTGCCTCGAAGATTACTTCAATCTGTACAACGATTTATTCAATTTGCAAACCCAATTTTCTTTTCCAGCAATCTTGAATCCAACTGACTGAGTCATATAGATTTTCTCTTCCAAATCATCGTGTAAAAACGCGGTCTTCACATCAAGTTAAACTAGTTGCAAATCAAACTGTGCTACTAAGGCTAACATAATTCGAATGGAAGAATGTTTAATAATTGGAGAAAATACATCATTATAATCAACTCCTTCTTTCTGAGCATAGCCTTTCGGTACTAATCTTGCCTTATAGTGGACATCATTCTTATCAGGAAATCCTTCTTTTTTTGTAAATATCCATTTGCACCTAATTGCCTTCTTATCTTTACGTAGTTGAGCTAACTCCCAAGTTTGATTCTTCTGAAGAGACTGCATCTCTTCATCCATTGTTCTCTTCCCCTTCTTATCTTTTGAACTTCTAATTGCTTCTCTATAAATGGAAGGAATATCATTTACAACTGGAAGTGCATAGGCCACCATTGTATCAAGAAAATAAGCAGGTTTTTTAATTTCTCGACGTGGCCTGTCATGTGCAATTGAGCTTAGTTACTGTGGAGATTCTTGGATTGAAACCTCTACCTTTTTTTCTTTGACATCCTTCTCTGCCACTGGATTGTCGATGTAAACTGGGTCACTCTGGCTTTTTCAAACTCCACCTGTTGTGAAACACTCTCCACCTACTGCTGAATATTACTGGTCTTCTTTTCTTTTCCAGAATTACTAAGTGTCACCTTTTTCAATATGGCAGATTCATCAAAGGTAACATCCCTGCTAAAAATATTTTTTTTTTGAATTTGGACACCAAAGGCGATATCCTTTCACACCCGAGTTTATTCCCATGAATAATACTTTCTTGGCTCTTGGTAACTTAGACTCTTTTACATAATAATAAGTAGTGGAACCAAACATATGTAAGAAATCATAATCATAAGTAGGTTTTCCAGACGATATCTCAATCGGTGTCTTACTTTCAATTTCAACTGATGATAATCGATTAATGAGATGACATACATAAGTCACTACCTCAGTCCAAAATCCCTTGCTTAACCCAACATTGAGCAACATACACCGAACCTTCTCCACCAAAGCCCTATTCATGCGTGCTGCCACCCCATTTTGCTGTGCTGAATCTGTATTGGTGAAGTGTCGAACAATACCTTCATCTTGGTAAATTTTCAGAAACGGATCACTTTTATACTCACTACCGTTGTCTAATCTAAGCTTCTTTATTTTCCTGCCTGTCTGAGTCTCAATTATCGTTTTCCATTTCAAAAAAATTTCCAACACTTCATCTTTAGTCTTCATCAAATACACCCAAACTCTTCTAGAGTAATTATCAACAAAAATAACAAAGTAATGCATACCTCCCAAAAAAGGTGTTCTAGTAGGACCCCAAATATCAGAGTGAATATAACCCAAAAATTCCTTCAGTATTATGGATAGCGGTGCCAAACTTTACTCTTGTCTTTTTTTTCCATGACACAATGCTCACAGAAATCTAATTTACAGGTTTTTGCACTTTATAGTAAGCCTTTCTTTACTAAATTCTGCAAAACTCTCATACTTGCATGATCAAGTCGCATGTGCCATAATATGGTTATTTCTGCATCTGTATCCTCTTTAGAGATTGTAACTGTTGATCCAATAATTGTACTACCATAAAAATAGTATAAGTTATTATTTGTTGTACCTTTCATCACCACGAGTGCGCCTGAAGTAACTCTTAGAACTCCATCTCGGATAGATATAGTGAAACCTTTTACTTCTAACTCTCCCAAAAAGATGAGATTCATCTTCAAATTCGGTACATACCAAACATCTATCAAAACTCTAGTTGATCCATCATGACTCTTTAAGTGGATTGAATCTATCCTAGTTGTCTTGTAAGAGCTGTCGTTGTCTATAAAAACAGCTCCTCCATCAAACTCTTCAAAATTGAAAAACCACTCTTTATGAGGACATATATGATAGGTGCATCCAGAATCCAAAATCCACTCATCAGAGTGAGAAACTAAAGGTAGACCAACCAATGCAAAATCTGAGTCATCATCTTCACACTTGGCTACACATGCATCAGAATTAGCCTTACCCTTATCTTTTATTTTTAACTTTGGACAATCTTTCTTCCAATATCTTTTCTTATGATAAAAAACACATTCATCTTTATCAGGTTTGCCTCTTGATTGGAATCAACCTCCCTTATTGGATTTATGACTCTGAGATCGGCCTCTGGCAGCATATGCCTCAGCTGTATTATACTCATGCTCTTTCTGATCTTTCTTTTTGATCTCATAATTGTACAATGTATTGTATACCTCATCAAATATCACATTATCCTTACCACGAATGAGAGTAGTGACAATGTGATCATACTTATCAGGAAGAGAAGCCAACAATAATAAAACCTGATCTTCATCTTCAATAATCACATCAAAATTTAACAAATCTACTATTAATTTATTAAAAGCAGCAATGTAATCGTTGATAGATGTACCTGGTTGATACTGGAAGTGAAACATTTTCTTCTTCAAATAGAGCTGATTCTAATTACTCTTCTTCACAAACTTGTTCTCCAGCTCATTCCATATCTTCTTGCAGACGTCTCTCTCATGAAAGGATACTTCTGTTCCCTTGTGAGTTAAGATCGAACGGTACCATATGCTTAGCGATTGATTCTTTCACATTCTTTATCAGTCATCTTCTCTTACTTCTTGTCTTCCAGAGCAACATTCAACTCTTACTGATAAAGAATATCCAAAACTTCACACTGCCACATACCGAAGTTGTTGCGGCCATCAAACTTTTCAATTTCGAACTTTGCATTAGTCACAGTAACCTTAGCCGGTGTAGATGAAGAACTTTATGCCATTTTTCAATAATTTGCCAAGGTCGAACCTTCGGCTCTGATACCACTTGTTGCGGAAAGCAGATATCTGCTCTCTACAACAGTTATGTGGTACACCCAAGTCATTGAACGTGGGATTTAATCTTGGGGCTTAAATTCAGATTTTCCCAAACAATAAATGTTCTCATAGCCAATAAATCAGTGCTCAAGTACAGGAATCATTAAAGGACCACACAGGGGGGTCCAGGACACCAATGAATCTCGTCTTGTATCCATGTTGGACAAGTATTGGACAAGATTCATGCATGATTCATATCCAATATGTATCGGCCACGAATTTGGCGTGTCAAACTCACAATTAACGTGAAATGTCCATATCCAAACTCACGACCAATACGAAACGCATGACCACACAGTCATTTATTTCATATTATTTCATAAGAGATTTTAATTATAATTTATTTTGCTTGACATTTATATTTAAACAGTTTTATTACTTTATTTTCATATACTTTATTTTATGACTTTATTTTCATATACTTTATTTCATGACTTTATTTTCATATACTTGTTTAAACAAAATAGGAAATCTTCATAAATGTTGTGAAGGAGCCAATTTTTGATGGTTCTATTTTTCATGGTTCGGATTCAGTCATGGTTAGAGCTAGCAAGCAAGTCTTGTCATCCGCGCACGGGCCTGAGCAGACCATGCTTGGAATGGCTAGTCCTGCACAGTCGGGCTCAGCCCAAGCACGACCTGTGTGTCCATAGGGAGACTTAGTTCCAGCCCATGGCATGGCCGAGCGGAGCTGAACTATACCAGCTCAGAAATTTAAAAAGTTAAATTTATTTGCAATTTCTACATTGGAAAAATTAGGAATAATATTTAAAAATTAACAGTTTGGGAAAAACTACTAAAAGTTTCATGTGAAATGTAAATGGAAAATTTTTTAATTAATAATCCAATATGAATATAGAATGGATAAATTTTCTTACACTATATTATATAATATAGAATAATACAATATCTATATAAGAACTCATTGAAATATCCTAAAAACCATAGAGAGATCGGGACCATCCGAGTCGTTACCCTCAACTTAGCGACTTAGACTCCTAATAATTCTTTGAGATTTATGAGTTGGATAAGAAAAATGAAACTGAAATAAAGTACATTATTCTCCAACGATTTCATTTATCATCTACAGAGCTTTCCATTTCTTCTTGAAGTCCTCGATCTTAGTATCTATCTTTAGTACCCAACCAAACTTTCGTAAAGACGCCTATTTCCAGCATGTTTGCTACATGTTGGTAGTGAAAATTTCTAAGCAAAAGGAGTTTTTTCACGCAGAACAAGGAGCTAACTCTGTAGCTCCGTGTTTGGCTATTTAACCTCGCGTTTGAGTAAAACGCGGAGCTAATCAATAGCTCCGCATTCTGGTTTTCTAGCTCCGCATTTTGACGCGATTAGCTCCGCGTGAGTAGATAATTAGAATCCTAAATGGATTGTGATTGAGATTTAGGCTATCCACTATCCAAATTGAGTCCAATCAGAACTCCAAATCAAGAGATTTAAATCAAAATTAAGATATTTAATTAGACTCCTTGATGAACACAATAACCTTCCAATTCTATTCCATTGGAAACTCTCATATTGGCCCAAGGCTATAAACATCCTCTTGAGGAAGCCTTTGGAGATCTTTTTGGAAGATTTTTTTGAAGTTCAAGTTATGCGTGACAGCCTTGAACCAATCAAAACCAGCAGAGAAAGATCAAGAGTCTGCCATCATTTTCGTCAAGCAAGAAGATTTCCGTGTCAGACCGTCAAAAGGAGCTATTTAGTAGATCCAATCACTACGAGAACCCACTATATTTGTCAAAGAGAGTGATAGATTATAAATCCTCTCGTTTATTCTTTTCTTATTCACTTTCGTTGTAATCAATTCGTATTCAATGGAAGGAGGCAAAAGTTTTGCTGCGAACAAACTGGCGACCATAGTGGGAGAAATCTCTTTTACTGAAAAAGAGATCGTGACGCAATCTGACATCGAGAGGATCGGATCCGACGCTAACATGCTCGTCGTGGAGATTGACCAGCAGAAACACGAGGAGTATCTCTCCTCTGAGTCAGGTAATCTGACTGAAATACGACGCTATTATCGCGTGCGCTCTAATATCCGTAAATCGGGTAATCAAAAATCCACCATTAATCGGGGACCCTTGGAGACCGCGACCATGAAGTAGAGAATCCACCGTTAATCTGGGTCATTGCCCATCATTTGGGCAGAGAATCCTAATAGAGGATGACTTCTCTACTATCGAAGAAGGCCGGGAACTGGATTGAGCAGAACCCAACTCCGCAACCAAAATCGGAGAGCTAGGCAAAAGGCCCTTAAAACCCACATTAAATGTGAGGCTAATGGAGCAACAGAACGCGAGGTTACCGTACCTCACGAACTGGCTTACGTTAATCACAACACCAGTCAATATCGCGTTAAACGCGAAGATACAATTTGCGTAAATTGCAACGACAAGCCAGCGTGTGATTCTCCATGCGAGGCTATTATATCTGGACTTAAAACCAGAGAAGATCACGTTAATCGTAAGGATAAAATGCTGATAGAGCCAACGTGTGATAGTGGTTCTCCACGCGAGGCTAAAACTGAGCCTAGCATTAAACGCGAAGCCAGTAGGACTTGCGTCAATCGCAAGATACTTGACACTCGTGTAAATCGCAAAGATAAACTTTTCTTAAAGCCAGCATGTGATGGTGAATCTCCACGCGAGGCGAAAACCGAGCTTAGCGTAAATCGCAAAGTCGGTGAAACTTGCGTTAATCGCAAAACTCCTTAGCTTCGTGTAAATCATGAAGATGATTTCAGACTTGCATTAATTGCAAAAATCGCTTTAAACGCGAAGATATCACTTGCGTAAATCGCAAGAAAAAGCCAGCATGCGAGATTTTCTTCCACGCGAGCCTAATATTCCAGAAGTTAAACTTCTGCAAAACACCAAGCCAGTGTGAAATGCGAGGCTAGTGTAAAACGCGAAGCTATTACTCAGCTCCACGCATCAAAACGCAAAGCTACTTCTCAGCTCCTCGAATTAGAATGCGAAGCTAATTCTCAGCTCCGCGTAAAGCAACCTGAATACAAATCTGGGTTGATAATCACTCTGTTGGACAAGAACCTGACACTAATGATTCCAAGATGCTCCAGTGGGCCCCTGGGCCCTCTCAATAGATGAATGGGCCCCACGACTCTGTGTCCAAAGCCACTGATCTCAGAGAATACTTAACCAAGAAGAGGAGCATAAATCAAGTTCAGTCGAAGCTTATTTGTCATTGCGAGCAGCTTATGATGGCAGTATCTGCTGTGATGAATAATTGTTGCTGCAACAAGAACAGGGTATCGGTGTTCGACCAATTAACTGAGTCGGACAAAAATCCTTCAAAAAAGACAAAAAGTGCTTCTCTAGAAAAAAAATGGAGAATTGTAACTTCTAATATGGTAGGAAAGAGGAAGAAAGTCGTAGATAAGGATGATAATTCGGAATCAAGTGATGAAGAACCTCATCATCTTACTTGATTCAAATCAGGCGCTGTCCCACCTCGAAATTATAAGAAACTTTTAAAAGGTTCTTACGACAATAACAGCAACAACTCGGCCATAGTTTCAGCTCGCTCTTCGGCATCGTCCAGACTACAAAAATCGACATCATATATGGTAGAAAAATATGACGACATTGTTCAGAGATTCGAAGCCTAAAAACGAATGATCCGAGAGCAACAAAAAACAATCGAGGATCTCAAAATGATGCTCTTGAAGGTGGTCGAGAATACCAAAAAAATAGTCAGAGATAAAGCCAAGACTTCTACAGAATCACCACGGAAAAAGGAAAAAGAAATTCCGTTCAAGATAAATGAAGAAGATAAAGAAGAAAAGGCTTACTCGGTACATGAGGACGAGAATAAATATTCTTTCCACAACTCTCATGAAGAAAAAATTGAGAAGTTGCAAAGCCAACTTGATGCACAAGAAGGAACTAAAGGAATCGGGGGTTTCGAGACCGTACCCGCCTGAATGGGATTTGGCACCGAATCCCGAAAAGTATAAACCGCTCAAGTTGGAGCCATATGACAGAAAAGGATCTCCCAGTCATTATATCTACTACTTCTTGTCTCAAACAGGGCATTTGATGGGCAATGATCCAGTAATGACCAAGGTATTTACAAGTACCTTGCGAGGGCCTGCCTTCACATGGTTTATGCAGTTACCCCCAGGTACTATCAATACCTGGTATGACGTTGAGAGACACTTTCTCGCATGTTTCTTCGAGGATGATACCGAAATATCCGTTCATTCCATCCTTGCGACGAAATAAGAAGAAGAAGAAATGGTGAAGGATTTCATAGAAAGGTTCTGGGAGAAGTCCGTGTATTGCAAATACAGAATGGTCCAGGAAATGCTGGTGGAAACTTGCAGGCATAACCTCAAGACTAACGTGCTCTTAAAATTGGGAACCGTAGAGTCCAAAACTTGAAAGGATTTGCTTAATTAGGAGAAGCAAGCCGAAAACTTGATCCGTTAAGTTGAAGAATCTTGTGGAATAAGGAATCATGAAATAATAGGCCGCATACGCAGAACAACAGTAAGAATAAGGGAAAAGCAGTAATGGCATCAGATGCTGCTCCACAGAAGACAAGCTCTCCAAACCCGAAGCCTCAAAATCAAAAAGGCACAGGACAAAATAGGCCCCGACAAGAGAGAACCTATACTTTTAAGGTGGAACAGATGCCCACACTTTTCCACCTGCTCCTTAGGAAGGGAATGTTGAAACTTCCAGAAAATAGAAAACCGGAGGACGCTAGTAAAACCAACGACTCTAACTATTGTCTATACCACATGAATGTTGGACACCCTACCAAGGACTGCTACCCCTTGAAGAAAAGGATTCAAGCATTGATAGAGGCAGGAATCTTGACTTTAAACGAGGAACAGAAGAAAGTTACTGCTAATATGGCAACCTCGGTGGTAGGGACCCATGAGTTCCCTGTAGAAGTAATTCCGGTACCAGAAGGAAAACTGATCATAAAGAATCATGACACACATAAAAAAGCACAGAAAGGACTTGTCCCTGTAATAAAACAAAGAGGGGAAGTCATGTGGGTCCACCCTGATCTATTATAGGATGAACAATGGACCACCTCAGAGAGCTAGAAGAAAAACGGACTAGTAATACTATTTCCGCAAAAATAAAATGAGAATACATAGTTACAGGAGCATTCACGGACTCTGGAGAGGAGGCCAAAACTATGGCCACTCACCAAGATAAGGCAGGTCCCTCCGGCAATCGATCTGGTAAAGCCTACCTCAAAGACTACACTGGGAAACTCGCAAAGCCTGCAAAGCAAAAAGGGCTTCATTTACAGAAAAATCCTGGAAAAGATGAAGAAGTCAAGGATGCTATGTTCAAATTTGACATCATAGCTCAGTTGGCTAATATCCCAGCTCGAGTTACGCTCTACGAGTTATTGCGATTGTCGAAATCAACTCAGAAAGTATTAACGGAGGTTTTGGTAGACTCTGAATCTTTCCTTGCACAGATTGTCAAGCCAGCCGATGAAGAAAAGGATTTTTGCCCCCGCTGTCATCAAGTGAGGAGGTCGGTCCCACAAATAAACTTTTTCCCAGAGGACATGCAGGTGAGAAATATAAAGCAAAATAGGCCTTTATATTTCACTGGATATGTCGGATCCACGAAGGTGGACCGCATTCAAATCTATCCGGGGTCTGCATTAAGCACATTCCCAGAAGATTGATACAATTATTGGGAATTTCGCCCCATTGCTTGACACCAACAAATACTACGATATACGGGTTTAACGCCAATGATAGTTGTCCCCTCAGGAAGATCCAACTTCGATGTCAAATCGGAGATTTGAGGACAGAAATTACATGCTATGTTATAGACGCAGACACATCTTATAACAGTCTACTGGGGCGACCATGGATCCATACCTATATGATAGTCCCGTCGACTCTCCATCAATGTATGAAATACTGTGATGAATAAGGAGAAGTCCGGACGTTAGTTGCAAATAGGCAACCATTCAAAGGGCTAGAAAATTACTTCACTGATGCTATGCTCTACAAGCCGGCCCATGAGGTCATCTATAAGAACCACAAGGACCCTCAAGAACCCAACGATAGCAACAATGAGGTAGACACTGAACACGAATCTCCAGAAGAGGATGATGGGGGTGGTTATGAGATAAACCTCATAAATTTTAATGTGAATTTCAATAGTAGTGTAACTAATGTGGCTGAGGATGAATGGGTTATTAATGAAAATATAAAATTAGTCTCTTAGCCTGCTGTCGCTACAGAGTCTGAGCCTTCTTGTACCTCCACCGAGGCAGATGGCTTGTCCGAACTTAAAGTCTGGTAGTATATCATTTTCCAATCAGGTCATCTCTCCTCTCTCGGTCCGAAATAATGAAGGGACGAGATCACTTCTTTGAAGTACCTCCACGACATGTATCTCAAAAGCCAATTGTCTTCGGCAAAGTGATCGTGTCGCCTAACTAAAGACAAAGTAGTGAAAGTGATGAACAAAAATCACCCCAATTTCACTTATACGAGCAAAAGTCCTGAGAATGATGGAAAAGATAGGTTATAATTTTACCCAAAAGCAGGGATTAAACTTTGAAAAAGGACGACGAAATCTCATACCCTCATTTTGACTGAGAGGAAAGAGCCCAGATTACTATCAGAAAACTCGAAGCGGTTTAGGCAATGTATCCACTCCTCCTTCACCGCCATACAAATACGAAGGAAGCTCTTCGATTGATGAAGATCTCCATCCATTTGATCATGATTTGGATCTAAGTACTGACACCTGGTTTCAATCTCTAAAAGAAAATAAGGTTTCAGCCGCACCAGAAAGCGATAAGGAACCAATTGATGTTCAAGATGATTCCTGGGCAAAACACATGGATACTCTCTGGGATGCCCATTTTGAACAGCGCAACCCACCCACAGAAGATAAGCTAGTACAAGTTAATATAGGAACGGAAGAGGATCCAAAGCCCATTTTCATAAGCGACACGCTAACTCCCTTAAAAAAGGAGGAACTTATATCCCTTACCAAAGAATATATAGACGTGTTTGCATGGAGTTATGAAGACATGCCCAAGCTCGATTCTCAGATTACCATGCACCGGTTGAATATTAGAGAAGATGCCAAGCCAGTCAAACAACCACAAAGGCGCTTTTGACCAGAGTTAATGGAGGCTATAGTCACTGAGGTTAACAAGCTCATAAAATCAGGATTCATTCATGAAGAGTAATATCCTGATTGGGTGGCTAATATAGTGCCAGTTTGTAAGAAGTATGGCAAGATCCAAATATGCATTTATTTTCGGGATCTGAACACTGCATGCCCTAAGGACGAGTTTTCGCTCCCGATTACCAATGTAATGATTGACAACACCTGCGGTTACGAGAAGATGTCCTTTGTGGATGGCTTCTCAAGCTACAATCAGATTGACAATGAAAAGCACACGGCTTTTAGAACACCGTTGGGGGTGTACTGTTATATATACAGTAATGTCCTTTGGGTTGAAGAAGACCAGTGCCACCTATCAATGTGCGAGGAGCATTATATTTAAAGAACATGTGCGCAAAACGATAGAGTGTTGCGTAGATGACTTGGCAGTCAAAAGCAAATACCAAAGAAGACCATATTCAGAATCTGAGAACAGTCTTCAATTTTATGCGAAGACATCAGTTGAAGATGAATCCCGCTAAGTCCTTTATGGGGGTGTCTAGTGAAAAATTTCTTGGATTCATAGTTACTTCGGAAGGAATTTTCCTTAATCTCGAGAAGGTAAAAGCGATCAAGGAGATGCCACCTCCCCGCAGCCTTAAAGAATTGAGAGGGTTACAAGGAAAATTGGCCTATATCCGGCGCTTTATCTCCAATCTATCAAGACGATGCCAGCCGTTCTCTAGACTTATGAAAAAGGGTGTTTCCTTCGTATGGGACGAAGCATGTCAACAAGCGTTTAACGATCTTGAAGAATACCTTATGAAACCTCCTGTCCTCATGGCACCTGTCCCTGGAAGACCGCACCTTATATATGTAAGGGCTATGGATAATGCGTTAGGAGCATTACTCGCTCAGTATAATGAGCAGAGTCATAAACATTCCCTCTATTACTTAAGCCGGACAATGATCGGAGCTGAGCATCGGTATACGCCGATTGAAAAAGAGTGTTTAGCCCTAGTGTTCGCCTTTCAGAAAATGCGACACTATCTTTCAAGGCAATCATATCATATCACGGGTCAATCCTTTGAAAATCCTGATGACAAAACCAGGATCTTTAAATGGCCGATTGGTAAAATGGGCATTACTGCTATCGCCATATGACATCCACTTTTTTCCTCAAAAAGCTATGAAGGGACAAGCGATCACCGTCTTTCTCGCAGACCATCCAATTTGATTCAACTCTAAATCATCAGCAGATATCTCTAAAGCAGATATCTCTAAACAGACATCAGAAGTTAACATGACAGCAAAGAATAATTATGGCAGATGTTTTTTGATGGTGCTGCAAGATGATTTGTTGCCAGAGTGGGGGTGGTACTGATCTCCCAACATAAACACATACTGCCTAATGGTTATTCATTAACAGAACTGTGTACAAATAATGTGGCAGAATATAATGCGCTCATTATTGGTTTAAAATGGCTCTGCAACTGGGGGTGAACTATCTAGAGGCATATGGAGACTATAAGCTCATCGTCAATTAGATGACGGGTGAATACGAAGTCAAATATGAGGCCCTCATCCCCTATCATCAGCTAGCCATTGAGTTGGCAGGATATTTTGAACAGTTTTATATTTATCATATACCTCGAAACGAGAACATCTATGGGGACGCTCTTGCCATGTTAGCTGCAACATTGGCAATTCCGCCAGGCACAGCTAAAATTATCACTATTTGGAGTAGAGAACTTCTCCATCCGGATACAATTTTCCAAACCAGAAAAGTGTGCCAAGTAGGCTTAACTCTGAAATCTCGTGATTGGCAATTTTCGTTTGTGGATTACGCCTTATACGGGATGCTGTCAGAGAATCCAAAGGAAGCCGCTTCAATAGAGATGAAGGCCAAAAGATTTTATTATGATCCTACACTTCAGACTTTATATAAAAAGTCAAGTGACGGCCTCGTATTGCACTGCATTTCAAAAGCAAAACCCGATGAAGTGCTAAGAGAGATGCATAATGGAGTGTATGGAGCCCATCAGTTCGGTCCAAAACTCGGAGACCACATAAGAAGACTAGGATACTACTGGTCGAAGATAATTACCGATGCAATGGCATACGCTATATGGTACTATGCATGTAAAGTACATGCCAATTTTATTCATCAACCCCCAGAATACTTGCACAATACTGTTGCTAGTTGGCCATTCGTAGCATGGAGAATAGATATCGTGGGGCCAATAAATCCTCCGTCATCTAGAGGGCATTGGTTCATACTTGCAATAACCGATTATTTTTCAAAATGGACTGAAGCCGTGCCCATGAGAGAGGTAAAAACGACGGATGTAATTAAATTTATTAAACATCATATCATCTACCGTTTTGGCGTTCCCTGAAGAATCATTCATGATAACGGACTGCAGTTCATCAGCCAGGGTATCTCACAATTCTGTAATAAGTTCAGAATCAAGGATATTGCTTCAATACCATATAACCTCGCAGCGAATGGATTGGCCGAAATTTTTAATAAGACGATTATCAAGCTTCTTCGGATCATCTCTTCTAACAAACGAGACTGGAATGAAAAGTTAGGGGAGTGTTTGTGGGCTTATCGCACCACCGTCCGCACCCCAACAAAATCTACCCCTTTCTCCTTAGTAAATGGAAGTGAGGCTATCTTGCCTCTAGAAGTCCAGATACCTTCATTAAGAGTAGCATTAGCTACAAAGATGACGACAGAGGAATGGCATAAACAAAGATTACGAGAACTAGAAGTGCTGAATGAGAAGTACCTCCGGGCTCAGCAACAAATCAAGTTGTATCAAGCTCGAGTCTCGCAAGCATTCAACAAGAACGTTAAATAAAGAACCTTTAAGTAAGGAGACTTGGTTCTGGCTATTAAAAGGCCAATGATTCTGACCCACAAAACTAAGGGTAAATTTGAACCCAAATGGGAAGGACCGTTCATCGTGGAGACGGTATACTCTAGTGGACCTTATTACTTAATGAACCAGAATGGTGACAGTGACAGGATGATGATGCCAATTAATGGTAAATTTTTGTAAAACGTATTATGCATAAAAAAAATTTACTGTCACATCTGGTTCATATCCCTAAGAGTGTAACCATCCATTTGTTCAAGTTACGCATATGAGCACTTGAACTCTTCTACCAAACTAAGGCATGTGCAATTAGGCACCTCTGCCTAAGTCAATGATCCTAATCTGATCATTCTGGTGTATGCAATTAAACATTTTCACCAACTACTAGCTTGCTCTATTGAAGAGCTTTTGCCATGGCCAGCCGTTTTGACCCGGTCATTCCAGTATCAACAATCTAAATTATGCAGATGAGTCTTGAATTGTTTTACCAAAACTATGAACTATTTATGTCATTATTTGTTGTTCAAGAAAAACTTGTAGCCAACAGATAAAAGAATCAAAAGAATCATCTTTATTCATGAATTAAAAGAATAAAGTTACAAAAAGAATTCAAAAATTGTTGAGTTCTTTTACAAAAGAATAAACAAATATGTATAAGAATACAGGGGAGTTAAAACTCTCCAAAAAACTTCAACTTATTTGTCATCTCATCAATAACTCGACGACGGGTTTCTTCCACCGAGTGTTGAGCCTGCCTGCGTAAATCATCGTCATTTATAGCAAGTTGCTGAGCCAACCGCTGATGAGATTCTTTGATAGAACGGCTCCTCATTATGCCTTCCTGCTCGAGCTGTCCCTGTTGAAGGATCAGCTCTGTCCGTTTCTTTACGGATTCTCCTAGTCGAGACTCGTTGGCTTCTAAAATAGCCTGAGCTTTGGCGATAGTCTCCCTGGCTCTGAGGATGGCCGTCTGGCTCCCTTCAATTTCAAAATCCACCATCTCTAGCCCCCTGAGAACTGACTCCTGGCTGGCTCGCAGTTCTGCCAACTCCCGAGATCAGTCTTCCTCTTGGTGCCTCAGCTCCTCTTGACGAGCTGTCAGCTCTACTCATAGCCGCGCCAGCTCAATCTCGGTGATCGCTTCTACATTTGTTTGGTGAACTGTATTTAGCGTTTTCACCTGCTCTTCTAAAGCTTCTTAGCGGGCTCGATAAGGAGCTGCTCGATCACTCCCTCCAATCCTTTCAATATTGTTTAGGTAACTAGCTAACATTGGGTGTCCGCGCTCAAAGAAGTCCCTTCCATCCAGAATCATGCCAATGCATCTCCTTAGCAGCCGTATGAAATCGTTAACACTATGATTGAAGAATTCTTTAAGAGGATTAGCAGTGTCTAAGTTCAGAGCGGGCAGTACCAAGGAAGATGTCACCAGGGGAGGAGTGACTTTCGTGGGAGTAGAGGAAAAAAAAGCTCGTCCTTATACCAGATTCATGACATGCGGGGCCAGTAAAGCCAATAAGGATTTGGCAGAACTGGAGACCCAAGGTGAAGTATCACTGGTACTAGTCATTCGAGCAGCCTCGCCAACAGGGGTAGATGATGGAGTGTCTCCACCTGAAGCCCCTTTTGTAGCAGAAGTAGCCTCAAAGGAAAACTTTAGGTTGTCTTCATCCCATGTTGGCAGGCGAGTTGGAGCAGGAGGGGCCACTGGCATCTCAACAGCCACAATTGTTGATGGCGTTACTACTGCTGACTGAGGGGCCGAGGGTATGCCAACAACGACAGGGAAAGTATCTTCAGAATAGATAGCTGGTGTTAGTGAAGGTAGGCTCGGAGATGGAGAGGCAACTCTTGGCATGGCAGCAACAACGTCTGTCCTGTCATCACTCCCTAATTCATCAATAGGAGGAGTTGAAGAAGGAACAGAACGTGGAGCCGGTGTGAAGCAGTCTGCATCGAACCCATCTGTAGAGCTACCTAGTTTGCCCACCGAGCCAGTAGTGCCGGAGTAATTGACCAGCTCCTCAGACTCCACACTGGTAGCCGAGTGTATAGGCGAGTGAAATTGACTACCTGGATCTCAGAAAGCAAACAGGAAGTGTCACATATATATATAAAGAAAAAGATTAGAATATAAAATTAAAAGAGTAGAACCATACCAGTGGATACAAGTCCTATAGTTAGACTTGAAGGAGGAGCCGTGGCCATCTCTAGGAGCACACCCGTCTCGCTACCTATAGGTTACATCGTTGTTGGCAGAATCGGAGCTTCAGTGGCACTAAGGGCTTCAACAGGCCTGCTCTCCTCTGCTGATGCTGACGGTAGAGTTGAGGCAAGCAGATCTGTAGCAAACTGGACTACCGCCTCATTGGGGATTACCAATGTTTCCCCAGCCAACTTCTTCTTCTTTCGGGCTGGCTCACCTTTAGCAGACCCTCGGCGCTTAACGGTTGGACTCTGGGAACGGGTGACGACAGGTTGGAGAGCACCGCCAACATCAGCATCATTATCACCACCATCATCGTCACCATCAGAATCGCCTCCACTTGATGGATCGGCCGCCGTACTGAGGAATTCATCCATCCCCTTTACTCGAACCATGTTTGCCCCTTTGCGGTAAGAATAGAAGGCCTCTATCTTTTTACAAGAGTTATGCTTAATAGAGAAATTAGGTACATTAGCGTTGGCAATGCTGTACTATGTGCAGAAACTCAACGCCATGCTCAACTCCGGCAATTTCTAGGATAGCACGAACTCGGCCCCGGTACCTCCAGCCACGAAGTGAAACCAGCCTCGCGCTCCCGCGTACAGGTTACCCTCGTATGCTAGTCCCCTATTCGGATTCCCTATATAGAGCTGTGAATATCCGATTTGACGAGCGAATCGGCTGGGGATATATGGCTCTATATAGCACATAGTGTCATGCCTGTACACCAAGTGTTCGGAGCGAATATTGAGAAGCCACCAAAATGCTCCAGAAGATAGGTTGGTGAAGTTATTGGGTCCTAAGATATCTTTAAACTTGGACCCATATTCTCCACCGGGAAAATCTGGGAAGCACGGAAGATCTCGTAGTTCTGATGATGGCGGAGTGTCTTTCGAATAATAAACATGTAGTGACTCTTCCACATAGAGCACTCGTACATCTCCACAAAGAATGACTTGTCAATAGGACTATACTCTGTTGCACTCATTAAAGAGCAGCAGTGCATGACAAACCATGCCATCAGATAAGTATAGGGCATCTCCACCCTCAGACTTGGCATCTTTACCGCAGTCGTCTCCTTTGTGCCCTTTCCCTTAGCACCTTTTCCCTTGCCCTTCTCTGCAGGGATGAATCCATTGCATAGGGCCCGAAGCCTGCTTTGGAGATCACTGACTATGGCTGGCAGAAGTCCAAAGAGTTGTCCATATGCCAGTAGTACTGCAGGGTAGACTACATTAATGGCAATAGTTTCATTGGGCAATGAAGAGACGGCACACCTCTTCAGCCACAACATCAAGAAGCTAGCAAGCAGACCCCTCTCTGAAATAGGGAACTAGGCCTGATAATGGAAGTTTTGGAAGACCGTGTCGGGATTAAACCCTCCTTCATTTGATTCGGTCGTATAAGTGGTGGCCTCCAGCTTCGAAACACATTGATCGATCTCTTCAATGCTGACATTTGGGCGCTCACGAAGCATAGGGAGACTCTCTTTCAAATTAATGAAGAGATAGTCTGCCCACTTCTTATGGCCGATCCCTTGACTACGCACACTTTCTAAGTCAGCGCAGATGCGGTAATGACACATCATTTCCTAGTAAGTATGAAAAATGCGCTCGTTCCTCGCCTCTAGCATGTTCAGCTCCTCGGCGGTAGGGATGTACTCTTCGTAAGGAACGTCACCCATGGAGAGCCCTGACACCTCATGCATCTTGTGGAGAGCAAGTCTCAGCTCACCCACTGGTGTGAAGAAGGTGCCGATTTTAGAGTTATACATTTCCAGAAGGCTGAATAGATGGTATGAATTTTGGGGCAAGCCAAACTAGACGTTCCTGATGTTTTTGTATAAGCCGATCTCCTTTAAAGTTTGTTCATGTGTGTTCAGCACATGCTTGACAAGCCTGAACCACCACATGTTGCCTGAGGAGTGAATCCATCCAGGCATCCTGAAATCCTTGGCAGGGTTTTGTCCACCCTTAGCCATAAATTCGTTCAGAAAGGTTTTAGCTCGAGTTGAGACTTCACCAACTGGGTGCTCTTTGGTCACTCTGCCCGGAAGAAGCCCAGTGATACATCTAGGGGGACCATCTTGAAAAGCCCCATTTGTGCCGAACTTACCGATCGCAACGCCGTCATACTCCCGAGGTAACTCCCATTCTAACTCGCGACGGGAGGACAGCCTCTATAGATATACCAGAGGACAGCTATGTTCCATGTCAGGAAGGAACAATAGCAGGTCGCCGATCTGATAGAGCCATTTGCTCTCTTCTTCAAAAAGGATCTCGTCCGAGTGCTCCATTGCGTCTTCAAAGAGGAATGCTGGCTTCTCCAATGCCTCTCTGTTCGTTGCCTCAAAAGGAGCATCGGTGATGATCTCCCTTGCAGTAGCAGGGTTGTATCTAATCAATTTCTTCCTGCGCTCTCTCAAACCCGGCTTGTATGCAAGGAGATGGGTGGTGAAGCGGAATTGGGTCACCAAGTCTACACCCATAACATATCCGAAGTGATGCCCATGGGAGATTGGATCCACTGAATAGTTAACTACAAAAGAAGAATCAAAGTTAGAAAAAAAATTTTGAAAAATCAGAAAATCTCCTAAGTATACAAACGCGGAGTTAAAAATAACTTCGTGCGAGGCTAAGAAGATAGCTTCACATTCTATTAAAACGCAAAGTTAATAAGCCAAAACCGCGAAGTTAAGGGAATAACTTCGTGTTTAACCAAACAACGCAAAGTTAAGGGTAACTTCGCATTCACAAAATGCGAAGTTAAATCTGTAACCTCGCATAGGAAATGCGACAGTTAACAAACTTTGCGTACAAAACGCAAAGATAACACGATAGTTTCGCGTAAAAAAAAACCCAGAGGTCTCTTCTTCTTCTCCAAGTCGTTCGGCTGGAGTACGGTGATTTCGCCGGTGAAAGAGGTGATTGGCCGGTCAAAACTGAGCCAAATCACTCTAAAATAGTTTTAAAAGCCCCAAAAGTTGAGGTTTTTACCTCCAATAAGTGCGGTGTGGACTGGACCACCACTGTGGCCACTGTCGCTGCCGTCGCTGCTTGCGCCGGCTGCCGACGGAGAAGAAGCGCGGGAAGAAGAGCTCTTCTTGGATGCCATTTGCTTCAAAATCTTGGAGAAATCGACGAAAAATCAAGGAAAATCCGATCAAAATAGCTCGGGTCACCTGGTCGCTTGGGAATTCTAATCTCTTGAAAATTCTTCAAATGAAGTGAAGAAGAAGAAGAGTTAAGACTCTATTTAAATGAAAAATCACGTCCCTTGGTATTTGGCGCGAGAATCGGAGCGGTTGCTGAGCAAAATGTGAGGCTATTAGTTTCGTGTAAGCTTACAAAATGTGAAGATAACTTGGCATTTTAAATCCACGTTCAAGTTTGAAAATCCAAAATATTTCAAAATTTACTAAATTCTATGTCATTTTGAAACTTTGGAGGGGGTTTTGTTGGGAGTGTCTAAGCAAAAGGAGTTTTTTTATGCAGAATGCGGAGCTAAATTTGTAGCTCCGTGTTTGGCTATTTAACCTCGCATTTGAGTAAAACGCAGAGTTAATCTATAGCTCCGCATTCTGGTTTTCTAGCTCGGCATTTTGACGCGATTAGCTCCACGTGAGCAAATAATCAGAATCCTAAATAGATTGTGATTGAGATTTAGGCTTATCCACTACCCAAATTGAGTCCAATCAAAACTCCAAATTAAGATATTTAAATCAAAATTAAGATATTTGATTAGAATCCTTGATGAACACAATTACCTTCCAATTATATTCCATTGGAAACTCTCATATTGGCCCAAGGCTATAAATACCCTCTCAAGGAAGCCTTTGGGGATCTTTTTGGAAGCTTTTTTGTGAAATTCAAGTTACGCGTGAGAGCCTTGAACCCATCAAGACCAGCAGAGAAATATCAAGAGTCGGCCGTCATCTTCATCAAGTAAGAAGACTTCCACGTCAGATCGTCAAAAGGAGCTATTTAGTAGATCCCATCGCTACAAGAACCCACTATATTTTGTAAAAGAGAGTGATAGATTATAAATCATCTCGTTTGTTCTTTTCTTATTCACTTTCATTGTAATCAATTTGTATTCAATGGAAGGAGACAAAAGTTTTGCTGCGAACACTACAATAGAGCTTCTTCACTCCGTCTAAAAGCAAAATTTGATATATTGTAGACACTGATGATATAATATACCAAGTGTCATGATAGAAGCACGAGATAAATTGTTTTTCTATGATTTTTACTATGACAAAATGTTTAAATCTTCAAATGTGGTTTCATCATTTTCAAGAGTTGCAGCATGATCAAAATAATAGTGAAGCTCATTAGGAGATTTTTGATTTTTTTATATTGATAACTAATAGTTAGTGCATAGCACTAACTCCGCCAGTGCTATGCACTGCCTGTCCCAAACCAGGATAAAGGAGGAGAGTTGTGGTAGGCCAGTGATAGCCAACGTAAAATATTGTCACATATTATGAAATGAGCCAAATAGGAATTTCGTTGGGGCGTTCCCTACTGAGCGACGCGCTACATCAGAGCCCGGGTGTAGTGAAAAATATGTGAGGGTTGCTAGGTCGTGCACAGAAGCGACGCGCCACATTGGCGTCCAGATGTGGTGTCAAATATAAGAGGGTTCCCACATCTTAATGAGCGGGTGGGGGTAAAGAAATTAGCTCATAAACATAAATTTCGGTTGTCATCATGAAATATAGGTTCTCTTACAGGTAGATTAGCAGAGTTAGTTCATGCTATGATTAGAATGAGAGTTAATATTTTGTGCATGCAGGAGACTAAGTGGGTAGGCGAGAAAACTAAAGTCACAGAGTCTTGGGGTTATAAACTTTGGTATATGGGTAGAGATAGAAATCGTAATGGGGTAGGTATGATCATAGATAAACAATTACTCGGGAATGTAGTGGAGGTTAGGAGGAAGGATGATAGAATTTAATTAGTTAAATTTATTTTAGATGGAGAGATTTTTAATGTCAATAGCGCCTATGCACCACAAGTAGGACTGGATGAATTCAGTAAACATCAATTTTGGGGGATCTAGATGAGATAGTATAAGGAATACCCGCTAGAGAAAAACTATTTATTAGTGGTGATCTCAATGAGTATGTAGGAACTAGTCATAATGGATTTGATAATGTACATAGAGGATTTGGTTTTGGAGAAAGAAATGAAGCAGGTAACTCAATTCTACATTTTGCTTTGTCTTATGATTTAATTTTAGCGAATACTTGGTTTAAAAAGAGAGTTTCTCACTTAGTTCATTTTAAAAGTGGATTAAATACAAGCCAAATAAATTTCTTTTTAATTAGGAGGGTAGATAAAGCTAGTTGTATCGATTGTAAGTTAGTGCCAGATGAGAGTATAGTTACCCAACATAGACTCTTAGATTTAGATATTCAGATTAGACAGAAACTTAGAAGAATTAATTATAAATTAAATCCTAAAATTAAGTCGTGGCAATTAGAAGATAATCAAGAAAATTTTGTAGATAGAGTAGTACAAAAAGCAGATTGGAGGGACCATGATGATCCTAATGTAACATGGAACAAAATGGCTAGTTGCATTAAAAGGATAGCTAAAGATATATTCGGTGAGTTAAGGGACAGTACTCCACCATGTAAGGATATATCATGGTAGAATAAAGAGATAAAAAATGCTATTAAGATCAAGCGAGACCTTTATAGAGATTTGAAGAATAATAATAATAATGAAATAAGTTTTGAGAAGTATAAACTAGTACAGAAGGAGGCTAAGAAAGTTGTTCGGGATGCAAAAACTAAATTATATAAACAAGTGTACGAGAAGTTAAATAATAAAGTGGCAGAAAAGGATATATATATAATTGCTCGAATAAGAGAGAGAAAATCTAAAGACTTATGTACTGTAAAGTGCATTAAAGATGAGGATCAGACGGTCCTAGTTCGAGACGAAGAGATTAAAGAAAGATGGAAAAATTATTTTGATAAATTATATAATGGTAGTTTTACTCAAGATTTGGAAGATTTTACTATTCAATGTGAGGATATGAATTGTAGTTTTATGCGCAGAATCAAAGAGTCTGAAGTAAAAGAGGCTTTGAAGAGGATGAAATCAAAAAAAGCTATTGGTCCAGATGAGATTCTTATAGATGTATGGAGATATTTAGGAGGGATTGGTATGAGGTGGCTAACAGATATTTTTAACAAGATTTGGCAAACTAAGAAAATACCAAATGAAGAAGGAAGAGTACCCTAATACCTCTGTATAAGAACAAGGGCGACATTCAGAGTTGTTCTAACTATCAGGGAATAAAACTCATGTGACACACTATGAAGCTTTGAGAAAGGGTAATTGAACATAAATTGCGACAAACTGTTAAAATATCGGAGAACTAGTTTGGATTTACGCCGGGGCGATCGACGATAGAAACTATTCATTTACTTCGTCAACTTATAGAGCGATTCCGAGAGAGAAATAGAGATTTGCATATAGTATTTATTGACTTAGAGAAAGCCTATAATAAAGTTCTACGAGAGATACTTTGGTGGACACTGATGAAGAAAAGAGTTCCCATCAGGTATATCGACATAATTAAGAATATGTATGATAGAGTAGTAGCCAATGTCAGAGCATGTGGTGGTTTAACAAGTGATTTTTCTATCACAATTAGATTATATCAAGAATCTGCATTGAGCCCATTCTTATTTGCTATAGTAATGGGTGAGCTTACTAAAACCATTCATGATGAGATACCTTGGTGTATACTATTTGCTGATGATATTGTCTTAGTTGATGAAATAAGGGAAGGGGTAAATGCTACATTAGAGTTATAGAGGCATACATTAGAATCTAGAAGTTTTAGATTGAGTAGGTCTAAAACAGAGTATATGGAGTGTAAATTTAGTAAACGACGGACCATAAACTATAATGCTATAAAACTGGATAGGCAAGAGATACAAATGAACAGTCAGTTTAGATATTTGGGTTCTATTATTAAGAATAATGGAGAGATCGATAATGATGTTAACCATAGGATACAAGCTAACTGGTTGAAATGGTGGAGGGCAACGGGAGTTTTATGCAACCGTAACATTCCGTTAAGATTGAAAGGAAAGTTTTATAGGACTGTTATTAGACCAATTTTATTATATGACATAAAATATTTGGCTATAAAGAAACATCATTCACAGAAAATAAGTGTAGCAGAGATGCGCATGCTCCGTTCGGATTTATTTTATTTTATTTTTATTGAGAATTGTGACCCTTCTTCAACCCAGTTCAATCGAATCCCTGCCCAATTTTGTAAATTCCTACCCCTTACTTTTTCCCCAAATCGAAGGGAAATTCTATTTGCACATGGCATTTTATTCTTGACGTACGGTTTTAAAATTTATAAATAATTACAAGTTTACCATTTTTTTTTGGGACTAAATTACTCTTATAAATTCCAAACTAATACTTTTTAAAATTTGGAACTGCAACTCATTTTCCTTCTCTATTTTCTCTCTAAAACCCTAAATGATTTTTTTTCGAATTTAATAAAAGCACATCTCCTACAAAATTATCTATTTGATTTCTTGACCCCTTAAAATTTTTTATATTAACGTTTCTGAAAAGATTAGAAGAATTTTAAATTCTTCGATTTCACCGTGACAAGTGAAATTTGAGTTTGGAATTTGCATTTGAGTTTTCTTATGCAAATGAAAAATTCCAACATGCAATTGATGTCAGAGAACAAATCTAAGGTACGATTTGAAATTTTTTAAAGATTTTATAGGTATTTGTTTGAAATTTACCGTTAATTAGTTTTTTTTTTTAGACTTCGCTTACTGGTCGGGTATTAATACCCGACTAAAATATTTTTTTTGCTAAAAGCAATTGGACCGATGAGGGGTTAGAGAAAAAGAGGAGGGGTATTTTGGAAAAAAATTTGGATGCAGAAAATAAAATAGCAATATTTTAAAATATAAGTTTGGTATAAAGAGAAATCAGGACTCTGAGAATAAAATTATGTGGCAAATAGAATTTCCCAAATCGAATATTATATACCACAACTGAAGCCCCAACCTCCCATGTTGACCTCTTTCTCTCTCTAACCCCCCTGTAGCCTCTCTGTCGAGCCCTCCAACCTTTATCTCTCAATCACAGCACCCCACCCGCCTCTCTCTCGAGCCGACGTCAGTGTCATCGCTCAGCACTAACGGCCCCTCTCTCTCTCTCTCTCTCTCTCTCTCTCTCGAGCCGACGTCAGTGTCATCGCTCAGCACTAACGGCCTCTCTCTCTCTCTCTCTCTCTCTCTCTCTCTCTCAAGTTGACGACCCCGACCGCCTCTCTTTCCAACGACAACCCCAACCTCCTCTCTCTCTCTCTCTCTCGTATGACGACTATTCCGTATAGGAAATAATTTTTCCTATCTACATTTTTTATTGTTTTTGTTTTTGTTTTTTCTTTTTTTTCAATCTGCTTATTTTTATTGAATTATCAATACGTGGTTTATCTGTGTTCTCAGTATGCTTTGTTGCTATTACATATAATATTATATATATATTTGGTTGTTCTCTAAACTCCTATTGCTTTTTCCAACGTAATGGTCGTATCACCTATTATGATGGAGGTATAATTGTTTCGGTTGGGCACGTTAGCAAAAATAGCGGAATAATACTAATGCAACAATCAGCGGAATCAAATAGTTAACCGAAAAGAAAAATAGCAGAGACAGAGAGCATGCAGATTTAACGTGGTTCGCCAATATGCCTACGTCTATGAGGACACGATCGAAAAACTTGCATTATATCAAAAACTGATTATAACTTTCCATCTCTCAACCACAAGAGAAATCACAAAGAAATCACACATGATTTTGAGATCAAATCTTAACCTCTTGTTACAGTAATTTTTCTCTTTGCTTCGGCCGCCGAAGAAAAAAAACCCCGAAAGAAGCCCCGCCTTCTTTTCTTTTCTTCTTTGCTTTTGGCCAAAAGACAGAAGCAGTCGCTCAAATTATTTTTCCCTTTGGCCGAAATAATAGCAGCAGTCCCCTCTTTGCCTCAGCCACACCACCAATTATTTGCATCAAATAATTTCCTATATGCTAGCTGCCTCTTTTAATTCCTGTTTCTTTGGCCACAAATACAATTGCAACAGTAGCCGCAATTTTTCTGTTTTTTTCGGCTTAATCCAAAAAGCCCTAGCATACACCTGCATATATATATATATTTATCATAACGGGTTTGGGTCGGTTTTGGATCCGTTTCGGTGGACCGAAACCCATTGCAGTAATAGGGCTCTATTAGCAACAATCTCCCACTTTGAGACCTATTGCTAAAATTGTAATCTCTATACATGATAATCCTAGTGTCCAAATTTTTTACTTCGATCGTTCAAAGTCCCAATTTCAGCATTCAACGCAAATGCACTAAAGTTGAGTAATAGCTCAATTTTTTCCCCTCAACCGACTTTGTCAATATATCTGCAGGATTTTTACTGCTCTCAATCTTCTCCAACTTCAATTGGCCATCGTCTAATAAGGATCTAATGAAGTGATATCTCAAATGAATATGTTTAGTTTGTGAATGATACACTGAGTTTTTAGCATGATGCATTGCACTTTAACTATTACTGAATAACCTGCAATCCACTCCATCAAAACCCAAGTCACTTATCAATCGCTGCAACCAAATAAATTCCTTACTTGCTTCTGTAGCTGCAACATACTCAGCTTAAAATAAAACAACAATTGATTGTAATCTTGAAACCCAGCTTACCGATGTCCCTCCTATAGTAAAGACATAATTTGTAGTGCTCCTACCATTGTCTCTATCACCCGCATGGTTCGAATCTACAAAACCTTGCACATCAATATTATCACCCCCAAAATACAAACAATACTTTGAAATACTATTCAAATACCTGAAAATCCACTTCATCGCTTGCAATATTCCTTTCCAGGGTTATTCATGAATCTACTCACTACTCCCACTGCATGCGCAATATCTGGTCTTATACTCACCATTGCATGCACGAGACTCCCAACAGCCGATGAATAAGGCACATTCTCCATGTGTCTTGTCTCATTATCTGTCTTAGCACCTTACTCTTTTGACAGTTTGAACTGACTACCAAGAGCTGTAGTTACCGATTTTACATTCTCCATGTTGAATCTCTCCAATAGCTTCTTGATGTACCCCTCCTGAGATAACCACAATTTCTTGTTTTTTTATCTCGGGTAATTTGTATTCCAAGAAGTTATTTAGCCTCACCCTTGTCCTTCATAGAGAATCTCCCTGCCAACTTTCTCTTCAGATTATTAATTTTCTTCATGCATGTACCTGCCACAAGCATATCATCTACATACAAAATAAGTATAATAAAGTTACCATCCTTAAACTTTTGTAAATATACACAATGATCTGAATTGCATTTGGTAAAACCCGAATCCAACATAAAATTGTCAAACTTCAAGTACCATTGCCTCGGCGCCTGTTTCAACCCATACAAACACCTTTTTAGTCGACATACCCAATTCTCCTTTCCTTTAACTTCATATCTCTTCGGCTGTTTCATATATATGTTTCCCTCCAAATCACCATGAAAGAAAGCAGTCTTCACATCAAGCTACTCTAAATACAATCCTTTCATAGCCACAATACTTAGTATTGCTCTGATAGAAGTCATCTTGACAACAGGTGCAAATATTTCATTAAAGTCAATATTTTTTCTCTGACGTATCCCTTCACCATAAATCTAGCCTTGAAACTTTGTGTCACTCCTGCTTCATGTTTTACCCTGTATACCCACTTGTTATGCAATATTTTCATCTTTTTCGATCGCTTTACCAATTTCCATACGTGATTCTTCTCCAAATAAGACATCTCATCATGCATGGTTTGCTCCCACTTAAAACGAAATTTATCCAGTATAGACTCTTGGTAACTCTCTGGTTCACCTACATTAGTATACAAAATATTATATAAGTGAAAACAAAGTTTTTTGGTTGGCTTCCTTATCCTCGTGCTCCTTCTCAAATTGGGAACACTCTCTGATGAAGTATTAGAACCATCTACTTCAGTCAGTGGCTCTCTCTCATGTTCGGTCTCATCTGAAACTTGTGTATTATCAGGTGTAACCATTTCTTCCTCTTCAGATCTAGGTATTTCTTTCTTTCTTTTATCCATAGGATCCATCCCATTCTGTGGCTCATCCAGCTCCAAGTGCTCTTTCTCAACTGTTTTCTTACTCATATTCTCCATTCGGTTTTTATACATACAGTCTTCATTGAATACTATATCTCTGCTACGAATCACATTGTTATGCTCATAATCCCACAAGCGATAATCATATTCGTCGCCACCATATCCAATGAATGCACACTTCTGAGATTTAGAATCAAACTTCTTTCTCATCTCATGATCTACATGTGCATATGCTACAACCGAATTTTTTAAGAATTAATAATTCACAGTCTTACCAGACCACACCTCCTCTGGAATTTCTCTATCCAAAGTACTAGCTAGACTCCTATTTATCAGATGACTGCCGTATCTACAGCGGCTCCCCAAAATTGCAAAGGCAAACCTGCATGTAGTCTCATACTCCGAGCTCACTCCAAAATGGTTCTATTCATCCTCTCACATACCAGTTTGCTGCGGTGTCCTCGGTACAGTCTTCACTCTTCTGATCCCGTGGATAGAGTAATAGTCATCGAACTCTCTATTGCAAAATTCCCAACCATTGTCTGACAATAACCATTTCATCTTGAAACTTGTTTCATTCTCAACAAGAACTTTCCATACCTTGAAAATCTTGAAAACATCGGATTTCTTCTTAAGTGCAAACACCCATGTTTTCCTACTTGCATCATTTATGAAAGTGATAAAATAAGAATTATCTCCAAGATACTTCGCCGAAGAAGGCCCCCATATATCTGTATGCACCAACTCCAATCTCTCGGTTTTTTTCTCCTTATCATCCTTCATAAAATTCACTCTTTTCTACTTCTCAAACACACAGTTCTTATTGAAATCAAAGTTAGTATTTTCATATTTGTCAACATACTTTTGGATTGTAATATTCTCATGTCGCTCTCGCCCAAGTGACTAAGCCTCTGATGTCATAAGGTAGCCTTCTCATTCTTCACGGTAGCCAAAGAAACAACATGATCCACTGAGCTTGTCACTCTCTCACTCTTGACCACTACCTTGCTCTTTTGCTGATCTTCCACTATTTCTTCTCAAATGAGATTTGATAACCCTTTCCATCCAGTTTACTAACAGATATTAAATTTTTCTTCAAATCTGATATGTATCTGACCTCTTGTAAAAGCAATTTTCCTCCATTGTGCAACTTCAACTGAATTGTCCCCTTACGGACAATATTACATTCCTACCCATTACCAACAGTCACATGCCCAAAATCACATTGGACATAATTATCAAACCATTCTCTGCGAGCAGTGCAATGGAATGAAACCCCTAAATCAACAAAGCACAGATCTGACATCGATTCTGTATGAGCAGACAAGCACAACTCATCATACTCCTTACTTGGATTCACCACATTTGCTCCTTCATTATTTTTGTTTGGACAATCCTTCTTCATATGACTCTATGTCTTACATTTCCAATACACTAAATTTTTCTTAAACTTCCTCTTAGATTTTAATCTCTCTGCCTAAAATTCTACATCTTTCCTTCCTTCTGTCATTATCAACAGACAGAATAGTACTTGTAGAAATTGTGCTCTCACCCATACTCTTTTTCATCAATTCATCATTCATGATTGTACTCACAACATCATCAAATTTAATAGCAGTATTGGAAGTATTGCTGATGGCCATAACAATATTACTCCAACTATTCGGTAATGAACACATAAACATCAAAGTTTTAATGTCATCAGCAAAGACAAAATCTAAGGATTCAAGTTGTGCCCATAATGTGTTAACTTCATTCAAAAAATTAACAACTGAACTTTCAGAAGGCATCTTCAAGTTGAACAATTTTTTCATTAGAAATAGTCTATTTGAAGCAGACGGCTTCTCATAAAATTTAACCAATGCTGACATCAAAGCTGAAGTGGTCTTCTCTTTGGAGACGTTAAACACAACCTGCTTTGTCAGGCACAATCAAATTTGTATCAAATCTCTCCTGTTCAACAATTCTCACTCCTCATCTGTCAATTTTTCTGGCTTTTCTCCAAACAGTGGTTGATGTAAATTCTTTTGATATAAATAATTTTCCATCTGTAACTTCCACCATTGGAAATCTGTCCCATCAAAATTTTCAATCTTTCCCTTCCTATCTTCCGCCATAACTCCCACTCAAAAATCAACATCGATCTGAGTGAAATCTGATCCGAACCAGGGCTCTGATACCAATTGTTAGGAAAAATAGTGGAATAATACTAATGCAACAACCAGCGGAATCAAATAGTTAACCGAATAGAAAAATAGTAGAGACAAAAAACACGCAGATTTAACGTGGTTCAGTAATATGCCTACGTCCACATGGACACGATCGAAAAACTTTCACTATATCAAAAGATAATTACAACTTTCTAGTTTTTAACCACAAGAGAAATTATAAAGAAATCACGCAAGATTCTGAGATCAAATCCTAACCTCTTGTTACAGTGATTTTTCTTTTTTGATTCGGCCACCAAAGAAAGAAACCCCGAAAGAAGCCCTGCCTTTTTCTCTTTTCTTCTTTTTGCTTTCGGCCAAAAGACAGAAGCAGCCGCTCAAATTATTTTTCCCTTTAGCCGAAATAATAGCAGGAGCCCCCTCTTTGACTTAGCCACACCACCAATTATTTGCATCAAATAATTTCCTTTGTGCTAGCCGCCTCTTTTAATTCCTGTTTCTTTGGCCATAAATACAATTGCAGCAGTAGCTGCATTTTTTCTTTTTTCTTTTCGGCTTAATCCAAAAAATCCTAGCATACACCTGCATATATATATTTATCATAACGGGTTTGGATTGATTTTGGACCTATTCCGGCGGACTGAAACCCACAGTGGCAATAGGGATCCATTAGCAACAGGCATATGTTCCAATGCGTTAATAGATGATTTAAATTATTGATTTTAGTTTTCTCAATAAAAATATTTTATAGTAGCATAGAATTTGAGTACAACTTTTGTTGTTATCGTTGTGGTTAGGCTGGTGACAGCCTGACAGAAAAACAAAACTACAGTTTTGTCCTGAATTTGCATATTGTCTTTTTTTTGATATTCTCCTAAATTTTAAAGAATTGTAATCTTAATTACAAGTTTCAATACTAAATTGATGGCCATGTTAGGCTAGCTAATTACCAACACTACTTCAATATTGAGTTTAAAATCATACTAAGAAACAAATATATTAGATGTTAGTTCGTTAACTATTCTCAAGGTAAGTAATACCCCCAAGATTCAAAAAATATTTTTAACTAGTTTCATATGTTTTATATTGGTAATGACACGTATATTTTTCATTTCGAATATGACATCCAATATTTAGTATCATATCGTAATATACTATCCGGAACACGATATCCGATATATAATATTTGCTGACTGATAAAACTAGTATTTGATATTTACAATACTACTATTATTGACAAAGTTGGAAGGAGCTAAGAGAGTTGAAGTTAGAAATTTTATGAAGAAAATAAAGACATTAAGGAGTATTATAGAATTCCAGGGGTTAAAATGCAAAAAAAAAAAAATTACAAAAATCCCCCTTAAAGGCTAATCTAGCCATTGGCAGAGGTTAATTGCCCAAAAAAATTACAAATAACCCTCAATTGCTAGCATAGCTGTTAGTGGGAATCAATATTTAAAATAGTGATAACTTAACGTTTTGCATTTATTAGGTTATGTCGTATATAACGTAACGCATAATGTAGGTTATGCAATTTTCTATTTATTTAATAAAAATAAATATAAAACTACATAAAATAATTTTCATAAATTGAAAAAAAAATTTAAATTTCTAAAAAATGTAAAATCATTTTACAACACGTAATCTATTCTAATTTTATATTAATCTTTACAATAATTTTCACATTTATCTTCATCAATTATGTTAAATCTGCAACTGTAATTATATTCATTATCTAAACAAGAAAACAACATTTTAATTTTTTTATTTCAATTCCAGTTATTATCATGTAGTAATTTATATTTTATAATGTTTAATTTATCTTATTTATAATTGTTGATTTCAGTTCATTTAAAATTCAATAGAATCAACAAGTAAGATATTTCAGCAATCAGAGAGAAATTATAATAAGCGAATAAGGAACAACCGCAAATTAATAAGTTAGCAATTGCACAAGCAATCAAACAAATCAATAACTAATCAAGTAAGAAAAATTATGGTATTTCACTAATAATCAAAATAATAATCAATAATAATATAGAAATTACTAAAAAAAATAATTGTAAATTACGTAACATAACATAATTTAACGTAACGTTATGTAATATAGCATAAAAAATATACTGCTACAACGCACTGAGTTATTTTCGGTTGTTACGTAGAGTTGGGATTCCGTTAGGTTTCATAATGTTATATAACGGGGATTTTGCAAAAAGCCTCGCAATGGCTATTTTAGCCGTTGGAACAACAGGCAGGCCGAGCCCTAGCATAGCCTGAACCCAACCTTGCCCATGTTAAACCAAGCTTGCGACCTTAAGACCCAAGGCCAGCCCAAGCTCGGCCATTCCTGAACTATGTCATGCACATGCCCAGTCCGAGTGGAGCAACAAGCCGCCCATCTCATTTGCAACCTACGGTTGTGGTTTATGGTGATTACTGTTAGCAAAAATAGCGGAATAATACTAATGCAACAACCAGCGAAATCAAATAGTTAACCGAAGAGAAAAATAGCATAGACAGAGACATGCAGATTTAACATAGTTCGGTAATGTGCCTACATCCACGGGAACACGATCAAAAGTTTCCACTATATCAAAAGAGATTACAGGTCTCTTTTCTCTCAACTACAAGAGAAAACACAATGAAATCATATATAAATAGAGATCAAACCCTAAGCTCTTGTTGCTACAACCGCCTCACCACTTCTTTCTTGCTTCTTGCCGTAACAAACCATAACAAACCAAAGGCAATAGCAACTGCAACACCTCAGCAGAAGCGGCAGAACAAGAGCAGTAGCGGCCTCCTCTTTGAAATTATTCAACCAAAGGAAAAGCTCACCTATCCTTTTTCTCTCTCTAGCAAAAACCAGCAGCCGCCTCAACACCAAAAGAGAAACCTCGGACTCCTCTTTGTTTTCTGCAGCCGCCACATCCAAAGAAAACCACTGCCAATCCCCAAACCCTAGCCAGACACCCCATATATATATATATCATAATGGGGTTTGGGCTGATTTTTGGACCCGTTTCGGCGGACCAAAACCCGCTGCGGCAATAGGGCTCTATTAGCAATAATCTCCTACTTAGAGACTTATTGCAAAAATTATAATCTCTATACATGATCATTATAGTGTCCAAAGTTTTAACCTCGATCGTTTAAAGCCCTAATTTCAGCATTCAACACAAATGCAGCAAATTTGGGCAATAGCTTAACCTTTTCCCATCAACCGGCTTTGTCAACACATCTGCAGGATTCTTTCTGCCCTCAATCTTCTTCAATTTCATTTGGTCATCCTCCAATAAGGATCTAATGAAGTATTACCTCAAATGAATATGTTTAATTCATGAATGATACACCGAGTTCTTAACAAGATGAATTGCATTCTGACTATCATTGAACATCTTGCAATCCACTCTTTCAAAATCCAACTCACTCATCAATCGCTGCAACCAAATAAACTCCTCACTTGGTTCTGCAGCTGCCACATACTCAGCTTTTGTCTAAAATAAAGTAACAATTTATTGTAATATTGAAATCTAGCTTACCTTTGTCTCTTCTACAGTAAAGACATAACATGTGATGCTCTTGTCATTGTCTCAATCACTCGCATGGTCCGAATCCACAAAACCTTGCACATCAATATTATCACTCTCAAAATACAAATAATAATTTGAAGTACCTTTCAAATACCTGAAAATTTACTTTACTACTTGCCAATATTCTTTTCCAAGATTCTTCATGAATCTACTAACTACTCCCACTGCATGTGCAATATCTGCTTTTGTACTCACCATTGCATACATGAGACTCCCAACGGCCGATGAATAAGGCACATTCTCCATGTGTCTCGTCTCCTCATCTGTCTTAGCACCTTATTTTTTTGACAGTTTGAATTGACCACCAAGAGCTGTAGTTACCAATTTTGCATTTTCCATAATGAGTCTCTCCAACACCTTCTTAATGTACCCCTCCTGAGATAACAACAATTTCTTACTTTTCTTATCTTGGGTAATTTGAATCCCAAGACATTGTTTAGCCTCACCCATGTCCTTCATAGAGAATCTCCCTGCCAACTTTCTCTTCAGATAATTGATTTTCTTCATGCATGAACCTGCTGCAAGCATATCATCTACATACAAAGTTAGAATTATAAAGTTACCGTCCTTAAACTTTTGTAGATATACACAATAAATTGAATTACATCTAGCAAAATCCGAATCCAAAATAAACTTGTCGAACTTCAAGTACCATTGTCTCGGCACCTGTTTCAACCCATACAAGCTCTTTTTCAGTCGACATACCCAATTCTCCATTCTTTTAACTTCATATCCCTTTAGCTGCTCCTTGCATATTTTCTCCTCCAAATCACCATGAAGGAAAGCAGTTTTCACATCAAACTGCTCTAAATACAGTTCTTTCACAGTTACAATACTCAATATTGTTCTGATAGAAGTTATCTTGACAACTGATGCAAATATCTCATTAAAATCAATACCTTTCCTGCGACCGAATCTCTTCACCACAAGTCTAGCCTTATATCTTTATGTCCCTCCTACCTCATGTTTTATTATATATATCCATTTGTTATCTAATACTTTCATCTTTGTCGGTCGCTTCACTAATTCCCATGTGTGATTCTCCTCCAAAGACGATATCTCATCACGCATGCTTTCTCCCACTTAAGATGAAACTTATCTTGCATAGTCTCTTGCTAGACTCTGGTTTACCTGCATCAGTATACAAAACATGATATAAAGGAAGACAAAGTTTTTGAGTTGGCTTCCTTATCCTGGTGCTCCTCCTCAAAATGGGAACACTCTCTGATGAAGAACGGGAACCATTTACTTCAATCAGTGGCTCTTTTTTCTGTTCGGTCTCATTTGAAACTTGTGTATTCTTAGGTGTAGCCATTTCTTCTCCTTCAAATGTAGTTATTTCTTCTTTTCTTTCATTCATGGGATCCATCCCATCTCGTAGCTCATCCAGCTGTAAGTGCTCTTTCTCAACTGTTTCCAACTCTTACTTTCCATTCGGTCTTTATACATATAACCCTCATTGAATACTATATCTCTGCTACGAATCACCTTGTTATGCTCATAATCGAACAAGCAATAACCATATTCGTCGCCACCATATTCAATGAATGCACACTTCGGAGATTTAGAATCATGCTTTTTTCTCATCTCATGATCTACATGTGCATATGCTATACAACAAATACCTTTAAGAATGAATAATTCACAGTCTTACCAGACCACACCTTCTCTAGAATTCCTCCATTTAAAGTACTAGCTGGAGTTCTGTTGATCAAATAGACTGTCGTATTTGCAGCGGCTCTCCAAAGTTGCAAAGGCAAACCTGAATGTAGTCTCATAGTCCGATCTCTCTCCAAAATAGCTCTATTTATCCTCTCAGCCATGCCATTTTGCTGCGGTGTTCTCGGTATAGTTTTCACTCTTCTGATTCCGTGGGTAGTGCAATAGTCATCGAACTCCCTATTGCAAAATTCCCTATCATTATCTGACAACAGACATTTCACCTTCAAATATGTTTCATTCTCAGCAAGATTTTTCCATACCTTGAAAATTTTGAAGACATTGGATTTCTGCTTAAGTGCAAACAACCATATCTTTCTGCTTGCATCATTTATGAAAGTAACAAAATAAAAATTACCTCCAAGAAACTTTGTCGAAGAAAGCCCCCATACATCTGTATGCACCAAGTCTAATCTCTCGTTTTTCTTTTTTTGCTATCCTTCATAAAACTAACTCTTTTCTACTTTGTAAACACACAGTTCTCATAGAAATCAAAATTAGCATATTTCATATCTGTTAACATACCTCTAGATCACTTTGATGCCGCAATCGCTCAAGTGACCGAGCCTCTGATGCCATAAGATAACCTTCTCATTTTTCACGGTGGCCAAAGAAACAACGTGATCCACTGAGTTTGAGAATAAATATAGAGTTCTCACTCTCTCACCTTTGACCACTATCATTACTCCTTTACTAATCTTCCACTATTTCTTCTCAAATGAGATTTGATAACTCTCGCCATCCAGTTTGCTAACAGACATCAATTTTTTTTTCAAATCTGGTATGGGCCTGACCTCTTGTAACAGCAACTTTCTACCATTGTGTAATTTCAACTGAATTATCTCCTTACCGACAATCTTGTATTCTTGCCCATTACTAACAGTCACATGCCCAAATTCACCTTGGACATAATTATCAAACCATTCTCTGCAAGCAGTGCAATGGAATAAAGCCTCTGAATCCACAAACTACGGATCTGACCTTGATTCTGTATGAGTAAACAAGCACAAGTCATCATACTTCTTATTTGGATTCACCACATTCGCTCATTCTTGTCTTTATTTGGACAATCATTTTTCATATGACCCTCTGTGTTATATTTTCAACACACTAAATTTTTCTTGAACTTTCCCTTAGATTTTGATCTCTCTCTTTGTTTCGACTACCTACTTAAATCTTTACCCCTTTCCTTCCTTCTGTCATTATCAACAGACAGAACAGTACTTATAGAAACTCTGCTCTCACCCATGCTCTTTTTCATCAATTCATCATTCATGATTGTACTCACAATATCATCAAATTTAAGAGCAATGTTGGAAGTATTGCTAATAGGCATAACAATATTACTCCAACTATCCGGTAACGAACACATAAATATCAAAGCTTTAATGTCATCAGTAAAGACAAACTCTAAGGATTCAAGTTATGCCCATAATGTGTTAAATTCATTAAAATGATTAACAACTGAACTATCAGAAGGCATTATCAAATTAAACAACTTTTTCATTAGAAACAGTCTATTTGAAGTAAACGGCTTCTCATAAAATTTAGTCAACACTGACATCAAATCTGAAGTGATCTTCTCGTTAGAGACGTTGAACACAACCTGCTTTGTCAGGCACAATCGAATCTGCACCAACGCCCTTCTGTCCAACAATTCACACTCCTTATCAGTCATCTTTTCTATTTCTCCAAACAGTGGTTAATGTAAATTTTTCTGATATAAATAATTTTCTATCTGTAACTTCCACCATTGGAAATCTATCTCATCAAATTTTTCAATCTTTTCCTTCTTATCTTCCGCCATAACTCCCACTCAAAATCAACACCGATCTGAGCGAAATATGACCCGAACTAGGGCTCTAATACCAATTGTTAGGAAAAATAGCGGAATAATACTAATGCAACAACCAGCGGAATCAAATAGTTAACCGAAGAGAAAAATAGTAGAGACAGAGAATACGCAGATTTAACGTACTTTGGCAATGTGCCTATGTCCAACGGAACATAATCGAAAGCTTCTACTATATCAAAAGAGATTACAGGTCTCTTTTCTCTCAACCACAAGAGAAAACACAATGAAATCACATATAAATAGAGATCAAACTCTAATCTCTTCTTGCTACAACCACCTCACCACTTCTTTCTTGCTTCTTGCCGCAACAAACCAAAGGCATCAGCTGCCGCAACACCTCAGCAGAAGCGGCAGAGCAAGAGCAGCAGCGGCCTCCTCTTTGAAATTATTCAACCAATGGAAAAGCTCACCTATCAATTTTCTCTCTCTGGCAAAAAAACCAGCAGCCGCCTCAGCACCAAAAGAGAAACCTCGGCCTCCTCTTTGTTTTCTGCAGCTGCCACATACAAAGAAAACCACGACCAATCCCCAAACCTTAGCCGCCCCCCCCCCCCCCCTCCCCCCCACAACACACACACACACAATAATGGGTTTGGGCTGATTTTTGGACCCGTTTCGGCAGACTGAAATCCGCTGCGACAATTGGGCTCCATTAGCAACAATTACATGATCTTTTAATGTCAATTCTAGCATGCACAATTCTTGTTATAGCAATAAATAGCTTTGAGCTCTTCACAGATGGTTAAAAGAAGTCCAAGAATAGAACAAACTTTAAAACTTATTACTGTTAGAAATATTTCTTCTTCCACCTGATTAAGCAATCTGATTATGCAACTGAGTTAATGAACATGCTCACTTATTGTAAATGACTATGTTATCAGAATAGTTTGTGAGTTGATATTTTATATTTTTATTATAAATTTACCTATATATAATAAATAATAACAATAATAAATAGTCCTACTGTTTAGGAATTTGCCACATGCCGTGTTTTCATTATCCATATCTTGTTTCGGTATTCGTACTTGATAGCCTTTGACTCTAAATAATCAGAGAGAGAGACCACTTCAAAAGAAGTTATGTTTGATGAATAAAGAGGAAATAAACACCAATTTGTCTAGCAAAAGAATGAGAGGATCTGTGCTAATTCTGTTATTAGTTTATTTCACAACATATTTGATAACCAAAAATAAAATATCAATTAAACCAAAAAAAACACACACAGAGAGAGAAGTGTTGGCTATCTCCATTCATTAATAAAAAAAGTGAGCAAATTGCCCAATCTACTATTGCCAAACTAAACTGGGCTATATAATGGCACAAAGGGATCAGACCACCAAGCCTTAAGACCAATTTTATGCCGATGCTAAAATGATTTAGCATGGAAGAGGTTTTGCTTAATAGGTAGGTAGTGTAGATAAACTTATATATACTAACATTACATACTATAGCAAATTAAGTTTTGATTATGACTAAACTGGAGTTATATCTAGAAATTTTTAGGGCACATACAAAGGAAACGTAAGCATCCAAAGCAGACAGAAACAGGTCGGACTAAATTTCATCACCTTTTACATCTGCCACTTACTACATACATTCCGTAGCAAGTTCCAGGTGTCGATTCAATCGATATGATGTAAATTTATCTAAAAATAATAGGAATATTGGATACAAAATAAATTGCAGAAAATATTTTGAAGGAATATAATAATATTTCACTTGCTAAAGACCCTGAGGCTCATTGACAAGTTGGGCTTTTTACAGAGTGCATTCATTGTCCTTTTGCAAAGGGTAATTCGAGATCTCTCTGCATGCAGCTGTACTTGTTCGGCCAAACTTCAATATTTTACTTTGAAGTAAACAGTGCATCAGATAGCCACGCTGGATAATTAGTTGGATATAATTATCAGTGCGCTAGAAAAGTGGAAGGTGGTTCTAGCGCCTAGCTCCGCATATATAGGCACGCACTTAGGTCCGTCTAGGCTGCATAGGCACCCACCTACATGCTGCCTAGACCACTTGTACAACACCTATTAACTATTGTGATTCGGAGTCTAATATCATGTACCCATGTATGATGCAAAACATGAAAGTGGCAGAATTAACAATATACATCATGCATGTATAGTAACAACACGCCAATTGTGTCGATTACTCCAGAAGCTGAACCCAGAGCTAACAGAAGCAGTCTTAGATGTTACAGGATCAAACTTTATTTTCACACTGGCTTTAAAGCTCTCTGTCTATCCACTCGATGTCCTGACCACGCTTTTGTTTGACAACTCGGTTTTTCTCTGGATGTCAAAAAAACTGATGCAGCACGGGAACGATTTAGGATTTGTGGTGAGAAATTGGAATAAAAATTAGGATTTTAGGGATAAATTAGAGTTTGGACCTCATATCCACTCTCTCACGAATCACTCGAGAAAAGATTTTATAAAGTAAATAACATGCTCTCAAAAAAAAAAAAAAAATCATATTTCACTATATTATCAAATTAGGATTTTCAAACCATATATATAGAAATTTCTAAAACAACAAAATAATAACAAATCTACCCAAATCTCTAATCTAATATAATCAAATCTAACTAAAAACTAATTAGATCTCTATCAATTCTCCCGCGCTTAAAAATATTCACTACCTGGTAATATCAATAAGAAGAAAATCAAGAATGGCCGAATGAATTGGTCAATCTTCTCGTGATCTGGTAAACCTTTCTACCGAACTAAGTATAAGAAAGTTAAACAAATCTGTAACCAAATGTATGCTACCTTATATTTCAATAGTGCCGACAGTAACAATTGTGGAAGGTCTAGAGAGAAGTCGAAATCTATCGCTTCTGTAAAAAAATGAAGAATTTGGAATGTGAGTTGAAGAGTCAATAAAAATACGATCCTCATGAATATGGCTATTGAATATTTTTGTAGTTGGCTCTGACAGAAAAACCGGACAACAATTTCCAGACCTGTGACGGGCTCTATGATGGTTTCGGTCTCAACTATAATATCATCACCTAAATTCTCGGAAACTGATTTGTCGATATCTGAACTCTTCGAAAGACACTTATATTCATAATGCCAAAATTCTCTACAGACTGAACAATTAATAGAAGGACACTGGTGAGCAAAATGGCCATATCCTTTACATTTAGAGTATTGTTTGACCTTAAATAATTCTGATGAACAATTAAAGATAAGATGTAGAGTATACCGCACACGAAAAAGAAATTTAATTAAATCCCAAGTTGGATGAGAATTATAGTCGTTAAGGTATCAATCAGAAGATTCTTCCACCAACTTCAATTTAGCATAATTATGTTCTTGCTCCGAAATCAAACAAAAATAACGGAAAAATTGCTCTAGATAATTCTCCCAATTTTTATAACCATTAGAGTCATTATAATTATGAAAATATGGAAGTGCGTCGTATATATCATACTCAACTTGTTTATAATCAGCATCAGTGTTGATACATTTACCACAAAATATAAATTCCATAACCCCAAAATTTTTAATTAAGTTCAGAAAATACCAAATAATTGAACTGTCTCGATTATACCTCGAATCTGATACAAACCGGGCTCCAAATAGCTTCAAAATCACGTTCAAACCCCTTAACGACTCTACCAGGACTTAACAGGTCGGGTTCACTGCTGAAATTTGAACCCAGTTAGATCCATTTCCATTTAAAACTAGGTCTGCAATTGTTAAACTAAACCCAAAATTAGATTGAACCCAACAATAACTAGATGAAGCGGATTTGATTTGCTGGTGGGTACAAGTTTTTGTTGTTGTTAGGTGGAGTGGAATCAAGCTGTTGTTCTTGTTGGGGTAGAAAGAAACGGGCACGGAAGGGGAGAAAGAAAGGAGAGTTTGGTGGCTTCGGGGAAACAGAGAAAGGAGGATTTTTTTTTTTTTCTCTCGATCTATTCTTTCTTCTCTATCTGATCTGCTTCTTTCGTTTTGATTTTGGATTTTTTTTCCTTTCTTTTTTTTCCTCTTTTCGCTCTTTTTTCTTTCTTTTTTTTTCCCTTCTTCTGTTCTGCTGTTGCTTCTTTGTTCTCTCTCTTTCTTTTTACTCTCGTTTTGATCTGATTTTTTTCCCTGAAAAAAATCAAAAACACAAAAAAGAAAAATAAATAAAGAAAAATGGAAGAATAAGAAGATGGAAATAGTGGATTTGAGCTATAAAATATGAAAATATGAAACTTTAGCTCTGATACCAATTTGACGCAGAACGGAAGCGATTTAGGGGTTTGTAGCAAGGAATTGGGATAAAAATTAAGATTTTGGAGATAAATGAGGATTTGGACATCACGCCCAGGCGAATCACACGCCCACTTTCTCACAAATCACTCGAGAAAAGATTTGATAAAGCAAATCACATGCTTTAAAAAAAAAAATCATATTTCACTATATTCTCAAATTAGAGTTATATAGACCATATATATATATATATAGAAAATTATAAAGTAACAAAATAATAACAAATCTATTCAGATTTCTAATTCAATCTAATCACATCTAACAAAAAACTAATTAGATCTATATCAAAAAGTAAGGAATAAGTAACTAAAAACTAATTAGATCTCTATCAAAAACTATGGAATAAGTAGATATCATCATCATCATATTCAGTATAATCCCATGTATGCACTTAAAAATAAAGAAAATACGGAACACAAACTCTCTTGGTGCACAACTACTGAGCACAAAATTCTATAATATTTTATCTTTTCCTTTTGATTGCATTCCTTTCTTGTTTTCCTATGTGGTGTTATCTATTAATTTGATCCATTTTACCATGTTCTTTTACATCTTCTCTTTGTTCTACACTAAAGAAATTCTAAGGACCTTCCTCCTCTCTTCTCAATGAAAGAAATAGGTATAGTTTGTGCTAATACTTCAAGAAATTATCAAACAAAAATATTTTTTACACGCTTTAATTATAAAAACCAACTTAAAATATAGCCATCACAAACTTCCATGCACAAAAAAATATGTATGTGTCCTTGTTTAGTTGTTTTTTGTTTATTGGGGTTTGACATGTGTCAATATCCGTAGCCATGTCCTATGTGTCTACATATCATAACTGTAAACTATATTTATAATAAGAAAACAAAACTCTTAACCTAATAAATTAACTTCACAAAATAAACCAAATTCAAAGTACTACATCATCATCATCATCATCTATAAACAATCTTCAAACCATGCAAGCCTAAACTAAATTAATTTTAAAAGCCTCATACTCAAACTATTCTAAGACATTTAAGCTGACTAATTAAGAATAATCTAATCTCATGGAGCTGAAGACCTTTGCTATGTTCTTCTAAGCACAAGTGCTTGCCATGAGCTCACCCATCCTAAGACCTTTCCTTTTTATTTCTAGCCACGAACTTCGTCCTCCATAAGACTAGATGCAATCATTTATGAGTTAGGAAATTACTATAAATTAATTACACATGATTTCATGCTGTACAATGTAGAACTATTTGTTCTGGATAGGGATATTACACCTTACCATTAAGGGCAATGTTGCATCTATTACCCAAAACAAAATCTATTTAAACATGACAATGTATTGTACATTAAAGTTGTCAGCATGATGGCAATATTGTTAGATTAATGTGGCCCAAATATATATTGAGGTGATAATTAAAGATAATGGGTTATTAAGTTACTCACATATTTTGGGCTTTAAGTCTGGCCCATTCCCTTGATGATAGGGATAGTTTTGACAATCTGTGTCAAATTAGGATTCTCTTGATGGTAGGGATAGTTTTGACAATTTGTGTCAAATTAGGGTTTCGTGAGTAACCGGGTCCCTAACCTAACCTCTATATAAACGCCTGTGCCTCCATCAAATAGAGCGTACACAAAACTTCAGATTGTATAGAGGTGATAGGTCAGAAGATCTCGGTTTAAAAAGTAATCAAGGCGTGATCAAGGTCAGATTTCAGATTTAATCAATATGGCTGCAGGTATGTAAATTCCGCTGCATTCAATTTTATTTTGATGATTGAATTCAAGTTCTTTCATGTGGTATCTGAGCCAACTTTCATGCTATATTAATTAATCTAATAGATGGGCTTGAAGGTATCGATCAGAACCCTAGCCGTTATTTTTTTGAAGATTTTTGATTTTTAATTAAATTAAAAAGAGACGGACCAGTAACTATGAACACCTAAAACTTGTGGCGCAATTGGTTAGGGCGTAAATTTCAAATCTTTAGTTGAGAGTTCGAGCCTTACATGCCGCATATTTATACTGTCTAACCCTTTTGTTTAAAACTGTGAAATAAAAAAAAATTAATAAATAAAAAAAAAAAAAAGAGACGCGATTCACTCTAGCCAACTGAGCTACTGCAGTTCTGTATTTGTATTAGTACTCATTAAATATTTGTTATCTATTTAAATTTATGAATTGTTTGATATGTAGTTTGTAGTATGTTTCATAATTTGATAAATTTGGGGATATGAAACATTGTAATTAATATGATTACAAGTTAGAGCCTGGCCTTTATTATGGTTTAGAACATATATAATATGTACAAAGGCAATAAAGTAATTGAATCTTTGTCATGAGGGATTTTAAATGATTTTATGTCAGATTAAAATTATGGGTATTTATCGATAAAGTTACTCTATTAAAGTTGAAAGATCGGAGCTAATGATAAAGTGTATACCCATTTTATGGTTATTTATTGGATATAAAGTAAGTTTAATGAAATTGTGATTAAGTAATAAAATAGTTACTTTGCCTCACAGGGAAGTAGTTATTTTGTTGTTTAATTAGGATAAGGTGATAAATAAAATCTTAAATAATTATCCTATGCCCACAGGTATGGATTTTATTTTGGTTTATTTTATCAGCCTTATCATGAAGTTTTGAGACAAAGATTATATTCTGTAAAATTTGTAATTAAATAATAAGGTAAGTACTTTACCCGACAGAGAGGTATTTATTTTCTTGTTTAATTAGAATAAGGTGGTTAATTGAGTGTTAAAGTGCTATTCCTAGGCCCACAGGTATGGAATTGGTATTTTAATGACTTGTCTTACCAGCCTTATTATAAAGGGTTTGTAAATTCAATATTATTTGTGACCTGTTGATGTATGAATTTACTGACATATTTGGAATTAATATCATGGCTCTAATGTATGTTTTCTTTGTTAATGCTGTTCCTACTACATTTTACAATGATCCTTCTCGTATTCCAATATTGTCGGGTGACAATTTTTCGGACTGGAAGGAAAAAGTTCTCTTGACATTAGGGTGTATGAACCTTGATTTGGCGCTTCTTGTGGATGAGCCTCCACATCCCACGGAATCAAGTAGCGCTGGTGAGAAAGCATCATATGAGAGGTGGGAGCGATCTAATCGCTTAAGTTTGATGCTTATTAAGTCTCATGTAAGTAAAAGTATTAGAGATTCCATTCCTGATTGTGAAAAAGTCACAGATTTCATGAAAGCTATTGAGGAACAGTTTGTGAAATCTGATAAGGCATTTGCAAGCACTCTAATGCAAAAACTCTCAGGCATGAAGTATGATCATGCAAAAGGCGTGCGAGAGCACATAATGGAAATGCGGGATATTGCTGCTAAATTAAAGTCCCTTGAGATTAAGATTTCCGAGTCATTCTTGGTGCAGTTCATTCTGAATTCTCTCCCTACAGATTATACTCTTTTTAAGATATCATATAACACACAGAAGGAAAAATGGTCAGTAAATGAATTATTGACCATGTGTGTTCAGGAGGAGGAGAGAATGAAACATGAAAAACTAGAGACTGTTCATCTAGTAAATCATGATAAAGGAAATGCCAAGAAGCTTAAAAGTGGCCTAAAGAAGAAAAAAGATGCTGATGTGCTAATGAAGAAATATGGCAATAAAAGAGCATGTTTCTTCTGCAAGAAGAAAGGACACGTAAAGAAAGACTGTCTTAAGTTTAAAGCATGGCTCGAAAAGAAAGGTATTCTCATATCTCTTGTGTGTCATGAATCTTTTTTCATTGATGCTCCAAGTAATACTTGGTGGATAGATTCTGGTTCAACTATTCATATTGCTAATACCATGCAGGGTTTTCTAAATCAAAGGAAACCGATGGCAAGTGAAGGTTATATCTATTCAGGAAATCGGAAACCTTCACAAGTTGAAGCTGTGGGGACCTACCGACTAATTTTACAATCTGGATTTGTTTTAGACTTAGAAAATGTTTTTTATATTCCAACTTTTTCAAGAAATTTGATTTCTGTATCTAGACTCCATCGAATTGGTTATGATTTTCATTTTGTGAAAAGAACTATATTTAATCTTTTTTGGAATAATAAAATAGTCGGTACTGGTTACAATTCTGATGGATTGTACAAAATTGATTTGGACCCTATTTATGTGTGCAATTATTTGACTTTGCATGATAATGCTGGTATTAAGCGAAATGTCATCAATGAAGAATCTTCTAAATTGTGGCATAGGAGATTGGGACATATCTCCATTGAGAGAATAAAAAGACTTGTTCATGATGGTTTGTTGAACAATCTTGACTTTACTAATTTTGGTACTTGTGTGGATTGCATTAAGGGTAAGCAAACCCACAAGAACAGTAAAGGTGCCACTGGAAGTACAGAGATTCTTGAGATCATACACATGGATATCTGTGGACCATTCTCCACCCCCTGTTTAAATGGTCAAAGATATTTTATCTTATTTATAGATGACCATTTCAGATTCATGTATCTCTATCTTCTACATAATAAATCAGAAGCATTGGATGCTTTTAAAAAATTTAAGGCAGAAGTAGAGAAACAAAAGGGCAAAAAGATTAAGATCGTAAGATCTAATCGAGGTGGAGAATATTATGGTAGGTACACAGAGATGGGACAACAAAAGAGTCCATTTGCTTTATTTCTTCAGGAAGAGGGCATTATTGCACAATACACAATGCCCGGTATACCTCAACAAAATGGTGTGGCTGAAAGAAGAAATCAGACTCTTATGGATATGGTGAGAAGCATGATAAGCAATTCTAATCTCCCTATTAGTTTATGGAGTGAGGCCTTAAAAACTGCTGTGTATGTCTTGAATAGAGTTTCCTCTAAGGCTGTTCCTAAAACTCCTTTTGAATTATGAAACGGGTGGAAACCTAGTTTGAGATATTTACACGCATGGGGTTGTCCTGCTGAGGTATGGATTTATAATCCAAATATAAACAAATTGGATCCGAGGACAACTAGCGGTTATTTTATTGGCTATCCAGTTAACTCCAAGGGGTTTAGATTTTATTGTCCCTCAAATACACTAAAAATAGTTGAATCAAGAAATGCTAAATTCCTTGAGGATTTTGAGGTTAGTGGGAGTTATCCTCATAGGGTACAAATTGAGGAAACTGTAGATTCTGTTGAACGACCACTAAACTTAGATCAATTGATTGTTTTTCAAGATACTCAATTGAGTAGCATTGAAGAACAACCAATTCAAGAACAATCCCATGAAGAGAATATTCCTGTTGAACACTGTTCAACAAGAAGGGGGTGCAAGAAGATCCACAAGGGTAAGAAAATCAGCTATCTCTATTGATTATTTGGTCTATTTGCAGGAGTCAAGCCTTCAAGATGATTCTAGTTGTTTTTCACATGCCATGGATAGTGTAAATTCGAGCCTTTGGTATGAAGCCATGCAGGATGAGTTGAAATCTATGGATAATAATCAAGTTTGGGATCTCGTTCAATTACCGGAAGGGTCTACAACTATTGGCTGTAAATGGGTTTATAAAACTAAAAGAGACTCATCTGGTAATATTGAACGATATAAGGCCAGACTTGTTGCAAAAGGTTTCACTCAAAAGATAGGTATTGATTATCACGAAACCTTCTCTCCAGTTTCAAAGAAGGATTCATTCAGGATAATCATGGCTTTAGTGGCTCACTTTGATCTAGAATTATACCAAATGGATGTGAAGACAGTATTCTTGAATGGTGATCTTAAAGAAGAAGTGTACATGACTCAGCCTGAGGGTTTTATTGCCAGTGATAAAAGTCATTTGGTTTGCAAATTAAAGAAATCTATATATGGATTAAAGCAAGCCTCACGTCAGTGGTATTTAAAATTTCATGACGTTCTAACCTCTTATGGTTTTACAGAAAACGTCGTTGATGAATGTATATACCTTAAGGTAAGTGGGAGCAGATATATGTTTTTAATCCTATATGTAGATGATATTTTGCTTGCAAGCAATGACTTAGGATTGCCACATGAGACTAAAGAATTTCTCTCGAAAAACTTTGAAATGAAAGATTTAGGTGAAGCCTTTTATGTCATTGGCATAGAGATTCACAGAGATAGATCTGAAAAGATATTAGGATTATCTCAAAAAGCTTATATAGAAAAAGTTTTAGAGAGATTTAGGATGAGCAATTGTTCATCATCTGTAGCACCCATTGTCAAAGGGGACACCTTCAGTCAGAAACAGTGTCCAAAAAATGACTTGGAACTAGAAGAGATGAAATGCATACCATATGCATCTGCAGTTGGCAGCTTAATGTATGCATAAGTATGCACAAGACCCGATATTTCATTTGTAGTAGGAATGTTGGACAGATACCAGAGTAATCCAGGATTAGATCACTGGAAAGCTGCTAAAAAGGTTATGCGGTATTTGCAAGGAACCAAGCATTTTAGGCTCACATACAGACACTCTGACAATTTAGAGGTGGTTGGATATTCAGATTCAGATTTTAATGGGTGTGAAGACACTAAAAGGTCTACATCTGGACACATTTTTATCCTTGCCAGAGGCGCCATCTCTTAGAGAAGTATTAAGCAAACCATTTCAGCTTCTTCTACTATGAAGGCAGAGTTTATAGCTTGCCATGAAGCTACTGCACAGGCGTTGTGGTTAAGGAATTTCATCACAGGTTTGGGGGTCGTTGACAGTATTTCACGACCATTGAGGATTTACTGTGATAATTCAGCTGCAGTGTTCTTTTCAAAGAACAATAAAAGTGGAAGTGGAAAAGGCACATTGACATTAAGTACTTGGTCGTGAGAGATCGAGTAAAGGAGCGTTCAATTGCCATTGAGCATATTAGTACTAATCTCATGATTGCTGATCCGATGACTAAAGGTTTGCCGGCTAAGTCGTTCGTGGATCATGTAGAAAGAATGGGATTGTTGAGCTCTTTGTGATCCATTTATTTCCATTTGAGTTTTGTTTCAATTAGAGATGATAAACTTTTGTGCACATTAAGTTATGTTTTTCATCTCATTTTTTGGTTTGGACCTGAATGAATTTAAGTTCAAATAAAGATTTATTCATTCATTAAGTTTGAGTACTTGATTAAGAATTTTTCTTAGTATTGTAATACATGGAAGGGAGTGTTCGTCAATATAAAGAACATAACCGCCATGATTCATATTAAGAGAGTTTTTAGTTAAGTTATGAAGTTAACCCATGATTTGACATATCAAATATTTATGGCCATTTTCAGTTTTATCACCTATAAAGTATTTCATATATCTTTGGGCCAAGTGGGAGAATGTTAGATTAATGTGGCCCAAATATATATTGAGGTGATAGTTAAAGATAATGAGTTATTAAATTACTCACATATTTTGGGCTTTAAGTCTGGCCCATTCCCTTGATGATAGGGATAGTTTTGACAATCTGTGTCAAATTAGGATTCCCTTGATGGTAGGGATAGTTTTGACAATTTGTGTCAAATTAGGGTTTCGTGAGTAACCGGGTCCCTAACCTAACCTCTATATAAATGCCTGTGCCTCCATCAAACAGAGCGTACACAAAACTTCAGATTGTATAGAGATGATAGGTCAGAAGATCTCGGTTTAAAAGGTAATCAAGGCGTGATCAAGGTCAGATTTCAGATTTAATCAATATGGCTGCAGGTATGTAAATTCCGCTGCATTCGATTTTATTTTGATGATTGAATTCAAGTTCTTTCAAATATTTTATACTACATCATTTTCATTTTAAACGTTTCAAATACAATGTAGGAAATCATAAGAATTTGATATGAATAGCCAAGGCTTCAAAAGGCAATCGTGGGTGGAGCTTGCTCCCATACTGCACCAATTAGGCTCAAGCACCAGAGTTTGGTGGTGAAGAGAGGGGGGAAAAAGAAGAAAAAGTGCATACTCATACAGTCGTCATTTCAGCAATTAATTTGTATTCTAAAATTCAGATAACTCGTTCAAGTACTTAGACTTATTCGAGAATGCATCGAAATCAAGAAACTTGCTAAAAGGGGACAAAATGAATACTTATTTGAGTTGGTCAAATCCAGGTTACTAAGAGGCTACTCAGACCCTTATCAGGTCGAAAAATAAACTCTTACCATTTTATCCAATCCCACAACTCTGGTTATAAGCCATCGAGAGAGATTAGGGCTTGATCAATCCCTAACTTCTCACTAGACAAGTCTATGTACTGCAGTAAATCAATGATCGTCGAATCTGCTTTGAGACAATGCGATGAACAAAGTAGCATTGACAAGAGTTTGTAGGGTGGCCGCAACAAATGGTGTAGGAAGCGGATGTGATTAACAGGTCAACGTCTCGCAGTGGTTCAAGCTTAGTAAGAAGATAGAATGATCCTTCTTTCCTTCAATTGTTTTTTATTTATTTCCTTCTTTATTTTTTCTTAACATTTTCAATCTCGTTTTCTTTTTGTTCCTTCGTTTTTCGAATTGTTCTAAAAACAATTTTTTCCAAATCAATTGAGTCGATAGTTTGTCAAGAAATGGATCGATTTGAGAAAAAGCCAAAGTCGAGACCCAGAATTGTTCTTGATATTAATAAGGCATAAACCTCGTTTTATTATATTTAAATTATTTTAAATTTTGAGTATTAAGATTATATGTTCTTGTATTACATATTTAATATTTTGGTATACACATATTATAATATTAATAATTTGGAGTTTTGAATGAGGAATTCAAGTACTCACCGAGTTTTCTAAATATTCACTACTTACTTTCAAACCTAGCACGTAATGGAACTGAACTTTATAGAACATTATATACAATACCTCCTACTATGGTGAAAGGGGATGAGATGAGAAAAGTGATACAAACTTACTACGTAAGAAGTACATTTCTTCTACTAGATGCCTTGGGTTTCTTTTCTTTAATTTCTCCTCCATCTAGACATTTTTGGGCTAATGACTTGAGTTCCATTTGTCTAATTTCCCCCTCTAACCCTTGTGGGCTAATGACTTAAAGTTTTATTTGCTTAACTCCTACATATATATATATATATATATATATATATATATATATATATACACAAGAAAAGGAGGTATTTTGCAATGGTTATTGTGAAACAGCTTTAAAACCATTGTAATATAATATGTTTAGTAATTCTTAAATTAACCATTACAATAGATCTTTTTTTTTTTTTGCAATGGTTACTATGTAACTCTTCTAAAACCGTTTCGATATGTTATATTTTACAATGTCTTTAAAAAATATTGCAAAAGATAGCTTATTTGTCACGTTTATATTGCAACACTTATTTAGTTGTTAATAATGATTATTTTGTAACGGTTTAAAAAATTGTTACAAAGTAACATTTTTTTGCGACAATTTTGATGCAACATTTTAAGAATCGTTTCTAAATATTAAATTTTAATGACGGTTAGAATAACTATAACAATATATTCAATCATTTGCAACATTTTACATACAACGGTTAAAAAAAGTGTAGCTAAATAAAATATTCGGAAATGATTTGATTATCCAAAAATGAAAATAATTAGTTATTAATTAAGCACATATATATAATTTTTGTACTAGTGAAGTTTAATTTAAAATCATATATAGCTAAAATAACATGTAGTAATGTTTACGATAATTTTACAGATATTTAGAATTTAGACGTTACCTGAAGCCTAATATCATGGTAAGTAGTGATATCAACGACTCAGATTTCATCGATTTTTTATATGAAGCCAACAAGAATGCTATTCTTTCAGGTTCATTATTTCTTAACAAATTGTTATTTGCAATTTTGCGAGGATTAGCCATTTAACCATATAATTAGAAAAAAAATTCAGAAATAAAATATATTTGAAAAAATATTCCTTTATTTTGATTTTTTTCATTTTATTATTTTTCTTGTGCATCATTTTTAAAAGAGAAAAAAATGATATATTGATGTTACATAATTTATAGAAAGTATAAATATTAATTTTTTTTTAAAATAATTAAGTTTCTTAGGATATTTCTCATGAAATGAGAATGTACTATTTGTGCATAAAATATATCTTATTCACATTAATAATATCACAACTCTAATTAAAACTAAAATTCCATGCATGTGGTTGAATATAAGAATTTACTCGGTTTCAAACATAGAGTATGAAGTATTTTTCCCTGATACTTTTTAATCTACAAGAATTTCGCTCAATATTAAACAAAAGTTCCCCAACATCATCAAGATAAAGTATAAATATATATGTTCATATATATATATATATATATATATATATATATATATATATATATATATATATATATATATATATATATATATATATATATATATATATAAAGTATTTTATATTAAATAGATCTAGGTTTTAATTCTACAAATATGTTATATATGCTTTAGAAAAATATAATATGTAATAGTAATTTTGTCTTTTAAGAAATATTTTTAAACATAAATAAGTTAACTTTCTATGTAATCTAATTAACTTATATTTTAACATGAGATATTAGATTTTAAAAAATAAATTTTTAATGTTATTTAAGATTAAAAATTATTTATAAATATCCTTGAATTTATCTCCTCACACGACGTTTCCTCTCCCCAATATACCCTAATTCCCATTCTCTCTCTCTCTCTCTCTCGTAACCGAACTTCTCCCGCTCTCTCTCTCTCTCTCTCTCTCTCTCTCTCTCTCTCTCTCTCTCTCGTTCTCAAAAAAAAACACGCAACCACCTCCGCTTCTTTCCCGATCTCTCTCGCACGCAGCCGCTCCGCTCCGCCTCACTCCGCCTCTGCCCCGCCTCCGCCTCTGCCTCCGCCGAACACCTCGCGTTTGTCTCCACCTCTACAATGCACACACCAAACGCCTCCGCATCCGCCTCAGCCAGTGCACTCACGCGGTTGTAATCCGCCTCCGCCTCCACCTCCACCTCTACACGCACACGCAAGTAAGGTAACACATTTAATCTAAAAAAAAGAACTATTTTATATTTAATTTCATATTCAATTTGTAGAGGTAAAAAAAAGAGAAAAAAGAAAATAAAAAACGCATTATTCAAAGGTGGTAATCTAGCAGCAGATAAAACTTAAGTAGTTAATCATAAGAATGTGACCTGATCGTGAGGCAGAACTGAATTTTAAATTTTGAAAGAGCTCATTGGTTATAGATTATAATGTTAGTGGTAGAAATTAAAGATAAAGTTTTTGTCAAAATTACTGATGCTTATTTAATCGAAATCAGTATGTTGAGTTGTTGTAAAGTGATAGCATTGAGGTGTCATTAGTTCAACCAGTTAGGTTACATCCTTAAGTAGTTAATCATAAAGAGATAGCATTCAGTTTCTGATTGTGTGTATGCGCATGCCGGCATGGGCCAGGTATGCATGCATGCATGTTATAATTGAAGAGTTAAATCTGTTTACTACAGTGTTAATTCTGAGTAATAGTTGATATTTTAGAAATGTTAGTTTAGTTCTAGGTTTTTACTAAAACAATGTAAACCAATTAAACAATAAGATGGCATTTAGATGTGTCTTCTTTATCATTTATTTATCACTATAATCTCTCTGAGTGTCTGTTGGTATATTGTTGTTTCACTTATTAGTAGTGAATTCTGCTTCATTAAAAAAAAAAATCCCATTTTTAGGTAAAATGTTACTGGCATGATGAATTTTAAATAGGATGCAATATGAAGTATTATGATAAAATTTCTTCTTGAGAAGGTATTGCTTTTATTACATTGAGCAAAAGTATGTTACCTTAAAATGTGGTAATTGCACTTTAATTTTAATTACACATTTTTGTGCTTGTCCGAGTTTAAATGTGCCCCTCTTCTTTGCTACTAGAAGTTGGTTTTTTTGGGATTCCACTTGACTGTAATGTTGACATATCTTCTTCCACTTGATTGTTTTTGGGGATTCCACTTGAATTTGTTAATTTTTTTCCAACCCAAATTAAATAATTTTAAGATCTTGGAGGACATCAAAGGAATCCTAAAGAATACTAGCTACAAGTATAGTTTTCATGGGATTTGGGAAGTCTTTGTAATTGCAGGAAAATTCTCCTGATCAAGGGAAAAATATTAAATATTCAATATTATATGATATATATCCTACTTTTGCCTTGAACTTAGGCGATCAATAGTATATTTGATTAATTAGACATAATCATTATTGATGCTTAATTAGACATAATCTTGAAGTTACAGAAACTTGTTCATAATAATTATCGATGCTTAATTAGACATAATATTAGAAAGTCTTTAGCGATGCTTAATCAGACATAATCTTGAAGTCATAGAAACTTGTTCATGTGAGGGCCGGAAAACATGAAAGGTGACCCTTCTGTTTTGGGAGAGGAAAAATAAGCAGAAATACCTTTCATTTTCCTTTTTTCTTTTACAACTCATTAAAAATTACAAAAAATTAATTATTATGCCTCTCAAATACTTAAACAATATACATCTATTGCCACCGATAATTCTGAACAGATTGGTTAATTTTGTAACCCTCAGTTTTAATTATTATAAATGAAAGTTATTAATTTTGAAATTTAGTTTTTTTTATGTATTTATATAGTATGTGTGTATATAGTCTCAAGTTTTATTATTCTAATTGTTCTTATAAATTTGTTTTATAGGTGGGCCAATATGATGATAACCCTAATATAGAAAGAGGCAAAGATACTAATGGCATAGAAAGGGATAATGCATGAAACTTTTATTTAACTTCATCTAGTGAAACTTATTAATTATTTTTTATTTTTATTATAAGAACATCCATAGTTATGATTTTGAGTTCAATTTGTAGTTTTTGATTTAGAACAATAATTTGTACTTAATTATTTTGAACGTTATTACATATGTCAAACATCATTATGTTAGGTTCATTTATCTCTTTATTATTCTATTTAAATTGTTAATATTTATTTTGTATATGAATGTCTAGTCCAATATGTTGGGGACATTTAAAAGGGCTCATGTTGTTATTGATGTATTTCATTTGATGAATATTTTGTAGATATATTGGTGTACATGAAATAATATAATATGCATGCAGTGAGATATATATTTATAATTGCAACGGTTATGTAGTTGTTACAATTTGTTAGCTGTGGTAGCCCATAAACGTTGCAAAAAGTTAGCAACTGTTATTAGTAAATGTTGTTATTTGGTATGCAACATTTTTTACCAATCGTTATCAAAAAATTAGTAACAGTTTTAAACCATTGCAATTTAATAGAAGCTACTACAACGGTTTTTAAAAATATTGTAATAGGCATATATAAAATGCTCTAAAACCATTGTAATAAATATGTATAAATAGCGACAGTTTTTAAAACCAATGTAATAGACATGTATAATTGGCAACGGATTTTATAACCATTATAATAAATATGTATAATTAGCAATGGTTTTTCAACCATTGTAATAGACATGTTTAATTGGCAACAATTTACATAACCATTGTAATATGTTAGTATGAATTACAACAATTTCTGATAAATATTGCAGGAATATTGTAATATTTATCTACAACCGTTACTATTGAGTTGTAATATTTTACTACAGTTATAATAACCGTTGCATCGAAGATTGCAACGGTTATATTTAACTATTACAAATTTATTTTTACGGAACAGTTTTAACAAGCGTTGCAATATTTAATCAAAACTGTTGCTATTATTATTTGCAACGGTGGCAAGCACAACGAATTTCAAAACCGTTGCAAATAAATTTAGCAACGATTTTGATATCTAAGGCAACATTTATCAACCATCGCAGAAGACCCCCTTTTCTTGTAGCTAGCCCTGATGCATGTAGTGCCCCAGGCGTTGTGTCTAACTCCTAAAATAGCCTATGACCTTCTTTCACATTAATTTTTTTTATGATAAACGGCGGGATATAACCCTCCGCATTCCATTAATGAGATAATAACAGAACAATAAGAAGTTAGAACTACTAGTGGGGTGGTCTGTCAATAAGTTTACATAAAAGTTCTAAATAAAACAAAAAAAGGCCTAATAATTCTTCAAACACTAGCTAATTTTGCCCTCTACTACGATCTTCTACTCGTAGCCTGACGTGCTAGCATCTATATCATCTCCCGAAGAGCCTCCTGAAAGATGTAGCGTCTCCTCGTTCGAGGGGATACTTATTCACATAATAAAATCATGAATGATACGCCTCATATAATGTTAAATTGAATGATATTTATTATTAAATAATCTATTTTTTCTTTCCTTCCAGATATTCCAGCAGAATACCGCAATAACTGTTCTAGGTGACTGGCTATCATTATCTCACCCCTAGAGAGTCTTCTCCAAATATTAGCATCTAGCTTAATATTAATGTTCAGCCCTAGTATTCTAGCACATAAGCTCCATGTACTTTTGGAGAATGAGCAATTACACATTATGCATTCAGTAAATTCCCCTTCCTTCTTACATAAGACACAGACATTGGGGCCACTCCAACCTCTGCTTTGAAGTTTTGGCCAAGTAGAGCTTCTTTGCAGGTCAACCACGTGAATAGTCTTATTTTTTGCGGTGACTTCGTAATCTAAATCCACCTAGTGTTTGGCGATTTTACTCCCTTATTTATAAAATGCTGGTATGTGGATTTTACTGTAAATTTACCGTCCTTCTCCCATTTCCAACTCGGTTCATCCTCCTGTGAGGGAACAAGTAATACATTGCTCAGGAGTCCTTTTAATTCTCTTATTCTGACAAAATCTTGTCCATATAATGTTGTTGAATTCCATCTCCACCTTGCTCGTCCCCAATATTCACACACCCTCGCATCTTTATTAACGGCTTTCCGAAAAATTTCTGAAAATAGAGTCTTAAGGGGTATTTGTAAACACCATCTGTCATGCCAAAAGGTAATTCTATTCCCCCTTCTCAGTTTATAGTCCAAACTGTGATAGACTAATTGTCTCACTACTAACATTCCTTTCCAGAAAACTGATGTATTATTTTTTTTGCCTTGATTCTCCATACAACATACACCCTTTTGGGTCATATTTATTGATCAGTAGTTTCTGAAATAAACCCTGCTTTCGAGTAATTAAATGCCACCACCATTTTGTCATCAGAGATAAATTAAAGGTCCTGAGATTCATCACCTCTAGACCCCCCCACCTCCTTAGGTCTACACACCTGCCCCCATGGTGCTGATGGTATTTGCTGGATAATGTATCCACATCGTTCCCAAGGAATCTTTTCCTAATCCAGTCAATCTTATCTCTGATCCATTTCGGTATTACGAAAAAGGACATCATATATAACGATAGAGATGAGAGTACCTCATTGAGTATCACCACTTTCCCTCCTAATGTAAGGTATTTCCTTTCCAGCCTTCCAAATTCTTTTCAAAGCAATCTAAAAGCGGACACCAATCTCTTTTTGATAATTTTTCAGGTTTTACTGGTATTGCCAAATATGTAATCGGAAAATACTCCTCTTTACAGCACAACACCTCTCTGATTAGTTGCATGGATACATTTCTTGCCTCTAGATAGATCATCGAACTCTTGGCAAAATTTATTTTCAGCCCAGACTAGGCTTTATAACAATAGAGAGCCCACTTTATGATTATTGCCTCTCTCAGAATACCTTTACCGAATATGAGTGTATCGTCTGCATATTGTAAATTGATAAAGGACATATTGGTAGCCCTAGGGAGTCCTTCAATCTCTTTTTTCTCCCTCAATTTCTGTAGCATAAAGTTCAGTCTATCTGCAATTAAGACAAAAAAGGTAAATGGGAGAAAGGATCTCCTTGTTTAAGACCCCTCCTCGAAGCTATTTCCTTCCCCACTGTGTCATTGAATATTACCTGTGTCTTAACTGAGCTTAACCAGTGTTCAATCCATGTCATATGCTTTTTCAAAATCTAATTTCAACATGAATTTATTTATTTTTGATTTCTTGCATTGATGAATCACTTCATACGTTGTGGCTACTCCCTCCAAAATATTCCTCCCTGCAATGAAACATGTCTGGTAGTCCTTCACCATTAACTTCAACTTCGGCATCAGTCTATTTGCCAAATTTTTGGCGACTATCTTAATAGTATTGTTTAGTAATGCAATGGGTCTGTAGTAGCCAATTTCCTCTGGTGAAGATTTTTTTGGTATTAGAGCAATTACCGAGAAGTTGATTCTATCTATTCTGCATCTTCCTTCGAATACTTCATCTAATAGCCAGACCAGATCTCCCTTGATTTCTTCCCAAAAGAATTTGAAAAATAACATCGGAAATCCATCCGGACCCGGTGTCTTGTCCTGGCCTAATTCCCACACCGCCCTCTTGATTTCTTCCTCTAGGTCCAAGAGTCCCACCTCATTCTCCCAGGCACCTTCCTTTAAATGAACATGGAAGGACTTTCTTCTTCCAAGTAACCGTTTAAAATGATGATATACATGTTTCTCCAAAGCCTCCCCTCTCACATGTCCCTCTTTTATCTTTAGCTGGTGTATCTTGTTCATTCTATGATGCATATTTTCCCATCTATGAAAAAAAAAAACAGTATTTGTATCCCTTTCCTTTAGCCAATTAGCATGAACTCGCTGTCTCTATCGTAACTCTTCGCTCTTATATATTTCTTCAAGATTTCTTTTTAGGTGCAGCAATCTGCTATTTTCATCCAATAAAAAGTTTTTAGTTTCTTCCAGCTTCTCTAATAAGTCCATTTCCTTCAATGTGTGCTCCTTCTCGCTTTTTCCTTCATTTTTGAAGCGCCTCTCCCACCTCCCTAATACCTTCGTAAACGACGCAGTTTGATATTAATATTTGCTATCGCATCCCCGGCTCCTGTGTTCTGAGACCAACTCTCTCTAATGAGATTGTGTACTTCTCTATGTTCCAGCCACCATTTCTCAAAATAAAAACGCTTGTGTATTTTTTGCTTCTTTTTTCCAGATGTGAGCATAATTGGAATATGGTCTGATGTCGGACGTACTAGGGAGCAAATCTCTACTAGAGAAAAATTAGATTCCCAGTTCTCAGATACCAGTATTCTATCCAACTTAGCCATTGTCGGGTTGAGCCTCATATTTGACCAAGTGAAAAGCCTATCAGACAATGGTAAATCTGCCAATTCTAATTTACTAATACAGTCATTAAACTCTTGTCTATCTTTACGTGATCTGTCTTCTCCTAACCTTTCACTAGCAAATCTAGTGATGTTAAAATCCCCTTCTAAAATCCTCGGGTCATTGCAGTTGTTCCTAATTGATGTGAGCTCCTTCCAAAACCGCGTACGTAACCCCTTTTCATTTGGTCCATACACTGTGGTCACCATCTGACCCATCCGTCCATTAATCTTCTTGCCTTCACTGTTAGTGAGAATTCCCCTTCCCAAGAGTTCAGAATCTGGTAGTTTTTTGCATCCCAATTATGATCCCACCTGATGCTCCCTTTACGTTTAAGATACAGAAATTATATAACTTTCTAGGAGCAATTGAGCCCAAAACTTTGGCATCAGGGTTTGAGAGTTTTGTCTCTTCCATATAAATAATATCAATCTTATTGGTACGTATCACTTCCGCTACCATTCTACATTTAATTGGTTTTCCCAACCCTCTGACATTCTAGAAAATGCAATTCATCACTATTGTAATTTATCCTCTCCACAGGTAGACTTACCCTACTATTTACGGTTTTATCTCCCCATTTTTTTATCCTCTAGGGACACTTCCTCCAGATTTTTTATTAGTGTGAGTTTGTGCGTTTGGTCTGTGTACCCTACCCCTAGTTCAATATCACATGTATGGGCTAATGCAATTAAAACATCATTCGGCACACAGTCAAGAATTTTAAACTGAGTATCAGATATACCTGGACTAGGGTCCACCTGTTCTGCCTTCCTCTTAGTAACTGCTGATGCAACCTGCCCTGATTGACTTTCAGTCTTTTGCTTCTTCTAGATAGTGTAATCAGGGACGCCATCTGTCCACCTTGATCCATGAGGTCAGTCATCCTCTCAGCCTTTGTCTGCTCTTCCACGTCCTACACTCCCCTGTCTTCATGACTCAGGAGCTCAGCGTCCTCTATGTGTTCTGTCGGTCACCTTTTACTTCCCCCCTGTGATATTGTATTCTTTTTTGTCAACGGTGTCTCGTGTCTATCAATGCCGAATCTCTTCCTTTCCTCCCTAATATGTTTCGGCAATTTGTAAGGTTGCCTTCTCTTGATACGCCTGCTCTGCCTGAGATTTTCTTTGTGCATCACGTTTTCTAGAAGCTTGGCAAATGTATCTCTTGCAAAATCTTTGTTAAAACTGTTTAGAGTTGCCAATAGACTCGTATACTCCATATTCTTGTTACCAGAATCTTGACCGAAGTCTAAATGTCTTCTAGAACTCCCTTCCCCAATTGATTTGTTGTTTTCCTGTGGGCCAACTGTTCCATTAACATCATCCTTCTCTATGTCCCTACTTGGGTGGTGGTGATCAGTCATGAGGGGATCGCTTTCTTTTGGTTTTGCCACATCACCCTCTCTTCCGGGTTCATTCAGTTCGTGGGTCCTCTCATCTATCTCAACCAAATTACAGTATACTTCATCATTATTTTTTAATAATTGCACCCCTCATATCTGGACTGGTTCCCTCCCTCTGAGAGTCGAGCACCCCACTTGAATCCCCTTCCTTTTCATTTCTTTGGGCCCCACCTCTTGCCTTATTTTTTATCCCACTCACTTGAGAATTAAATTCAAAGTTGCAGGTCCCACCCCTTGAAAATTGTTGTTTCCCCACTTCTTCTTTCTTGGTTCCCACCCACCACCTGATCACTTTCATAGAATGGTGGGGAAGCTCTCTTCCTCTCCCCACTCTTCCCTATCTCCGTACTGCCTCCCATCTTATCCCCTTGAGACTCCATCCCCCTCTCTCCGTCCCCATATTTTCTTTCACCAATTTCCTCCCTCCAAGCTCCTACTATTTTTTCCTGTTTAAGATCAGGTATCCTCCCAATGGACTCGCTACCTTCGGTAGGTAAAGTAGTCTCCTTCCCGAAAAAGGTATGATCCCTGATCCATTTGATATCAAGGAAAAATTGCCCCATTGCGTCTCTCCTCAAGATCCCAAAATTGGAACCCCTCTCATCAGCGACCATTGGGCCTTCTGTCATCCACACATTTTTTCCCTTCCTGTACCGTACTTCCCCCTTCCATTGGAAAGTTGGATTTTGACTTGCTTTAGATAGAGTTTGTTGGGTATCGGGTTGTTGAATGCCTAACGGCGGAGGCATGTGACCCTTTATCCGACTTTTTTCTTTATCTAGGTTCTCCTTTCCTCCAACTCCGAAGGTGTGCTCTGAACTTTCCTCCACTTGTTTTATTTGGTATTGAGATTTGTGGTGTGTTATACTATTGACCGGCATCATCTTCGCCGAGGTCCCCTTCTCTATGATGTCAGCTCTTTTCCATGTAAAACTTCTTTTGTTGCCGGTGGGGAGGTTATTGATCCCGATCGATGGCCGATCGGAGCCACCGATCCTACCGGTGACCGAGATTCCCTCGAAACCCACCGTTGAGCATGTGTTGCTTGTAATTTATTTGTGATTTTTATTTTAATGGAGACTAGCTGACTTCCGATGACCACCTTGAATTCTGACGGTATTGCCGCAACATTATCACACCCAATTTTCACTCTGGCACAATCCAATTTTTGTTTCTGACTCGTAGCTTCATCCATGTCTCAATGACGTGTGCAAATTTAATCATAAGTTTTCTAATTTCCACTCTATTCCAATGGTGGAATGGCAACCCTCTGATCTCCACCCACAACACTACTGGGAATGTATAGAATTGATCATCTTCATCTCCATTCCACCTATAAACTCTAAAGCCTGCTTTGTACCCCTTGCATGGCATAGATGTTCTACTGGCCGCGAATGACAACCCAACCTCCGTAGGAAAATATGTATAGTATTTGTTTCCCCCATTGTGCAGTATTCAATGGAAGTCTGGGTAATCTGTGAACAGTGCAGTCAAACCTTCCTTCATGTCTTCCGACGAAGGGTTTCCATGTCCAGGGTACAATATTCCTAAGGATCTCGACAAACGGCATTATTCCACCTTTGCTTGATCCGACACCGGGATGAACGCTACCGGCTTTACTCTAGGTGTAGTTTCAGTCATTCCACACCTTATTGTATTAACACACAATGAGGTTACAGTGTTTGTTCCTCCCTTCGAGTACTGCTCTTTTTTCTGTGTGACTGGTCTTAGGTCAGCATTGGTGTTGGGCATGGTCTTTGCCTTGAATTTTCTCTCCAAAGCAATTGGACACTCACCAATTTTATGTTCCCTTACAGAACCTACAATGAATGGACGGGCATTCATCTTTGAAGTGTCATTTTTTCCCGCAAATCCAGCAAGTGTCTGTACTTCCCGGGGAAGGCCTCCTTAGCAAAGAAAATTTTCTATTTCTGTTCCCTTCTGTGAAAGTCATGGCCACATTCGCCATTTTCTCCCTCTCAATGGCTGCTTTTGTCTTGACCCTCTTCCATACTTCTTCCTTTGAGCTTTGTGTCGCTTCTTCTGCCACCTCCTTAGCCGCCACCAGCATTGCCAACACCTCCTCTCCTATGTAAGTAGTGTCGGCTTTAACCTTCAGTTTCCCTTTCATTATCTCTGACCAGCTACTCCTTCTATGCTTGGGATTTTTGTCTTTTTCACTGCTATTTTCCTCTTTGTTTTTCCCTCGTCCCAGCCAATTCCATCCAAAATCCATCGCCGGGTTTGGTGAGTGATTGTAAATCGACAGACGGCCTCCTTCCTTGCCCCTGGTGAGAATGACCGGTGATGAGACTACAATCTAAAGTTTCTGGATTTCTCTCTAATAGTTCCTCTCTAATTGTTACTTCTCCTTTTTTTTTTCGCCAGAATGTGCACCAGAAATCACCCTCTCACCGGAAATCGCCGAGGGTGAGCTTCTCTGTTTCTTGCACATTAATTGTGGTTAGATATTTTTGCACAGACAAGTAATAGTACTCAAAATGATGCAGTTATATGACATCATAGGCTAATTTTACCTTATAAAGATCTTAACATCAAATGTTAGGATTGAACATGAGAAATTGAAACAACATCTGACAAAATGATTATAGAAAAATAAAAAGTTCAGTTTAATAACGTAATGAGTAGTCACTTGTCAGTCAATATTACCTGTCAATTCTTGCCAGCAATAACTAGAGAGACCATAGTGGAACTTTACAGGTTGGACGAAAATCATTCAAAGAACATACCTCCAGTCCAAGACATTCACCTTGGTCTGAAAACAATATCCATGCTAAAAAAGTCATTGGTCATCTCTGGCCATTACGGATCAACAAAATACAAGCAATTACTCTTAAACCCAAAGCACTAGCTACCAGCCATAATGATTAGTTTCACTTTGCTTTGAAATGTGTAAGAAGTGAGAAATGTCATGTGATTACCTACTCCTAACAATGGTAACTAGGTCACCATCTCCTTCTTCCAACTCATGACACACAAGATTCTCATGCCTCAATATATAAAAATCATCTAATGATACTTATGTTACGAGTAACCACCAATAATTCCTTAGGCAACAAGTGAATGGCCATAACAATATCAATATTGTAGTTTCGTGAAGAAGAAACCAACATGCTTTTCCCAGGAATCTTATTTACAAATCAGAATGTTTCATTAAAAAACAATGGTGGAAAATTGCCCTTATGAAATTTAAGATGGACAGGAGAAAGGCACAAGCATGAATGAATGAAGAATAGTTATGCCTCTCTAGATTCAAATTTTGATTTTGCGTTAATCTTCAAGGGCCATGAAGGCAACAATAATGTCTATTGTCGAGGTGATCCATGTCATCTATTTTCGAGTCTTGACCTACAGAGGTGAAAGCATAGGATGGAAAGTGGGATTCCATGCATCCACACCAATGTAAACTTACTATAACACGACAAATTACTAGGTAGTTGCCCACCATGTGAATCCACTGGGGATTATGGCAACAAGAAGAAGTATATCAAGGATCAGGTAAGAGTACAATTAACGAAAAACATCAGGGTTTCTTCAAACACAAGGAAATAACCTTTGGAGGTCATCGATCGATCAAGTACTTTTGGCGGGTCGAATGTAGATGGATTGAGTAGATGTTAAAGATGGAATGCAAGCTGCTTCTTAGGTGTGTAGCAAGAACATTGTAATCATCAAGTCTCGTCTTCTCTTGCCATGCATGTGCTGCATATATATTCCATGCATCTTTTAGAATTTGCAACATGCATGTCAACAAATTTTCGTATTAACAGTGTCGATACTTGCAATAAATAGAGATTCTACGAGATTGTTGAAAATCCCTTTCGCTCCTATGTCTCTTATGATTCAAAAAGTAGTTTGCGTTCCTTCGGAGGCATCTCCAACCAGTCCATCTACACCCTTTACCTCCACAAAACTCTCAATTAAAAAAATCTGATGGAATATATGTGGGTGGGCAATTCCTCGTATTGTTGGTGTGACAATAAGATTACCTTGGAGGATTGAATGCTACGTACTTCAATTCCTAGCTACACTCTCGCATTCCCCAGTCTAACAGTTGACAACCAATGGCAATATTGTTGCCTATATATATGACTCTGGCTAGGTTCTTTGCAAAGTCAATTAGAAACAAAGAGAATGGGAATTTGTCTATGCCTGATTCAATCTTACACCGTTCTTCTCAAATCACATTTCATAAAAACAAGAACTATGCCATTGAATTCTATGCCGGATCAATATCACCGATACCCGGCCTTTATCTAAGTTGCCTAAGGAGCTGGTGGTGGTTACATGCAACATGCATGGAATCTTGCTCTTGCTTAAGGCATGACAACCTTAAGTGCCACAAGTTGGAAAAGAAAGGGGATGATGACCTTGACAACAACTATAAGGAGTTGGTGATTGCATACTTCTTACTTTTGGATGTTCGCAGTTATCAATGCTTCCAGTTATAAAATTTTACTTGTTCATATTGATATGCATAGAAATGGCAGATAACTTTCTAGTTTGGAATTTATTGTAAGAAAACAAGATGAAAGTCTACACTGAAATTACTTTCTTCATAATATTCTCAACCAAACTTATGAAGCTACATTTGGAGTTGGATCACTCCTACTCCCAAGACAAAAAAGGATTTATTAGCAACAAATCTTGGATAATTATAACTGCTCATGATACTAATTTGGACCCTTAATTGAAACTTTCTGTCATTTTCTCAAATGATATAGTGCCAATCTTCCATGTTAAGTTCTAACACTTAAGGTAAAATCTATATAAGATGGACCAGACCTATTATTCCATTCTATTATTCTTAATAGATATATGACTTTGCTGCTAAAATATATTTAGCTGTAGCTCATCACAATTAAGAGATTTGGCTAAAATATTTAGAAACACCTTATCAACATTCCATGGTTTTGTAAGTCAAATTGAAAAAAAAAAAAAATTAAAAGAAGAAGATGTTGATATAAAACATATTTATCACGCTAACAACTGTAATATTTGCTTTGACATGTTGTTATATCTAACTTCAGTTTCATATTAGCATAACAATATGATATGTTAAAGCTGATAGTTTTAGAGGAAGCATTTGTTCATTATCATTTGAGACAATTATTTTTTAATTAGTGTAATGCCGTCTCAACTTATAACTTTCGATTTCATTAAAAATAGGGGTATTTACAGATCTGTCCCTTAAATTTTTATAAATTATAATTTAGTCTCTCAAATCTTCATATTTAGAATTTAGTCCCCTAAATCTTTTAAGTTACTACAATTTAATCCCCCAGTTTATATTTTGGCCCGATTTTTCCATTTTACCCATAATTTCCTTCACTTTATTCCCCTTCTCTCTTCCCCCTCTCTTCTTAGTTTTTATTGGGTTCCCCCTTATTCTTCTCCTCTCTCTTTCTATTCATTTATTGGGTTCTCCCTCTCTATATTGAAACTAAATGTATTATTCTTCACTAAATGTATTAAACCTTTAAGTCTCAATATAAATTTATTTATTGGGTTCTCTCTCTCTATATTGGATAAATTTATTTATAGGTTTAATATATTTAATGGAGAATAATACATTTGGTCTCAATATATAAAGAGAGAACCCAATAAGTGAATAGAGAGAAAAGAAAAGAAGAAGGGGGAACCCAATAAGAATTAGGAAGAGAGGGGAAACAGGGAAGGGGGAATTAAGTGAAGGAAAACAAGAGTAAAATGGGAAAATCGGGCCAAAATATAAACTGAGCGACTAAATTATAGTAACTTAAAGGATTTGGGAGACTAAATCCTAAATATGAAGATTTGGAAGACTAAATTATAATTTAAGGGACAGATCTGTAAATACCCCTTAAAAATAATCTTTGTGTTTTAAAATGAATTTTTAAATGAAAAAGATAAAATAAAATAAAAAAAGAAGCAAGTTAAATTAATTGAATTATTAAGTAGTGGAGACCAATATTTGAACCAATGACCTTATAGAATCTAACCCACACTCAAACCCACTAAACTAGCTATTCAGTTGTATTAATAAAATAATATTGATCAATTTAAGTTAGACTTGATCCTTATCTAATTATTAGGATATGATTAGATTTAATTATATGCCTTGTAGAATTTCATTTTTAATTAAGATAACGGAATCCAATAGAATCTTGGACCTTCCATATTAATGATAATTAATTAAGTCCAATTAAAATCTCAGTCCCTTTAAAAAAATTCCTTGACCACAGCCCTCCTCCCTAGCCAATATAGAAAGCAAGAAGAAAGAAAAAAGGAAGAAGAAGAGGAATCAATTAAGAATTTTCAGCCGTTTGCGAACATTTCAACACCCTTCTTAAGCACAACACATAGATCTACCCTACACCAATCTAAGGTGAGTTTATCTCACTTAAGAAGAGTGTTCTAAAACCCATATTACTCCGACGAGGACTCGTCCGAGTACTCGAACTCGCTCAGAAAATGTGTCAAGTCAAGAGAAATTAGTCAAAAACTCAGATAGAATGAGTACTCAGCCAATTCGGCCGAGTATTCGTCCGAGTTCTGATTTTTAGAGTGATCTACTAAAAACTTGCATATTTTTTCTCTGCTGATTTTTTTAATAATTTTTTTTGTTCTTTTCAAAAATCTGCAATTTTTTTATTTATATCACAATTTTTCTGCAATCTTTATTTTTTGCAATCTTTTTTCAAAATTATAAGATCAATAAAAAGGGCAAAACATTTCACTTTCTTTCTGAATTAGAAGTTTATTTTGTTGATTTTTGTCTACAAATTTTTTTTATTAATCAAATATTTTCTCTACTATTTTTTTTTTTGCTATCCAAATTAGAGAATTATAGGATATGTAACAATATAAGATAGAGAAGTAATCGTTTTTATCATAAAATTACAAATTTGATTACTTGATAAATAGCTCTAAGATGATATTGGAAAGTTATGAAACTTTTTTTTTTTATAAAATTTATAATATTTTGATTTTCAATATTAAAATTAATATTTTTCTATGACAATTTTAGTATACGTATATATCGAAATATTAATATTTTGAGTTCTCGACGAGTATTCATCGAGTTCTTCGAATACTCATTACTCGCTCTCGGACTGAGCGAGTAATTAAACTGACTTTTAGAATAATACTGAAGAACATGTTATTCTATATTTTAAACCACTATTATATCTCTGATTCTAATGATAGTTTACATATAATTGATTTTAGAAAGATATTATTGCTTAAATATGCATAAAAGTAGAGTTTTTGCATGATTTTGTAGATCAAATTAAGATTTTTACTGATATAAGAGTCTTAATTCACTTTATGCAAGGGAAATAACATATTTGTATACTTGTTATTTATTAAGTTATGTGATCAATTGTTTATATTATGTGTTGAGTTATCAAAAAATATTATTTTGCCGAAAAGAGATGGATAAAGCAGTGATTCGATAGATTCATGCTCATTTTAATAATTTTAAAGTTTGAGATCATGGTAATATTGATTATTCATGGTTTTAATCCAAAAAAATTGGCCAAAGATAGAATTTTTATTGAATTATATTGACTGTATAAAAATTTGAATCTATGATCAACCCAAGCCCATCGGTGGCCCAATGACTGCATCAGGCTGCCTAACCACTGCAACATCTACCAATGGCTCAGTAGACTACAGTATCCATGGTGCATCCACCAATGACTCCACCAGTGACTAGTTGACTCAGGTCTATAGAAACAGATGTTAAGTTGTTTATTTGATTGTAACATTTTTAAAGAAATACTTAACTACTGAATAAATGAGTGAACTTATATATTTTACTGATTATTCATGTTAAATTATTGATGCTTCTGGTGGCAACATGCTATTGGGTGGTGGTCCCGCTTATGGGGTCAAATCAATACGTTCTAAGAAGAAATATTTGAAGGTTTCGTCTATTTCTGGACAAACAATCTTTCTTTTTAGGTTCGTCGAATTCCATCTCTAGTCAGGCCCCGAAGCCGTCAGCCTTGTTGCGAGAGAGAGAGACTGTTTTCGGCTTTTGTAAACTTTTATTACTCCCTTAGTAATAACTGTCTGGAATGTTCTCTTAATCTCATTGCCTTTACGATTATAATTCCGGATTATAGGATATGAGCGTGTGATCGTGGGTATATATTCTGTTGAGAAAGTGCGTCGGTCCATGGCTAATAACGAAAAGGAATCGAGTCATTTTGGATGTAAGACTATAAATTAGTAGTGACGTTGCACTCGCGGTTATCTAGAAAGTTTAAACAATTGTCATTTACAATAGTCGAATAATTTCATTGATATCCCAGACATAACATTACGGTAACGAGCATTCTTCTTGCCCTTTTTTGGAGTACGAAATGCGAAATCTAGAACCATAATTCCGTATTTAGTTTGAATACGGGTAATTGTGTATAATTATACTCATAAATTTCCGAATAGGCTATGTGAATGTATTGGATTACTCTACCAATACGTGTATTAAGATCAATCCCTAGATGCGGGTATATTGGATCTACTGTATTTGAATTTCGTAACAAATACAGTGAAATGCTTATTAGTTTAGCTTATAGCCAAACATGTGGTTTCGATCTATTATATCATGCTGTTTTATTAGGTATCAAACATATTCAAACCATATTAAACCGTAGTCTGCTTCCCTTAATAATGTGATCACGTTAATATGCATACATACAATAGACACTTACGATATGCAAATTATTAAGATCAATCCGTTTTTCTACTGGCGTAACTCGTGGGATTTGAACATATAAATTCTTATGTGTGCTTGCATATGATAGTAAACGTATTGATGTCCAAGTAATTTCTCAATGTTATGCCAATAATGAGAAAACCAGGATATAGTCCATAACCACAGTGGATAAGCATTTTATTTGGCAGTTTTTTGGATGTTAAATACCATCGGATGGGTCACTTTTTATTGGCATTTTTCTAGAAATATGGATGAATGGAAGTTTAACTCCTAAGGAAGCACTAAATACTTTTATTGGAACTGTATAGTCTGGATATGCATACCTATGTATTGGCGATACTTTTTAAGCTATTGATATGTAACCAGCATGATACACAGAATTTATACATCTTTGTATAAATTCGTATAACCTCCACGCTATACGGTGTCATTATACACGTTAAAGTTGACTCCGAACTATCGAACTTAGTAACCAGATATGAGATATCATGGAAATCATACGTGATCGGTATCAGGGGATTGTCGTTAGGCTTACGAATCCTCGGAACCGATCATATATTGTATTTCACGTGAAGATACCAAAATTTGAGGTAACTGGTGAAAATGGAGTTAAGCGCCTTCTACTTCTAATAGGCCATGAACTAGATCAGAATCATTCTCAACGAATCCATAAGAAGTGATCCCATTTTTTTCACCGGATCCGGGTGAAGACCAAAGATCTTATCTGTTGATACGAAGTGACTTGGACAAAAAGAGAAGTGACTTGTCGGTTATCCTAACCTCTAAATGACTTTGACCATATTTTGACCCAATCCAGTCGCTTTAAAGACCATTTGAATTGCTTACCATGCAGTATGAACTTGGTTAAATTTTATGGTCATAACATAAAATTTGTCAGGTCAGATCAACTTGGAAAAAGCGCCGTCTTCTTTCCCTTTGCTCAAAAGCGCGAGTGATTCAGAGTCACCCCTACCGGAGACATCTCCACGTCTCTAGAATCCAGGGGTCAATCCCGCGACGACGGTCCCGTCGAAGTTTCCTGAAATGTCAGGTAAAGTTTTTGTGATTGTTCCAGAAGAAATGAAACAAAAGATACGGTAGAACTAGGACAGTTATTGTATGAGGGAAAGTGCACTACAAGAAAACAGGGAATTTGTAACAAGAAAAATCATCACTAAAAACATGAAAGTCGTCACTAAAACTCTTTAGTGACGACTTTCAATTGTTACGTATACCTCCGTTACGAAAACCATCCGTGACGACTTTATGATTTCGTCACGAAAAGTATATCTTTAGTGATGACATTTAATTGTCACTAAAAGGTTCTACTGTGACGATTTTTGTTGTCACTTAATGTCTGCCTTTCGTGACAATGATAATTGTCACCATATACAATACGTGACAAGTAAATATCGTCACTATAAAGTGCCTACTGTGACATTATTAATTGTCACTAAAATGCTTCCTTTCGTGACAACAGTAGTGGTCACCATATACATTATGTGACGATTTACTATTGTCACAAAAAATATACATTTTGTTACGTGATACCCTCTTCTGTGAGAAACTTTGTTGTCACGAAAGATGAATAGCAACATGTGATATATGTTGTCACTAAAATCATATTTTGTGACAATTGTTGTTGTCACTAAATACTCCATTTAGTGACAATTTTTGTCGTCACGATATATTTTTTTAGTGACAATAATAGAAAATTGTCATTAAAGAAGAGATTTACTCACAATAAATTTTGTCACTTAAAAACTGATTTAGTGACAACAATTTAGTCACAAACTTCTTTATCAGTGACAATACATGGCATATGTCACAAATATACATATTCTGTTACAACATATATCAAAAATACAAATATCATCACATTCAAGAATCACAGTACATTTAATATAATAAAACCTGATCTAATAACAATCACATATAATTTAACAACATATTACGAATCAACAAGTCCAATAATAATAGAAATATGCATATAAAATAACACATTTAACAATAGAAATATGCATATAAAATAACATGTTTAGGTTCATTACAGATATTCAAAAGTTTTGTCCCAATATTAAATAAGTTCACCATTGCAAAAAACAAATAGTTTATGTCCAAATAGTGAATAATACTAATTAACCACTAAACAATTAAGATTTGGATAGTTGCATAGAATTGAATAAAACAGCCATACGCTCTTGAAGCATTGAATCGAACTCAGTTTGTATTTCAGCTCGAATATGTGACTTAATTTCATCTTGTGTCTGAGCTCGAATCTCGGTTTGTACCTCTCTAATTTTTTCTTCAAACTCCATCCTCATTGCATTCTTGACTTCTTCAAATTCTTCTCTCATCGAATCTTTGACTTCACTAACAGCCCTCTGTACATGCTCTTCCACATCTTGTCTTGTCCTTTTAGTTGGAGGTTTTTTCCCTGCTCCTTTTCCACGGACATAACCTGATTTTTCTCCCAAAACATTAATCAAAATCTCATCATTAGTCATTTGTGGTTGACCCTCCTGTGTTTGCTGCATAACAAGCTGTTGTAGTTCCTCCTGAATTAAGATAAAACCAATTATAATTTCTATAATGGGAAAACAAATCAACACTATTTATTGCACTAACTTTCAAGAATAGTATTGAAACTTTGCTTATCAAATAATGTCCATTTTAATTAATGCAACAACTATAATGTCCATTTTATTGCACTAACTATATAGACATAATATTATGGATATTGCTATCTGCTCCATTTAAACATATGGTATGGATGTGGAGAGTGCTAATTGTATCTCACTTATTCGAATAAGTGGGGTTGTATGTCTATGTATAGGATAAATTTGATTTAATGTGTCATAATGCATTATGAGGACTTTTCGGTAGTATAGACATAGACATGAAAATATGTATCGTGTTTCAGAGAGAGAGAGAAGAAAACAGAACAATCCCCACACATCAATGATAAGCAAATTTATAATTCAAGAAATGATTAAATACAATCACATACTGCATCTTCAAAACTTCTTTTTCCTAACATTAACACCAGTTACCTCACAATATCACTTAAGGTATCCTAAAATCAAATGCTTTCATGTTGGCCACCAGGTTTTCAACAAATTCATAGTTCTCCTGAACTTTCAAATTTGCTTGTATATAACTTTAATTTACTTTACTGTATAGCATCTTTCTAAGTACACAATAGATTTGTCTTCCATGACAGTACTACAGAGTCGCAAGATTAAGAACAGGCCATACAAATATGTAGGCTAATTATATTGTCTTTGTAGAAAAATACCAGTGTCACATGATTAGGAACTGAAATGTGAAAAATAGCTTAACACATAACAATAAAATGTGAAAAATATATTTCAGTTTTTTTTATGTGTTATTCACTAAAGGTGTATTCCCAAAGTTCATGGTTTTCTATATGCAGTTTATATAAAATGTCAAAAAGACTTACATGGATTTCTTTAGATTTCGAATCCGACCATTGTAAATCTCCATTTTTGGTCACTTTAGTGTGTTGTTTTAGCCAAACTTGATCAGGTCGTGCCTTCTCTCCAGTCTCAAGATCCCTCTACAATAGGTCATTTGACTTAATGTGATAATCATAATTGTCAAGTATAATCGAGTACATAATTGCTAAGTTAATTATTATGTAAAACTTACAGTTGATTCTTCAATCTCAGCAAATGATTTATTCCCACAAGTATGTTTGGTGAGCAGTTTTGCTCTATTCTCTTAATTTATTTGACTCCTCTTCTGCATTTAAAAAATATATATAAATTCATCAATAACGAAAATAATATTGATATATATACACACACACACATACATATATATATGTCCCTATATGTATGTGTGTTTGTGTGTATATGTATGTATTTATATATGTATGTATGTACACACACATACATAATTGTAATATATATATATATATATATATATATATATATATATATATATATATATATATATATATATATATATATATATATATATATATATATATATATATATATATATATATATATATATATATATTCTGGTTCTGCCCTTGGTTGCATGAAAAAACCTAGATTCTAATTTCTAGGTCTGTATACTCATTAGTAAAAGAGGCAGAAAAAAACCAAAACAAAGTGAAATAAAAAAAAATATAAAATAAAAAAGGAAAAAGAGAGAATAACAGCAGAGTTACAAGTTTTCTTGATGGAAAAGAACAAGTTGCTTGCATTTGGTTTAGAGCTTACCTTGAGGGCGATTCAACGAGAGAGGACAAAAAACGGCTACAGTTGGGGCTGGTCTCGCTACAGTTGGACAGTCTCGTCGACGACTTGCGAGAGCGACCGAACTGTCTTCGTGGCTTGAGCAAGGTGGCAGCCGAATGGAGAATCGCTGGAAGTGGATATTCTCGACGGCGACTTGCGAGGGAGTGCGGTTCTCTCTTGGTGGCTTGAGCGAGGAACGGATATCGCCTGGACTCGCTGCCGGAGTTAGGGCGGTCTCGATCGCCGGCGGATTGCGAGGGCGATCAAGCCTGGGCTCGCTTCGTGGCTTGCGAGGGTGCGCCGGTGTCGTGGGGCAGTCGGATGTGGTGGCGGAGGATGACAATGGAGGTTGCGGTTGGGGTGTTCTCGCGGTGGTGGGAGAATTAGGGTTTTGGAGGAGATAAAATCAGTTAACGAATTTTGGGAATTTTGGGAAGATGAACAGTCAATTTATTCTCCCTGATGCGTGGGGAATTCTAAATGCGCACCACATTTTCTAGTGAGCACTACATATAAAGTGATTTACAACAAAGGGGAAAGTGCTCACTAGTGATATACTGTGCGCATTTAGAGTGTCCCGAGATCAAAGTTAAGTTCGGAAAAATAATCAAAGGGGGAATTTCTAAATGCGCACCACATTTAACTATTGAGCACAATTTCCCCCTATTGTAAATGTGGTGCTCACTAGTAAATGTTGTGCGCATTTAGAATATCCCTCAAAAGAGAAATCCAATATTTAATTTAAAAATAATATTTTTCTATGACAATTTTAGTATACGTATATATCGAAATATTAATATTTTGAGTTCTCGACGAGTATTCATCGAGTTCTTCGAATACTCATTACTTGCTCTCGGACTGAGCGAGTAATTAAACTGACTTTTAGAATAATACTGAAGAACATGTTATTCTATATTTTAAACCACTATTATATCTCTGATTCTAATGATAGTTTACATATAATTGATTTTAGAAAGATATTATTGCTTAAATATGCATAAAAGTAGAGTTTTTGCATGATTTTGTAGATCAAATTAAGATTTTTACTGATATAAGAGTCTTAATTCACTTTATGCAAGGGAAATAACATATTTGTATACTTGTTATTTATTAAGTTATGTGATCAATTGTTTATATTATGTGTTGAGTTATCAAAAAATATTATTTTGCCGAAAAGAGATGGATAAAGCAGTGATTCGATAGATTCATGCTCATTTTAATAATTTTAAAGTTTGAGATCATGGTAATATTGATTATTCATGGTTTTAATCCAAAAAAATTGGCCAAAGATAGAATTTTTATTGAATTATATTGACTGTATAAAAATTTGAATCTATGATCAACCCAAGCCCATCGGTGGCCCAATGACTGCATCAGGCTGCCTAACCACTGCAACATCTACCAATGGCTCAGTAGACTACAGTATCCATGGTGCATCCACCAATGACTCCACCAGTGACTAGTTGACTCAGGTCTATAGAAACAGATGTTAAGTTGTTTATTTGATTGTAACATTTTTAAAGAAATACTTAACTACTGAATAAATGAGTGAACTTATATATTTTACTGATTATTCATGTTAAATTATTGATGCTTCTGGTGGCAACATGCTATTGGGTGGTGGTCCCGCTTATGGGGTCAAATCAATACGTTCTAAGAAGAAATATTTGAAGGTTTCGTCTATTTCTGGACAAACAATCTTTCTTTTTAGGTTCGTCGAATTCCATCTCTAGTCAGGCCCCGAAGCCGTCAGCCTTGTTGCGAGAGAGAGAGACTGTTTTCGGCTTTTGTAAACTTTTATTACTCCCTTAGTAATAACTGTCTGGAATGTTCTCTTAATCTCATTGCCTTTACGATTATAATTCCGGATTATAGGATATGAGCGTGTGATCGTGGGTATATATTCTGTTGAGAAAGTGCGTCGGTCCATGGCTAATAACGAAAAGGAATCGAGTCATTTTGGATGTAAGACTATAAATTAGTAGTGACGTTGCACTCGCGGTTATCTAGAAAGTTTAAACAATTGTCATTTACAATAGTCGAATAATTTCATTGATATCCCAGACATAACATTACGGTAACGAGCATTCTTCTTGCCCTTTTTTGGAGTACGAAATGCGAAATCTAGAACCATAATTCCGTATTTAGTTTGAATACGGGTAATTGTGTATAATTATACTCATAAATTTCCGAATAGGCTATGTGAATGTATTGGATTACTCTACCAATACGTGTATTAAGATCAATCCCTAGATGCGGGTATATTGGATCTACTGTATTTGAATTTCGTAACAAATACAGTGAAATGCTTATTAGTTTAGCTTATAGCCAAACATATGGTTTCGATCTATTATATCATGCTGTTTTATTAGGTATCAAACATATTCAAACCATATTAAACCGTAGTCTGCTTCCCTTAATAATGTGATCACGTTAATATGCATACATACAATAGACACTTACGATATGCAAATTATTAAGATCAATCCGTTTTTCTACTGGCGTAACTCGTGGGATTTGAACATATAAATTCTTATGTGTGCTTGCATATGATAGTAAACGTATTGATGTCCAAGTAATTTCTCAATCTTATGCCAATAATGAGAAAACCAGGATATAGTCCATAACCACAGTGGATAAGCATTTTATTTGGCAGTTTTTTGGATGTTAAATACCATCGGATGGGTCACTTTTTATTGGCATTTTTCTAGAAATATGGATGAATGGAAGTTTAACTCCTAAGGAAGCACTAAATACTTTTATTGGAACTGTATAGTCTGGATATGCATACCTATGTATTGGCGATACTTTTTAAGCTATTGATATGTAACCAGCATGATACACAGAATTTATACATCTTTGTATAAATTCGTATAACCTCCACGCTATACGGTGTCATTATACACGTTAAAGTTGACTCCGAACTATCGAACTTAGTAACCAGATATGAGATATCATGGAAATCATACGTGATCGGTATCAGGGGATTGTCGTTAGGCTTACGAATCCTCGGAACCGATCATATATTGTATTTCACGTGAAGATACCAAAATTTGAGGTAACTGGTGAAAATGGAGTTAAGCGCCTTCTACTTCTAATAGGCCATGAACTAGATCAGAATCATTCTCAACGAATCCATAAGAAGTGATCCCATTTTTTTCACCGGATCCGGGTGAAGACCAAAGATCTTATCTGTTGATACGAAGTGACTTGGACAAAAAGAGAAGTGACTTGTCGGTTATCCTAACCTCTAAATGACTTTGACCATATTTTGACCCAATCCAGTCGCTTTAAAGACCATTTGAATTGCTTACCATGCAGTATGAACTTGGTTAAATTTTATGGTCATAACATAAAATTTGTCAGGTCAGATCAACTTGGAAAAAGCGCCGTCTTCTTTCCCTTTGCTCAAAAGCGCGAGTGATTCAGAGTCACCCCTACCGGAGACATCTCCACGTCTCTAGAATCCAGGGGTCAATCCCGCGACGACGGTCCCGTTGAAGTTTCCTGAACTGTCAGGTAAAGTTTTTGTGATTGTTCCAGAAGAAATGAAACAAAAGATACGGTAGAACTATGACAGTTATTGTATGAGGGAAAGCGTGGCTCGATCGACAAAAAAGAGGAGTAGAGGGGACCCCCTAGAACCTGGCAAAAGTCATTAAGGGGCCTACGGAAAATTCTGGGAAAACGTTGCTGATCTGACATTCAGAGGAACCCGTCTTTGGTGATCATCGTCGTTCTTCGCCAGACTGCAGATCCCACGAGGTCTGTCTAGTTCACCCCTTTGCTTTGAGCGAAATGTGGCGGAAGGAAGGTTCGTCTCTTCCGGCAGGACGTCTTTCTTGTTGAGCCAGGCCCCTTCGTCTTATGTGGGCTCTCACTCCCGTCTATCTTCTTTTCATTCCTGGAATGTAGGGGCTGTTCTTAGTTTACCCGAGGGATTCGAATTAGCCCCCCCCCGGTAAAATGATGACGTAAAAAATTATGGTCAGTACCAACAGAGTATATCACCTATTCACTGTACTCAATATAGATATGTTTCGAAATTAATGTCAGGGACAGCTAATAATTTTTAACATCCGCCACATAAAGATGATCCATTATATTCCTAAATTATAGATCATTAACCTATAATTTATAGCATACTGTGCCTACGGTATCTTCCAAGTTATATTAACCGGCACAGGGTACCAGCGACGGAAGTCAGCCTTGTCCGTCGTGCTGTAAACATATTGGTTGAATTTACTAGATAACGGTAAAATTACCGTCAATTTACACAGCCATAATTGATGATAGGGCAATCTGTCATCCAGAATATTTTATATATGACATATAAACCTGATATCATCTAGTGTCAGAAATGTTCTACAATATTAATGGGATATAACTCTGGTTACGGGTAATTTCACTTTTTCGCCTATAGTTTTGCATATATAATTCAGAGTAATTTATCTCATACGGGGTTTTTTCAACAGCGAAATTCCTTGTCGGGTAAGGACCGGTTTAGGCACCTTAAAATATTTTCTGGGATCAGTATATCAAAAACCCACATATCATGGAAGTTGTGAGCGCCCGAAAAGTCGTCGTGGGCGTGCTCCGAAAAAAAGTCGAGGTCACCAACTAGAAAAAACGGGAAAATCGCAACTTCCATTAGTGACGCGGATATTTCAAGGGTGGCTCCAGTCGTATATTCATGAAGAAGAGTTGCTGTAGTCTTCTTTAGATCGAAATTTGAGTACTATTTAACCCTCAAGTTAAATAGTACTCATCTGACTCTTTCATGCATACTCTATCTTCGCTTCGTGGCTCCGCATTTAGCAATGCCAGCAACCTACAGCAACTCTCAGAGACTATGACTCTGACGAAGAATGACTTGCACAGGTTCCCTACCACTACGACGTTCTTGAGTATCTTGTTATGGTTCCCAATCCGACGGAAAGAGGAAGTGAGCTCGATGCAGGTGTAGAAAGAAAAAGCTATGGCACCCTTTTCGAGACTATTGACACTACTGCGCTGAATCCCTCTCTTTCCTTTTTGTGCCCCATGTCCCTCCCGTGTGGCAACTTCGCAGGTGCTGCTTTGCTGCCTGAATTCCCGGATAACTGAGCTGGTGAAGTAGTCTTCAACATAAGCCGTTTCACTCCTGCCCGCTGACTTAAGCAAGCTTCTGTAAAGGGAAGCCCAACGTTTCACTCGCCGTCAAAGCGCCATATCGAGCTGACCCTGTAGGGAGGGAAAGATTGTAGTAGTTTATTTCTATCAATCTAAAACAACCTTTTTCTCATTCACTCGACAAAAGAACCTTCCAACTCTGAAAAATACTAGTGTTCCGATGGAAACTTCTTTGTAATAACCTATTTTGATAATGCATAATTATATCCATTATGTCAAAATTATGGATACGAATCATACTATCACAATTTAACCCTAGGTATTCTTGATACTAGATTTTATAGTTCAAATCCCACGGGTAATTTCTATAGTATCGGTTTCCGTATATAAAATATCCCACGAGTTTTTCTAAATTAATACATTCTAATTTGAAGATATGATACGTGTATTAAAATTTATTTTAATAGCAATTATACCACAATATCTTACTTGATCCTCCTTCCCTAAATTTGTCAATATTAGAATGAATCCGGGGAAGGATCCGTAGACAGCACTGCGTATTCCCTTTTGTAAACTGTGCATATATTTAAATTGAAAAATTGTATTTTTCAATTTCTTATCTTCCAGTATTGTACTGCTTATTGGGAAGTGATCAGCCCTGAGTTACGTTACGAGACTTGTTAGGAACCTAATATCGAAAGCTTATCCGGTAGATTGATTAAGCTTGTACTCACAAAATTAATCAATGATAGAGTAATCATTGATCATTTAGTGAGAGCAATGACCAATTTCGTAATTATGGTCCGTATGCGTGACCATATTCTGCAGCTCGGTCATTACCTTTTAGCCTGAATGCCAAACAAACTAGATGCAATTTAATTTTGTTCTTGCTCTCACTAAGTCCGACGGGAGTCGACTTGTGTACGGACAGACAACGCATTCAACTTTTCCGTTGTAGGCGTACAGGGTTATGAAGGTACAGATAGATAGACTCCTTTCCCGCTGCTAAGGGAGAGCAAGAAACTCAATCAAATGATTGTTTTTTCACCAGCGCCCCATTTTTTGCGGGTACTGACGAGTCCTCTCACTACCAACCAGCAGACATCATCTGGCTGGGTCTTGTGTCTGCGATCGAATAAATAGCTCTACGAACGAATGGATCGAATCGAATTGGAAAATGAAACCCGAGGAATCCAACGAGAGGAATGCAATGGGAATTTGTTCATTCCCATTGCACGGTTTTCGATTAAATAGCACGAACCGTCAGTATTGTTTGCTCAAGCAATCCCAACTCAGATTTAGTAAACCTTGTACTTGAAGACAAACAGGGTTACCTTATATCATTACATTTAAATGAAAGGTAATTCATATTGTAATGTTATCAGAGTTAGCCCTGGAGTGGAATGTCCCTATCTTGTGTCCTTGAACCGATAACCATCTTTCGGCTAACCAATCACCAGAAAGAGCATACTTGAGTCCAGTTATGCAGTTTGACATAACTGGACGTACTTTCATATTATACTCAAAACCTTTTGAATAGTCACCCTGAGTTAGAAAGCTTTTATTATATCCTGATATTAAACATTACCTACCATAAGTATCTGATATACGGGTACAATACAGGATAAAGCTCAAAATAGGGCTTTACTGGAGACAATAAATCTTATACACTACGGCTCTGGATTCTATCATTTGGTGAATATAATTAATGCTGTACTCAATCAGGATAACGTACTCTATTCTCCGCACACCCGGATAATTTTTAATTATGGTTATCTGTTATGGTAGTCATTAAAGTTTAATACATAAATCTTGTTCAAACGTGGAGACAAGTCATTTCTCGGAAATTTATACTCATAAATTTCCGAATACGTGTTTTATGAAAGCCTAATTCTTACCACTCAAAATGTAAACGTATATATTATATGATAGGGTTGTAAAAGTTCAATCGTCGAGACGTAGCAACAATCAATCCCATATCCATTACGTAGAAACGTCGGGTTTTTAAGATTTTCAATACCCATTATCTCATACAATATTAGTTTTGAATACAATACTATTTGTGATATATATGATCGCGCAAGAGTCTTTCAGAAAATAGATTTATTCTCTCGTGTCTGGTCCATTAGTCTTTTACCGGTCCACATATTGGCTGAATGGTACATACAGCCAATATGCCGTATGAATATTCTTGGAGAAAAGGCTCATTTGATCGCACCAAAGCCGTGATCGTGCTTTGGTGAGTCGTCCGAGATCCTTTCGATGTGAATAAACAGCTACGACGTGACGAGGGTTCCAGGCTGCTCCACTCCGCTGCGGTCCTGCCGGATCGGTCGCTCAAGATCTTTGGTCTTCACCCGGATCCGGTGAAAAAAATGGGATCACTTCTTATGGATTCGTTGAGAATGATTCTGAACTGACATGAGATAAGCTCGATCTTTTGGGATAAGATAAAAATCCTTCGACGAGGATAAGAAACGTCGAGAGGATCGACGAACTTATCATTCCTTGTAGTATCTATACTACAAGGAATAGATACCATATGCCTATTTGACGATTTTTTCATAGTTACAACTGTGAAAAAATATTATAATATTTTTATTATAATATTGGGTGTCGATACTCATTTAGAGTGTCAATTAAAGATTATTTGTGCGAATAGTATCTAGCAAAGTAAGATGTTCACAATACGACATATCTACGACGGTTATTATGTTACATGGCTACCATAATAGAGATATGAATTGTTTTAGAGACGTCGCCCAGAATAGCTTCAAAGAACCGTAGTGTATAAGATTTATTGTCTCGAATTGGTAAATAAGGTCCATTAGATAATGAACGACATTTACCATAGTTTAATTCCCTAAACTATGGTAAATGAACTACTGTAGGTAGTCATTTACGGCAGAGTATTAAATGCTATAAATTGAAAGATATAGCCATATCTGCGAGAGGAATTCCTGCGATGAATACTATGTCAGAGTTTAGGGATAACCCACAAATACGCTGGGTTACGCATCCGCCCAGGATGCGTATTAAACCGAATTATGTTACCTCCTGTTCGAATAATCCATATTAAATTCATATGAACTTTATAATTGTAATTCTTAATATCTAGCAATAGTTTAAATTCGGATTGCTATTTTGTTATTAATTCATTTTAATAACAAATAATGCTAATTCATATTTCTGTAATATACGCCAAATTACTGAATACGGCATATACAGAATTATATAGGTGAGTATACACCTATATAATATCGGTAAGAACACTATACGTTATTAAATTATTAACTCAATTTAATAACGCTGAGAATATCCTATTTTTTATATTCGGGGATACAGTACTCTCTTATACACGTAACCTATTTCATATCTTATTAGTACATATATTATAAGATCGCTATGATTATAGCAATTCTAATTTCCTAATAATTGTTTAATTATAGCTCACTATGGTTATTACGTCACAAAATAGGTATATTTAAAGGGTGTACCTACAATAGATGTTTGGCTCTTGCTAATAAATGTTATACTCGTATATCTGATAATATGACAATTGTATCATTACCACGTCATTGTACCTTATTTGGTTATATTGTATATAATTACTATAGACCTGCAGGTACTATATTGGAAATAGTAACCCGTTTCAGTCTTATCTCTTTTCTACTGAAAAGAGATAAGACTGAATACTGAAATTGAAATATCGTGCAATTGGTGATTGGTACCATACTGATATTATTGATTTCTATTATTGTTCATAATACTACTTAATTTAATAATGATCACCAACTCATGTTAACATACCGAGAATTTAATAAATGATTGAAATTGAATTAAATTTAACATATATGTGATTTTGGGGGAAATAAGGGATTTATGTAAATTGATAGTTGAATATAATTGGTGCCACTCTTTCCTTTTATGGGAAGATCGAGATAGGATCCTCAAATTATCACTATTTTTCTTTTTAGGAAGATCAGAATAGGCTCTGATTGAACTGCCACTATTTTTCTTATAAAGGATCGGAATATACTCCGATCAAAACTACCAAATCATTTTCTAGGGAGTCGATAAGGATGCATTCCGACCAGTTAATTTTACATTATCCTTACTTTCCGAATACCTAATTAAAATATTGTTAACTAAATGATTATATATATATATATATATATATATATATATATGATTTTATTTGATATTGTGACCCCGATTTCCATACATGATTTTATTTTATTGATTATTGATTATTTGTCACTTTAATGATAATTCTAGTTGTGCATGACCAGACACAAATTATATTCTAAAGATGGACATGCTTGAGACAGAGAAAGACAGAGTTAAATGATTAATGGACAGTTAACTAATAGTTTTACTTATTTAGATATTATTTTAGTAGATTTTGTTAAAATGTAATATGCGCCTTTAGCACAGTTAGTGGTTTGACTAAGACATATTTACTAAATTTTAGAGTTATGTCTCTTGTTAAATTTTTTTTGGAAATTAATTGATGCAAACTTATATTGATCTAAATTAAGTTATTATTATAAGTAGATTTATTATATGTTCATATTCTGCTATATTTGTGGCTATATTGTTTATTAAGGCTGATTGTGTTACCACACAATGCCGACCAACTTAGCTATCTATACTCCGAGTAATTGGCCGTTACAGCTAACTAGCAAAATTTTCTTCTACCTTGTGATTGTGCCTAATTTAATATTGAATAAGAAGAGAAATTAATATTACGGCTACATTTGATGTTATAACAAATAAAATCAGATATTTTTAGTTTTTCATATATTTTGGATAAACAGATTTTAGAGAAACTCAATATTGATTGGGTGCTTAGTTTGATAATTATAAAGATAAAATAGGAAATAAAATCATGTGTATATGAGAATCATAAAATTTGAAATTTCTACCATATTAGGAATTCCTAGTATTTAATTATATGAGATTTCAATATTATCTTGTCCACGCAAGTACTCATAAAAATGGTGAATTATATTTTCAAATCCAACCAAAATCATATTAATATTTAGAGATTTTATTGGACACCACAACACTTGCAACTTTGTTGAACACCACAACGTAGCCTAAGTTACAATGTGTTACCATGTTTATACATCTCTGTTGGATGATAAACATTATAATGCTCTTGACATTAAGGTGTAGTATCCCAAGCCAAAACAATATTCACACATCGGATATAACACGAGAAGATGTGTAGTTTACAATATTACATGAAAACAAGTAATCAAAGACAGCCTTTTTATGGGAGGAATTTATGGTTAAAAAACAGAAACTCAAGGTTAGGTATCCTTCGATTGAAGTAGTACTATAATGGATGACCTTACAGAAAATTCAAAGCTTGAGTTGCACTAGCAACCTCAGTTATGTTCAAATTGAGAACTGCCCATAATCCACTATCAAAAGTGGGACCCTATATCGGACACATTTTAGCAGATTCTGACCAAGCAAGGAAAGAGGATGGCAGTCACTCATGATACAAGCAGACAGATGACCCAAAAATCCTGCAGCAATTTGGTGAAGGATATTCCTCAGGCATGACAAATTTAATTAGCAATGGTCATTAACATAGCATGCATGAACTGATCTAAAACGATGGGGGTCCATGGATGTCTGTTTGACTAGTCTTCTAGTAGCGATAAGCTAGCTCGCTAGTTCTCTCATCCAGCTGGTGTTATTGAAGTAATTTATGTAGAGATAAAAAGAACAGGAATAGAAGAAGAAGATTTTCTTTAGAAGAAGGCTTAGTTTTTCCTCTTGATTATTTCATCTATATATATAGGGAGTACAAAAAACCAATCCAATCGGGTTACTAATTCAAATAACAATAGGATTACTAATTCAACTAATCTTGACTAATTCTAAACCTAACTGAACTAGTCTTCTTATCTTGACTAAATCAAAAACCTAACTGAACTAGTCTTCTTATCTAAAAAAGCTGAGCCAATGCAACAAGATTATCCAACAATCACTCCCTAATCTTGTTTGCACTTTCTTGACCTCAATCAACCCACGCCCTGCCGTTGCACGTACCCTTTGGCGACGAGCCGTGCCTTGTGCTTCACCACAGCACCATGCGAGTCCTTCTTGATCTTGTAGACCCATTTCAGGCCTATGGGTCGACATCGGCTCGGCAGATCGGTGAGATGCCAAGTCTCATTTTCCTCGATGGATTTTATCTCCTCTTGCATCACCTGCCGCCAGCACTTGTGCTTTGCGGCTTCTACAAAATTCCCAGGTTCTTCGGCCATATGACTGCCTAAGGAATCAAGCTTCTCCTGACCGGACTCTTGTTCCAAAATGGATGCTGAAGAGCTGACAAAGGCAGCTTCACTATCTTTAGCATTAGAATCCTCTTCAATCTTGGCAGGTCCATGTTGTTCAACATTATGACTGCTGTCAGCTTCACTATCTTTAGCCTTAGAATCCCCTTCAATCTTGGCTGGTCCATGTTCTCCAGGATTACGACTGCCTAATAAATCTGCTTCTCCCGCAGGTAGACAAGTTCTCTTGCTACAGTTTTTCTAACATCTCTAACACTAAAATGCAAGCCCTGTATGGTATCCAGCTGCAGAAGTAGATTCATTATCGCTTCGCCAATAACCATCCTTTGCTTTGCATCCCATCCTTCAGGAGAAGCTTCAATAGTTTGTACTTGTGCCCTGATCCTGCCAGCTTCTTCTTGAATTTTTGCAATCTTCATAAGTTTCTGCAGAAGTTGCCACCTTCTCACCTCGAATCCTCGATAAGCTGACTGAATAATTACTGCTGCATCAGTCTGCGACAAGGCCCTTTTCCTTCCTTCCCTTTCTTTCACCTCTTTGTTTTCTAAAGAGTCTGCTTGCCTATTGTCTACCACTATCTTTTGTGCACCTTCAGCTTCAAAAGACATCTTTCCTTCAGGATCCTTCTTCCTGATGTTGGAGTCCAGCTCGGCAAAGCTCGCCTTGCACCCGGACATGTGGTTGCTAGCCCCGGTGTCCAAGTACCAGATGTCGTCGTGGTACTCTTTCTCCCGGCCAAGGTGCACTTGCGCGTGAACCTCGTTGAGCATGATGTCAACGTCGGGGCTTCCGTGAGCGCGTAGACCTGCGTCATCAGCAGCGTGGGCTCATCATCCTGAGCCTGTGTAAGATTCACCTGCTCCTTGCGCTCTTGCCGCGGCTTGCGGCACTCTCTTGCGTAGTGCCCGAGAATGCCGCAGTTGAAGCACTTGACCTTCTTCCGGTCGAACTTCTTCTTCTCCTCACCTTGCTCTTCATTACGGTTCTCCTCTCTAGGCCCAGTGCCGCGGCCGCGTCCAGAACCGCGCCCCTGGCCTCGCCCCTGGCCGCGCCCGGCTCCTTTGCCGCGCCTCTTTGACGCGTTTGATGATGAACCCTCACCGGACTGCTTCCAGCGAGCCTTCCACTCTGTTTTCGTGAGTAGAAGATGTTCATCGTCCTTGCCAACGGCACCATGAATCCTTTCCTCGAAAGTCTTGAGGCGACCAATTGCCTCCTCCAATGTCATCATCGTCTGATCGGCAAACTGCTTGATCGATGTGACAATGGGTAGGAATTTGTTGGGGACGACGATCAAGAACTTGACGGCCGTGCTTTCTTCGATCTTGCCGCCGAGGCCGGCGGTCTTGCTGACTATGGCTGTCAGCCTCCCGGCGAAGTCATCTATCGTCTCCGCTTCTTTCATGCGGAGGGTTTCAAACTCACTCCTTAGAGTTTGGAGCTTCGCTTGCTTCACTCGATCAGCACCCACGTACTTTGTCTTAAGCATCTCCCAAGCCTCCTTTGCCGTCTCCTTCTCCGCTATGAGAAGAAGGTTTTCCTCGGGGATAGCTTCATAGATGGCGGCGAGTGCCATCTTGTCCTTCCTAGTCTCCACGTCGGTCCCGGTCTGGATGGCGTCCCACACACCTTGTGCTTGTAGGTACACGCGCATCTTGATAGCCCAAGTTGCGTAGTTCGAATTCGTCAGCATCGGGTAGTGGAGGGAGACGCCGGTGCTTTCCTTCGCCAGCACACCCGAGGCAGCCCCGTCAATTCCGCTGGTGATGATGCTCCGCGGCATGATCTTTGGCATACAACACGAGCTTTTTCTCCCGCTCCAACTTCAAAAGAAACTCTTTGCTTCTGTCGCAACCACGAAGGAAATACCTGAATCCTTCCTTCTGTCTTTGGCCGTACTCTCCCCTTTGATTCCTTCGGTCAAAAGAAACAAATAGTAGCAACACCTATTTGTTCCGCAACCCTTCAATCAATTATTTCACCAGCAGCACCTGCGGCAAAATAATTCACACAGAAGCACCCAATTATTTGCTTTCTCTCTCTCAAGGCCAACTCAAGAACTCAAGCAGTCGCCTCCTTTCTTTTTTTCTTTTCGGCCAAACCCTTTTGGCTCTGATACCAATTGTAGAGATAAAAAGAACAGGAATAGAAGAAGAAGATTTTCTTTAGAAGAGGGCTTAGCTTTTCCTCTTGATTATTTCATCTATATATATAGGGAGTACAAAAAACCAATCCAATCGGATTACTAATTCAAATAACAATAGGATTACTAATTCAACTAATCTTGACTAATTCTAAACCTAACTGAACTAGTCTTCTTATCTTGACTAAATCAAAAACCTAACTGAACTAGTCTTCTTATCTAAAAACGCTGAGCCAATGCAACAAGATTATCCAACAATTTAGACAACACAAGGTAGCTAGGTTCAATCCATATTTCTTCAAACAAGCAATCTATCATCTCGTCATGTCAAGCATTGATGAATGAACTCGGCCTCAATTTCATCTTTTAATTACCTCATTGTCAAATGACCTTATTCATCCATCCAATAGGAGTTGCTAAAGCAATATTAGAAATAGAGTTTATTACTAACGAGTGCATGAAAGGACTACAGAAGGTTTAAACCTTCAAGATGAATTAAGACATGTCATTTACTGCAAAGGAGGAGAGGAAGGGGTGATAGAGAGCTTCAAAGAAGGCTAAAGCACAACACAAAAGAATTATTAATAGAAGACAAGTCTCATTTTCCGGCAATTTATTTGTTAATTAATGTAGCAATACAGCTACAATACATACAACTATTTCTCTGACTTTGACGTACACATATATAGTTTGTGATTTCTTATCTGAAGATGTCGCAATGGAACGTAAAGAGGAGTGAAGCACATGACTCTAGTTCTCAAGAAGAGAGAGATTCTTTACTCTCTTAATATTTCATTGTATCATGCTCAAATTGAATTAAGTTCTAATCCCACATTACTGATGACGCCAGAAAGATTTATATACTCCGGGAAGATGATCTAGCACAGCACACAATCTTTATACCAAACTTAGGAGCTCGCTATATGAATCCTCCTTTTTCTTCGGTAAATTAACAATCACATCCTTCCTCCATCCATTCATATTCATGATGTTAACTATACTCCATGTAGCTCCATTATTAATTATTGTCCTATTAATTAATTTCCCCCCAAGTTTGCACTAATTGACCTCTTTTGCATGTGCCACCTATTTTATTTTAATAGATTCTCATCGTTTTCTGAAAGGTGCCGTAGATGGGGCAGCCGCCTAGATGGAGACAGCTCTTTAGCCGTCTGATTTACTCCTGCATGGTCCGCACCACTGTGGGCAATGCCTAAGCATTTGGGTAAATTTTTGGCCGCCTTGGTGGCGTAAACCACCAAAGACAATTTTGGAACTGCATAGATAGCCTATCAAAATAAATAAGGCCTCATTCATTTAAATAGGTTGGATGCATTTCAAAGTGGAGCCAACCTAGCTGTCTTGTAAGAAGGGGATACCAGGGTGGGGTAAGATTTTGGCCAAGCTCCACCCCACCACCTAAGGTAAGGTAACTAGGATGTTTGTGTAAATAAATAGCACCATGATCCAAAACAATTCCTTATTTCCAAGAACACCAAAGTCCATCCCAGATAATGATTCTCTTATTATGGTGTTATTGTTAATTTGCATGGAAATAGAAACGAAGAAGTAGTGAGGTCAAGAACTAAAATAGAAGTTACTTTTATAATAATAAAATAGATCACATGTGGCATCCCAACTTTTTAAATTTATATCACATAGATTTTGAATATTGGAAGTAAAATGTAATAATATTTTATTATCTTATATTTTTCACTCCTATTTTATTCCAAGAAATAAATAAATATTTTATTCATCTTCCCTCTCTTCCTTCTTCTTCCAAAAAAATAAGAAACAAATACTAGAAGTGTTAGAAATTTAGAAATATGATACTTCTATATCTTCATTTTTAGAAGTAACTTCTAATTTTCTTTTTTATTTCCACTACTTATAAACACCCACACCATAAAGAATGCATGCAAGAATGTATGTTCCGAAAGACAGAAAGTCTGACCCAATTAGGAATTGGATATTATAACATTCAAAAATCTTTTAATCCAGTCTCTTGTTTAGAAAGAAGAAGAAATGTAATTCAAAATATACAACTCTGTACAAAAAATTAGTCCTCCTCACTCCTGAAATACTTGTTATCAATAATCTAGCATATCAATGTTGAATTCATGTATGTTTGAACATTGAATTTTTGAGCTAATTCACTAGCTCAAAAATAAATGAATTAGCTGAATGGAAAATGATTTCAAAGAGAAGTACATAGCAAAGGGAACAAAAAGGAAAGAAGAAAAAATAGTCCCCATTGGCTAGAGTGTTGCTAGGATGTGGGTTTATATAAAATTGTTTGTTCGATGTCATTGCTTATGTAAAAGAGGAGAAACCTTGAGCACTACGGGTGGTGCTACGCACGCGCACGCGCGTGTGCGAGGGCGAATGGGCGTTTAGGGCGCACTGGGCGCTTTAGTGGCGCACTTGGCACTTTGCACGTACGCATCGTCGCGAGAAACTGAGAAGCCTTTGATTTTTTGGTGTTATTGGATTTGGGTTACCTCTATTGGGTTCGGCTATTTGGATTCGACCCAGACCCGTTAAGAGTCATTAGGATTTGGCCGTTGAGATCCAACGGTTGTCTATCAACCGTTGCCGTTAAACGGTCACAACTGTTAACAGCCAACTGTTTTGACCGTTAGCCCAGAAGTCTATAAATAGGCCTCTGTCTAGACATTTAAAAAAAAAAAAACATAGAAATTTTCTTTTCTTCTCCCTTCTTCTGCAGACAGAAACTTGGTCAATTTGACAAAAAGTTTCTGTTTCCAGAAGAACAGTTCTTTCACAAATCAATCCTGCATTACACCATACAGAGAGTATTCTTTATCAGATTCGCTAGAGCAATAGAATTGCAGCTTCCTTCCTGTTGCAAACCGATCGTTGTATTCTGAGAGACCGACACCCACTGTAATTCAGAAGTAAGTGGTGGAGGGCGAATCTGTTTTAAGGAGATAGTGTCTAACACTAGCCTCGATCATCTTCCTGTCTTCATCAGATCTGCTTCAATCTTCAGTATACACTCATCCTTCAATCCGTAAAGTCTTTCTAATCCAGTAAGTCTTTTAATCTGTTTCTTTCTTAGAATAATAAACTAGTTAAATAATTTCAGTTTAATAGTTTTCTGTAAACAACAGTAGGTAATAAGATTTATATGTCTATATATATTTCTAATTCGAATCTGGAAAATATAGACTGCTATCATATACATATCAATTCGTAATTTTTCTTTAATATTCTCCAACTTTATTTCTGATTGAAATATAGCACTGAATTCTGTGCATAATAGAACAGTAGTAATTTCGTGCATAATAACAGTAGTAATTCTATTAACTAATAACAGTAGTAATTCTGTCTATATTAATCTAAAACATACTAAAATAACCAACAATCTTAAAACCGATATTTTTGTTTTAGATTAATATTGAATACTGTCATAATAGTGTTCAATCACTAGTTGTTTTATTTTTAATTGCTTCTGGAAAAAGATAGTTAAATGCTGTTTAGAGGAAGAAATATTTTGTTTTGTGGTTAGGAGTGAAGAATTAATTTTTAAGTTATATTAGAAAGTTAAAATTTGTTACAAAAATTAAGATAGATAAATTTTATGTAGATGACCACTGTGTCAACATCTGATATGTCCACTGTGATAATTCCTGTCATGGTTGCTCCAACTGTGCCCTCAAGCTAGTGTGAGAAACCAGAGAAGTTTAGTGGCTCAGATTTTAAGAGATGGCAATAGAAAATGTTGTTCTATCTTACTACACTAAATCTGGCCAAGTATTTGAAGGAGACTATGCCGACTCTTGTAGAAGATGATCAACAGTCAGTGAAGGCGGTTGATGCATGGAAACATGTTGACTTCTTAAGTAATAATTATATCTTCAATGGATTGGATAATAGACTATATAATGTATATAGTTCAATTGCTACTACTAAGAAACTTTGGGAGTCCTTAGATAAGAAATATAATACAGAAGATGCCGGCTCTAAAAAATATGTAGTCGGTAAGTTTCTGAATTACAAAATGGTTGATTCTAAAAATGTAATCAACCAAGTACAAGATCTTCAAGTGATCATTCATGAAATTAATGCTGAAGATATGATTATTAGTGAATCATTTCAAGTAGCTGCAATTATTAAAAAATTGCCACCATCTTGGAAAGAATTCAGATATTACCTAAAGCATAAACGAAAAAAAATGACACTTGAAGATCTGATTGTACGTTTGAGGATCGAAGAAGATAACCATCTTTCTGAAAAAAAAATTGGAAATCCATACAATGTTTCTAAAACTAACGTTATGGAAAATTCCAATAAGTCTAATGACAGGAAGCGAAAGAACAATGGTGAAGACTCTAAGAGTGGTAACTCGAAGAGATTTAATGACAAGTGCTACAACCGCGACAAGTCTGGACATCGTGCAAAGGACTGCCGTATGCGCAAGGCACCAGATTCTTCAAAGAAGAAGAAGAGCATCCTAATGCACATTTGGCCGAAGAGGAAAATCTTTGTGAAAATGTATATGTAAATTGTACATCTGTTGTCTCAGAAGTTAACCTAGTTGGTGGCAATTCTAAAGAATGGTGGGTGGACACTGGGGCCACTGGCCACATCTGCACCAACAAGTGGATGTTCTCTACATATGAACATGTGGAAGGAGAACTACTCTACATGGGTAACTCTACAATTTTCAAGATTGAAGGACGAGGAAATATTGTACTAAAGATGACTTCGGGAAAAGAGCTTACTCTTACTAATGTACTTCATGTACCAGATGTCCGCAAGAATCTGGTTTCAGAATCAGTCTTGAGTAAGAAAGGGATTAGGCTTGTATTTGAGTCTGATAAATTTGTAGTTACAAAAAATGGTGTATATGTAGGTAAGGAGTACATGACTAATGGTCTGTTTAAAATAAATGTAATGACCATTGCCCCTAAAATTAATAATAAAGTTGATTCTTCTGCTTATATGACTGAGTCACCTCATATTTGGCATGGTAGATTAGGACATGTTAATTATTATACTTTGCAAAGATTAATAAATTAAATATGTTGCCTAATTTTAATATAAACTTTGATGATAAATGTGAAACATGAGTTGAATAAAATGACTAAGCTTCCATTTCATTCTATAGAACGTAGTACTGAACCTTTAGAATTAATTCATACAGATGTTTGTGATTTGAAATCTGTTCAAACTAGAGGTGGAAAGAAATACTTTATTACTTTTATAGATGATTGTACTAGATATTGTTATGTATATCTAATGAGAACAAAAGATGAGGCAATTGAAATTTTATACAATATAAAAATGACGTTGAGAATCAACTTAGCAAAAATATTAAAATGCTAAGGAGTGATAGAGGTGGTGAATATGAGTCACCATTTGTACAAACTTGTGCAGAACATGGTATTATACATCAAACAACTGCTCCTTACACTCCTCAGCAAAATGGAATTGCTGAGCGTAAGAACAGAACGTTAAAGGAAATGACGAATGCTATGTTAATAAGCTCTGATTTACCTCAGAACATGTGGGGAGATGCTTTGCTTTCTGCCAATCATATTCTCAACAAAATACCCTAAAAGAAACTAGATAAAACACCTTATGAATTATGGACATGTCGAGCATCTAGCTATAAATTCTTAAGAGTGTGGGGGGTGTCTTGTAAATGTTGCAATTTCTACTCCTAAAAGGACTAAAATTAGACCTAAAACTATTGATTGTATATTCATTGGATATGCACATAATAGCAGTGCATATCGTTTTTTTGTTTTCAAATCAGATCATCCAGAAATACATAAGTACTCTATTATTGAATCTAGGAATGCAGTGTTCTTTGAGAATATTTTTCCTAATAAAGAATATGAACCAAGTTCACCTAAAAGAACTTGTGATGAAGTTATAAGAGAAACATAATCTGATTCTGAAAATAAAACTAATGAGGATGAATGTAGACGGAGCAAAGGGCCAGGGTTAATAAATCATTTGGTCTAGATTTTCTAACATATATATTAGAAAAAGAACCTCAAACTTATAAAGAAGTTATGTCTACACCTGAAACCCCTTTTTAGAAAGAAACTGTAAATAGTAAAATTGAATCAATTATTCAAAATCACACCTGAAAACTTATGGATCTTCCTCCAGGAAGTAAACCATTAGGTTATAAATGGATTTTTAAGAGAAAGATAAAATCTGATGGGTCTATAGATAAATACAAAGCTAGACTTGTAATAAAAGGCTATAGACAAAAGGAAGGTGTTGATTATTTTGATACATATTCACCTGTAATATGAATAATATCTATAAAATTAATAATTGCTTTTGCTGCATTATATAATCTTGAGCTTCATCAAACGGATGTAAAAACAACATTTTTGAATGGTGAATTAGATGAAGAAATTTACATGGAACAACTTGAAGGGTTTTTAGTTCCAGGTAAAAAAAAGAAGGTGTGTAGACTTGTTAAGTCACTTTATGGACTTAAACAAGTACTTAAACAATTGCATGAAAAATTTGACCAAGTTATGTTATCAAATTGATTTCGTTATAATGAATGCGATAAATGTGTATATGTAAAAGGGGATATGTACAATTGTGTCATTGTATGTTTATATGTGGATGATATGATTATCACCGGTAACATGGTGGCCTTAATTAAAGAGGTAAAAATTATGTTAACATAGAAATTTGACATGAAAGACTTAGGTATTGCAGATGTTATTCTTGGTGTTAAAATCTCCAGGACATTTGATGGATATACCTTATCCCAGTCACATTATATCGAGAAGATACTCTAAAAATTTGACAAGGGAAATAATAATGTAACTAGGACACCTGTAGATATGAGTCTACATCTTACAAAGAATGTAGGTGCTAGTATATCTCAATTAGAATATTCTCAGATTATTGGCAGTCTTATATATTTAATGAACTGCATAAAACCTGATATTGCATATTCAGTAAGCAAACTAAGTAGGTTTACAAGTAATTCATGGGAGAACACTGGAAAGCAATAGTTAGAGTACTTAAATATTTGAGGTACACTACTAATTATGGGTTGCATTATACTAGATATCCAGCAGTGATAGAAGGATACACTGATGTTAACTGAATTACAGATTCTAAAGACATCAAATCTACAAGTGGATATATATTTACTATTGGAGGGGCAGCTATTTCTTGGAAATCTTCAAAACAAACGTGTATAGCTAGATCCACAATGGAATCCGAGTTTATCGCTTTAGATAAAGCTGGAGAAGAAGCAGAATGACTTCGAAACTTTTTAGAAAATATTCCAATGTGGCCTAAACCTGTGTCAGTAATTTGTATCCATTGCGATAATTAATCAGCAATTGGAAGGGCACAAAATGTATTGTATAATGGAAAGTCACGACATATACATCGTAGACATGATACTGTAAGACAGTTGTTTACAAACGGAATAATATCTCATGATTATATAAAATCAAAAGATAATATTGCAGATCCATTAACAAAAGCCTTGACCAGAGATCAACTATATAAGTTATTGAGGGGAATGAGATTACAGCCTACTAAATAGAGTAACTCCATAATGACAACCCAACCTAGCTGACTGGAGATCCCAAGATCTAGGTTCAAAGGGACAACCGAATTGTGGGGGAACTCGTAAGAATCACTGAGAAAATAATTCCTATCTCATTTCTATGGTAAAATAGTGATTAACCTGCAATGTGTAAGGATAAGCTAAGTTTTTAATATTCCTTATATCTTGAAAATCCAAGTAGAGTATGGCAGGATACTCTTAATAAGAGATTACCTATATGAGTGTGAAGGGGTCATTTCTATGAGAATGATAAAGGCTAAATTCTCTAGAGCACTCATAAAATTACCAGGTTGTCCAGGACCAAAACGGACACAATATAAAGAATCTGTTAAAGTTGAAAGAAATCGTGTGAATATTATTGTTTTAGTTTACATCAAAAGCTGAACAGTTCAAAAATATCGTGTTCACTGGTTAGCGAGTAAACTCGATAATATATCACTAGGGAAGGCTCAAAACCAAAAGCCACCTCTCCCAATGCGGTAACTTTCTATTATACTCTCTGTTTATTTGCATTAGAGTCTAACTCATTTTCATTCATGTGGGGGATTGTTGAATTCATATATGTTTAAATATTGAATCTTTGAGCCAATTCACTAGTTCAAAAATAAATGAATTAGGTTAATGGAAAATGGTTTTAAAGAAAAGTACATAGCAAAGGGAACAAAAAGGAAACAAGAAAAAATAGTCCCATATTGGTTAGAGTGTTACTCGGATGTGGGTTTATATAAGATTGTTTATTTCATATCATTACTTATGTAAAAGAGGAGAAACCTTGAGCATCACAGGTGGTGCTACGCACCGGCCGCACGCGCACGCACGTGTGCGAGGGCGAATGGGCGTTTAGGGCCCATTGGGTGCTTTGGTGGTGCACTTGTCACTTGGATTCAACCCGCACCCGTTAAGAGTCGTTAGGATTTGGCCATTGAGATCCAACGGTCGTCTGTCAACTGTTGCCGTTAAACGGTCACAACTGAGGAGCCTTTGATTTTTTTGCTATTAGATTTGGGTTATCTCTATTGGGTTCAGCTATTTGGATTCGACCCGCACCCGTAAGAATCGTTAGGATTTGGCTGTTGAGATCCAACGGTCTTCTGTTAACCGTTACCGTTAAACGGTCACAACTGTTAACAGCCACCGTTGTGACCATTAGCCCAGAAGCCTATAAATAGGCCTCTGTCCAGACATTTCAAAAAAAAAAACGCAGAAATTTTCTTTTCTTCTCCCTTCTTCTGCAGACAGAAACTTTGTCATTTTTACAGAAAGTTTCTCTTTCCAAAAGAACAGTTCTTTCACAAATCAGTCCTGCATTACACCATATAGAGAGTATTCTTTATCAGATTCGCTAGAGCAATAGGATTGCAGCTTCCTTCCTATTACAGACCGATCGTTGTATCCTGAGAGACCGACACTCACTGTAATCCAGAAGTAAGCAGTGGAGGGCGAATCGGTTTTAAGGAGATAGTGTCCAATACTAGTCTCGATCATCTTCCTGTCTTCATCAGATCTGCTTCAATCTTCAGTATATACTCATCCTTCAATCCGTAAAGTCTTTCTAATCCAGTAAGTCTTTTATTCTGTTTCTTTCTTAGGATAATAAACTAGTTAAATAATTTCAGTTTAACAGTTTTCTGTAAACAACAGTAGGTAATAAGATTTATATGTCTATATATATTTCTAATTCGAATCTGGAAAATATAGACTGCTATTATACACATATCATTTCGAAATTCTTCTTTAATATTCTCCAACTTTATTTCTGATTGAAATATAATACTGAATTCTGTGCATAATAGAACAATAGTAATTCTGTGCATAATAACAGTAGTAATTCTGTTAACTAATAACAGTAGTAATTCTGTTTATATTAATCTAAAACATACTAAAATAACCAACAATCAAAACCAATTTCACAAAATTAAAAAAAAAAATTGTTTTCTGTCAGTTCGTATTGATGCCAAGACTCCTTTTTACTCTGCAAGGAAATTACTAATATTCTTTTCCTCGAGGAACCACAATAAGAAATACAGCGGAAAAAAATTTCCGAAGCAGGGAAGACTATTTTTACATAGAAACATAAAAGGCAGGAACGATGCAAAAAAAATAACTGATACAAAGCATCATCACTCTGATTCTTTCCATACCTAAACACACATGTTCATTAGAAATATATATTATGAAAATATACTTTTTGAGCTTGAACGAGCTTTTGTTTGTCTATAAAACAAATCAAATAATGTTTTCTAACAAAAGAAAAATTAACATGCATATTTTTTGCATGTTTTTAGGGAAATTGGCAGCAAACTACAAGAAAACTGAGCTTTCGTGACAAATATTTCGTGAGGACCATAAAAATTGTTACTAAACAAAGGTATGTTGTAATAACAAATAAACCTTGACACTATAAATTAGGATTTTTTGCGACGAAGATAAATACTTGTCACATAATCTAAAATTTTTTTTAGTGATAACATATTAAAACTTGTCACGAAATATTGATTTTTACATTTTTAGTAATAATATTTATTTGTGATAACATATTAAAACTAGGCTTTATTGACAAATATTTAGTTAGGAAAGTAGGACGGTATTTTATAATCACAAATAAATATTATTACTAAAAATTAGGATTTTTTGTGACGAAAATAAATACTCGTCAAGGAATCTAAATTTTTAGTGATGATAAATTTTTGTCATCACAAAATTCCATCTACATTTCAATATTTATAAGAGCTTATTTAGTTGTTCCTAAAAAGTCTTTCCATGGAGGATAGAATTGTCAAATAAATTACATTTTTATTTTTCATTTAGTTACGGATATATGGTTTTTCAAACGACTATTCTTCTTCCTTTATTAATTATACACGTGCCTCTATCTGTCTCTGCTCCTCAAAACTTCTGTTCCCAAACCAACTCTTCGTCTCCGACTCTACTCCACCTCGCGTGTGCCGACCTGCCTGTCCCGTGTCTGCCTGCCCCCCCAAACCCCACGCCTGCCCCCCTTCGCCCCAACTCCACCCCGCACCTGCGCTGCCTCTGCCTGAACTCCACCTCGTGCATGCCCCTCCACCCCAAGCCCCGCGTCGCCACCCAACCACCCCCCCCCCCCCCCCCCCCCACACACAACATCGCCTCGCGCCTGCCCCCCTCCCCCAACCGCAGTCATCCACCTGCCCCCCCTCAGTAGAGCGCGAAGGAAGTCCGACAAATTTCTTAACATAAATGTGCTTAAATTATGGTCAGCTGGAGACTATAGAGATGTCTGGTACTTCTCATTCATCATTTACTTCAATGATCATTGTTCAGTTGTAATAATCCAAAATTATAAAGTTAAAAAATAATAATAAATTATTATTCTAAAATAAATAATAATAATAAAGATAAATAAATAAAATAAACATGATATTCGTCTAACAAATTTGATTTTTTTCACTTGTAATTATTTAATTCTAACTAATTAGATAATGATAGAGTTAGTTGGTTTAGATTTGATAGATTTAGTTGCTTTAGATTTGATCCTATGAAATATTAGCCTAGCTTAAAAACCTTAAAAAAAGGGTAGCGGGGGAGAATTTTCCCGTTGAACGCAGGAGGGAGACAGAAGAAAAGGAAGGAAGGAAAGAGAAAAAAAAAAAGGGAGGGATGTTGCATTCAATTTTCGGAGCGTGATTTTATGGCAAGTAGTTTACTATTTCATGAATTTTTTTTATATATTCTTTTGATCAACAACTTAACGTTAATATTTTTTTTTAAAAATGTGTTGAGGTATAAAATAGAAACAGTTTTATAGCGAAATACATAATTAACTTTGAAATAATAATTTAACGAACTTCTTAATTACAGAAGTTTGGTTATATTTGATTAAAATAATCTGATAGTTTAAAGTTCTTTTGTAGAGAGTTTAATCGGTCTTAGAACATATATTTTTTTTAATGTTAGTTGCGACCTTCAAGTATATTGCTCCCTTATTTAAGCCTTAGAAAATTGATTGATTCATGATGTGAATATATTTACAAGTACTATTTTTAATTTTGTCTTTTTGCCTTTCTATATGTATTAGAGAAATACATTTATTAACTATCTTGTCATTAATAGATTTCAGGATGCTAATAGACTTAGGAGGTATTTATAAACATTTAATTGTACCCAATGTTTGAGTTAGACTAGGCTGAATGTAATTTCTACACAAATATATATAAAAAAATCAACTAGATGTAAGTTTTTAATCACTTGACTAGCCAACAAAATGATATTTCAGGAGTCCTTGTCCAAGGTTTAGATACAAGCTTGTAAAGCGATGATTAAGAGGTATTTTCTAGTATTTGCTTCACCATTTGAATTTAACTACTTCACTTTTGCTCAGAATACTTAATATTTGGCAACTGAACCAAATAATAAAAATTTTATTGGATAGGATTTGTGACTCAAGGAGTAGTTATTCTTTTCACCGAATATCTAAAATAAACTTAAAAAAAAATATGGGACTGTTCTGTTCAGAACAGAACTAGCTGTTCTGTTCTGGACAAAACAGAACCTGTTCTTTTCTGGATAGAATAGAACAAGAACAGAACCTGTTCTGTCTTGGACAGAAGACTGAACAGAACATGTTCTGTTCTCTTGAACAGAACTGAACACAAAAAAACCACTGTCCTGATTGAACAACAAAATTCCAAAATTTTGAGAATGCATGCAAAATTAAAAGTATTGTAGTGAACAGGATATTCATATTAGAGAGAACTCATAATGACAGAACCTTTAAGGCTATGAATTAGATGATGTATTGTTTAAATTATACCAAAATAGTTCATGAAAGCCCCAGACAAACAAATATTATTCTTAAGTCTGTGCATAATATGAAAATAATATATATCACTTTATTTGGAAGCTTGTAATTTTATTTTCCATAAATAGATTAAGTCATTATTATGTTCATCTATATTGGCAATAGCAAACCCCTATCCCTTATATTTATAAGTTTATTTATTTATTCATTTATTTAATTTATGGTATTATTTTCTTAATTTTTTTTTTATTTCCAAATTTTAAACTAAAAAAAGGGGCTTTTGATTTGTCCATGAAAGTCTTGCAACCGGCAATTTTTTTTATGCCCACCATACAACATAGTTATAAGTAACATTTAAATGAGCATTTTATTTAATACATATATGACTCGTTGACTTGGTCATAATTAAGATTAAAAATAATGTAAGTTATAAATCTATTCTTAAAATCATAAAATGAATTGGGGTTATGGAGAAACTTAAAAAAGGAGCTGTACATATATTTTAGGAGTTTTATATTTTTGAGATTGTACAACCAAACTTAGGAACCAACCATATGGTTCTAGGTGATTACTGGATCACTATATTATATAGGGCTGTGCACCTGAAGGTTAAGCTCATCAGAGTTCATATTCATTAGTACTTAACGATACGTCCTGGGGTAGTAGCAGGAATCATAACTGTGGTCCTGGATATGCACGGGATACTTATAGAACATGTGGCATACTATTTCTGATAGTTCCAAATAAGTTAACCAAAATAATAATAATAATAATAATAATAATAATAATATTATGATGCCATTTTTTTTACATGCATGTTCATTTTGTTATATTTATCTCAACTACAAGATTATCCATGATATGTGTATACAGATGTACTCTCCTGACCATTATCATCTTCAAAATATTTGTAATTAGATTCATGTTCTATTTCTTTCTAAAGACATATATTTTGTCAATATTATCATGATTTTTAATATTTTAATTAGTTTCATGCTCTGTTTACATATATATAACACATAGCGTGTTTGTGTATTATTATGTTTCTCTTGTAGTACTTGCTAGATTGTTCTAATTATCATAATTTGGCATACCCAGATAATTTGTAGGATACTAAGAGATCCACCATAACTGGAGCAGCATTTCGTAGAGTTAGCAAACAATTAGTAATGTTTCCATTATGAGGCGCTTTATTTATTTTATTCTTTTAGACTTTCCCTTCCATTTTGGTTTGTTATTTATAAAGCTCAAAATTTGAAGTTGTAATAAGTGTTATTTTTTTTGGATTGTTTCATGAATTTGGTAATATTTTGTTGGAACAAAATAGAAAGATTGTTTAATGTCTTCCTATTATTTTTTCAGTGCATGTGTATAAATTTGTGGCAGTAGCATTTAATTCATTAAAAGTACTTTAGGTTTGGTGTATTTATTTACGATACATCGCCGAACGCTATCCGGACCTTGGGTGCAGGGCGTTACAGTTGGTTCAGATCCAGGTTCGGCACTAGCTTCTAGCTAGAAGTCTCGAACTAGGATTACTACTACATATACATATGCATAAATTGCAATGATCTTTGATTCTTGTCCAATTTCTCTGATTCCTTGTATCCTATCATTTCGTTTATTCTTTGTTTCCCAATCTAATCCAAATCCTTCAATCTTTCAGAGAAATGTCCAACCATCACATCACTCCCTCCTGCATCCCTCCACAAGCCGAATATCCCAACATGATGGAGATGCTTAAGAGACTTATTGAGAACCAACAACAATAGACTGAAATATTGCGACAGGAGTTGGTAGCTTCAAGACAGAAGAAGGGCAGTGTGTCAGACTTCAGAAAGTTGAATCCATCAACCTTTTTTGGGACTGAGGAACCTGGCTGCCCAAACAATGGCTCTATGGCCGCGGACTCAAAGGATCCCCGTTTAACGGAGAATTTCTTATTACCCGATTTACGGGTTTTAGAGATCACGCGACGATAGCGCCGCGTTTCGGTCAGATCACCCGATCCAGAGGAGAGATATTCTTTATACCTTTACTGGTTGATCTCAATGACGAGCACGTCCACGACTGATCCAATCTTGTTCACATTGGATTGCGCCACGATCTCTTGTTCAGTAAAAGAGACGTCTCCCACAGTGGTCGCCAGTTTGTTCTCCGCAAAATTCTTGCTTCCTTCCATTGAATATTTTGATTACAACGAAAGAGGAACAATAGAAAAACAAACAACGAGAGGATTTATATTTTATCGCTCTCTTTTACAATAAAACGTGGGTTCTAGTGTGGCGATAGGATCTATCTAGTAGTTTCTATTGACAATCCGATGTGAAGATCTCCTTCTCGATAAAGATGATGGCTGACCCTATGTCTCTCTCTCTGCTGATCCAATGAATTCAAGGATCTCATGGGTAACTAGAACTCCAAAAAGATCAAAAGGATCAAAGATCTATTAAAGATCTATTAAAGATTGATTAAAGATGGATCCATAAAGTCTCCTCAAAGAGGGTATTTATAAACTTTAGTTGGTTATGAGAGTTTCCATAGAAATAGGATTGAAGGTTTCCATAGGAATATGAATAGAATTTTTCTAAAAGAATAGGAATAGAAGATTTTTGTATTCATCAAAGATTCTAATCAAATATTTGATTTTGATTTAAATCTCTTGATTTTAAATTCTGATTGGACTAAATTCGGGTATTGGATAAGCCCAAATCTCAATTACAATCAATTTAGGATTTTGATTGGACTCAATTCGGGTATTGGATAAGCCCAAATATCAATCATAATCAATTTAGGATTCTAAGAATCTGCTCACGCGGAGTTAAATACTCTAAATGCGGAGGTAAGGTTTTAGCTTCGCATTTTACCTCTTCACGCGGAGTTAACCTTCTGATCAAACGTGGATCTACGGAGTTAGCTCAGTGTTCTGTGAGATATTTGCCATCTCCTTTATTTGGAAATTTTTACCACCAACACCAAGCACTTTGATACATGACCGGCTATCTCTCTCTTCATTCCATTCCACCAAAATTGTTGCTTTAGATCTTTGTATATCTTAGTACTTCCTAAATGTATTGAATATGCAAAACTGTGAGCTTCTTCCAACACCTGCTGTCTGACATCTCCCTTGGGTACATACAATCTATTGCCATGCCGAAGGGACCCATCAACGTGAATGGAGAAATCCAACCATAAACCTTTCTCCACCTGTTTCCGAATCTTTTGAAATTGACTATCCCCTGCCTGCGCTGTCTTGACCTTCTCATTTAAACTAGACTGAATTTGCATTACTGTCATCTGCTTCGAGATCCTAGGCATAATCACTTCCAGGCCCAAATTCATCATATCCTTTACCAACTCTTTCTTTTGTATAAGATACATAGTCATTGGTCTTCTATTCAATACATCGGACATGACACTGACTCTATTGGGATGATATTGCAAATCTATATCATAATCAACCATTAATTCTAACCACCTTCTCTGTCCATATTAATCTCCTTTTGAGTAAATATATATCTCAGACTCTTATGATCTGTATAAATCTCTACCTTATCCCCCCAATAAGTAATGCTTTCAGATCTTCAAAGCAAAGATAATTGTTGCCAGTTCTAAATCATGTGTCGAATAACTCCTTTCATGAGGTTTGAACTGTCTTGAGGCATAAGCAATCACCCTACCATTCTGCATAAGGACACATCTTAACCCTCTTCCTGATGCATTACTATATACCACAATCTCTCCGGTTCCATCTAGTATCGCTAATACTGGTGCAATAGTCAACTTTCGCTTTAGTTCTTCAAATGCATTGTTACACTCGTCAGTCCATATATACTTCTCTCCCTTATGCATCAATTTAGTCAAAGGTCCTATTGTTTTGTAAAAGTCCTTCACAAATCTGCGATAATACCGTGCCAGTCCAAGAAAACTTCTCACCTCCATCACTGACTTGGGAATAGGCCAATCCTTCATTGCCTTCACCTTCTTGGGATCCACTAAAATTCCTTCGCCCGAAACAATATGTCCTAGAAAGGATATTCTGTCCAAGCAGAACTCACACTTACTCAATTTTTCAAAAAGCTTCTCTTTCCTTAGAATTTGCAGCACTGTCCTCAAATGCTTTTTGTGGTCTTCCCGAGTCTTTGAATAAATCAGAATATCATCAATAAAAACTATCACAAATTGATCCAGATACGATGCGAACACCCTATTTATTATCACATCTATAAGTACTGCTGGGGCATTCTTCAAACCAAATGACATCACCAAAAATTCATAGTGACCATAACGGGTTCTGAATGCAATTTCCTGGACATCTGTTACCATCACACGCACTTAATAATATCAAGATCTAAGATCTAACTTAGAAAATACCTTGGCTCCGCTAAGTTGATCAAACAGATCATCAATTCGAGGCATCAGATACTTGTTCTTGATTGTGACTCGGTTCAGCTCTCTGTAGTCAATACAAAGCCATTTACTACCATCACTCTTGTTTACTAAGAGAACCAGAGCTCCCCATGGTGACGTAGTTAGCTGAATGAAACCCAAGCCCTTCAATTGCTCAAATTGCCTTTTTACTTCTGCCAACTCCGTAGGACCCATTCGATAAGGTGCCTTGAAAATAGGTACTGACTTAGGTATAATATTTATGGCAAATTCCACCTCCTGCTCTGGAGGCAACCCAGGCAATTCTTCAGGAAAAACATCCAAATACTCACACACCACTGGGGTCCGCACATCCTGAGCATCTAAAGCTGTGAGGACTCCTCCTGTCGGCTTTGCCCTAAACATGGCTGGCTCCAAAGATTTACTACCACCAAGAAACTCGAACTCCGGATGTCTAGGAATTTTGAATATTACACTTCTCTTCCAACAATTTATCACTACATGGAAAGTACTTAGCCAGTCCATTTCCAAAATGATATCAAATCCTGCAGAATCAATTACCAAAAGGTTCGTATACAACTCCCTTGCACAAATAACTATGGGGGCATATTCTACACTCTTTACTAGATAAAATCATCCCATTCCCAGTATTAATGTTCCAACCCCCAGATAAATTTTCCCAAGGACTGCAATGGCAGGAAACAAATGTAGATGATGCAAAACTATGGGATATACCAGAATCAAATAATGTAAAAACTGGTGTAGCATGCACTAAGATAGTACCTGTCACTACATCACTGTTCTGACTGGCCTACTTTGACGTCAGTGTAAAAGCATGTTCCTGCCTCTGATTTCCTACTGCCTGAGTCGTTTGGAAAGTCTGTTGCTAAGTGACAAGTGCAGAACCCCTTGGATTAGGTCCTGTAGGTCTCCGCTGAGGCGGTGCCAGTAACCTTTGCTGTTGAGGGGGTGCTAGAAGCCTCTGTTGCTGTTGCTGTGATGCTGGTACTCTAGTAATATCACTTGTCTCTCATCGCCATGGACAACCTCCAATTTGATGATCTGCTGAGCCACATATCAGGCACAAGTTGTGGGCTCGTCAAAGTCCTTTTGAACATGTCTGAGTCAGAGGCAGTAGTTGCAAACCACATTGTGATCATGTGGTGTAGCCTGACGCTTATGTGGTAGTGCTAGAGTACCCTTGCTAGTACCTCCGGTCGTCTGACCCATACTCCTCTTTTGGGACCCAACATGAATTTTTCTTTTCCCATTTGCTATCTGCTCTTGCACCCTTGTAGCATTCAAAACTTGAGCATAGGTTTCAAACTCTGGGGTGGCTATGCATTCTTGAATCTCAAACCCATTCTGAAACCTTCGGGCCCTATATGCTTCTTGAGCCACCAACAATGGAGCAAACCTGCTCAATCTGACAAATTCTGTCATGTAATCATCTACCATCCTGTTTTCTTATTTCAAATGAATGAACTATTATTTCAGATCCCACTGTGCCATCTGAGAAAAGAATCTCGTATAGAGCCTCTCCTTAAAGGCCTCCCATGTTATCGGTTTTGCCAACCGATTCTCCTCGGCCAACCACCATGTGCGGGCAATGTCCATAAATTGAATCTTGATCACCTCCACACGGTCTCCATCTGCTACTCGTGATGCACCCAACAGGTTCTCGGTATCCACCAGCCACTGTTATACCTTCATAGGTTCCTCAGTCCCAAAAAGGTTGATGGATTCAACTTTCTGAAGTCTGACACACTGCACTTCTTCTGTCTTGAAGCTACCAACTCCTGTCGCAATATTTTAGTCTATTGTTGTTGGTTCTCAATAAGTCTCTTAAGCATCTCCATCATGTTGGGATCTTCGGCTTGTGGATGGATGCGGAAGGGAGTGATGTGACGGCTGAATAACCAGAATAGATCACCTGCAATCAATCACGTACATCCACAACAAGAGTCTAATAATGATCAAGAAAAGCAACTACAGTTACTTGAGAAGAACGTTGAAAATCTTCTCAAGTCTTCGTCCAACCTTGACACACATATGCAAAATCTCATGAAAGTGTCAACTAATTTTATTCAAAGAATAGATCAGTACCTGCTCGCGAACTCTCAAACTATTATGAACTTAGAGCAGCAAGTTGGACAATTAGCGAGTCAAATGAGTGAACATGACAAGGGTACCTTCCCAAGTCAATCCTTAACAAACCCTAATACTATTTCCTCAAATTCCAATCAGTTGCATGTCAACCAAGTTAATGCCATTCACATGCTTTGCTTTGGCAAGCTGGTTGACAATCATGTAGTCATGCCACCTGATTCTACTCCTAATGCACTGTAGGCTACACTCCCTGATACCATGATTCCATCATCACCTCATGATTCATCATTATCATCATCCCAAGATCCACCCACTAGTACGACAAAGGAGTCTGACCCCTCTAAATTAGATCCTCCCATTGACCATACTTATATGTCGAGGGCTCCCTATCCAAATCGATTAAAGAAAAATTCTCATCAGATTGAGCACATCTTTGAGTTATTCAAGCAAGTTAAGGTCAATGTTTCTCTTCTTGATGCAATCCAACAAGTACCTGCTTATGCAAAATTCTTAAAGGATTTATGCACAAAGAAGAGAACAACAAATGTTCCAAAGTGTTAGCAAAATTTTCTGCTAACGAGATCATCTGTCATGAAAAGAGAGATCCATAAATGAAAAAAATTACTTTGCGAGTCATACTCTATTTCCTAAAGAAATTGAAGCACGAATTACTTTCTCCAGGTTCGCAAATCTAATAACAGAGATGGACCTCTTAAGACCTCGTCATCTTGTCCAAGAGCAGCGAACAAAGTCCTTACCATCCAGTTGAATTATGAATCTAAAGTTTGAGATTCGCATTCTAGCTACAATCATTTAGATCCACAAATCAAAAGTTTGAGATTCGCATTCCAACTACAATCAAATGGAGCCGCGAGTCTAAAATTCGAGATCTGCATCCAGGTCATAATCAAACGGAGCCGCGAATCTAAAATTTGAGATCAGCATCCTTGTCATAATCAAAGGAGTCGCAAATCTAAAGTTTGATATTCGCGTTCCACATTTCAGTTACGATCTAGAGGATTGAAGATGCCGGCTACGAATTCTGAAGATTTAATATAAATTTACCATATCAAAATGCGAAAAATTAATACTCAGATTGTGGATGCCGACAGTTAGACAGTTACATCAGCTCAAAAGTCTCCAAATCTCCATAAAAAGCCTTAACCAAGAAAGAAAAAAAAGAGACCGGAAACTAGGAGATCAATACAATATAGAGAGTCTTCTTTCATTCGAGTGCTATTGCTGTCAAGAGTTCAAAACCATTGCCAACTAAAAAAAATTCATACGGAGTGTCAACGGAGAGCAGGATCGTCCTGCACAGTTACTGCAGAACCCAATAAACAAAGAGGGAATTCAACTTTGCTCATTTTCTGTAAATGGGAAACCATTTGAAATTGTAATATTTTATTGAGAAAAGTCAATAAAGAATCATTTATAATTTTAATGGCTAACAGAAGATTGGCGACTCCACTAGGGACATTTGTCATCTCTGATAATAAGGTTGTAGCTCAATCCGACGATATTCCAGTTGGTAGCATGGTCAACTCATTCATCATTTAGTTCAATCAGAAAAAATATAAGGAATTCCACTCTTTTGGCTCCAGAAGCCCTAACTCCTTAAGGAAATGCCTCAAGGTTTCTAATAACTCAACCTCTAAAGAGGTTTCAAAAACAGCAGTCCAATCAAAGGACTCTACAGACCAATCTGGTCTAAAAGGAGACTCATCTTCTTCACCAGCACAAGATTCAGAGTTAGCTCCTGCTAAGACTCATGATCTCCACGAGAAAATGGATCAGGATCCCCATGATAATAAGGGGAACGACCATTTTCTTCTTTCCAGGAAGATGACTCAGAAAATAAGGTTCTTCTCACTCGTACGAGGAGGAACTTAAGAAGAAATAAGACTCGCGCTCTTTGCAGGGCCATGAAGCAATAGAAAATTGTTGAATTACAATCGCGAGGACTTACCATTTAAGTATGGAGGCGAAAAACAATGTAGTGGTCCCAGATACGAAGAAGAATTAAGATGCAGAAGAGTTTACTCGTGTTTCCTACAAGAAACAACATACACCCACTAAATTTATTTATAATTATATACGCGAAGTTTACATTCGCGTTCCTTTAACCAGACGAAGGCCCCATACTCATGCCTCGGGAGGAAAGCGTGATTTTCACGATCACATTCTTAAAAATGGGAACGAACCCCAAATTCGCGTGCCAATAGGAAAGCGCGGTTTTCATAAGTGCACTTTCGAAGAAGAGTCCACTCCCAAGGTAGAAGCTCATTCACCTACTGTTCCAGTTAAAGTGAAATTTGCTCGTAGGATCTTTAAGGGAATAGAGATTCCTATTCCAAAGATATCTTTCAGAGGTAATGTCACCGCCGCTAATCAAATGGGTTCCAATACAAGAGATCTCAGGGAACTTCTTAATAAAAAGAGAGAAGAATTCCGAGTATCCCATTGTCATTGTAAACGATTGATCAATGCAGTGTTGTCACACTGTCATTGTATAGCAGCTCCTGCTAAACAGTCGGTTTTTAATTGACTTAAAATATTTTCATCTCAACCGTCAAAAATAAGATGACATAATAAGTAGGAATTCTCTGAACCCGAATATCCTGAAATGTCATCTAATATGAAAGTTTCAGGAAGAGGAAGAAGAAGACAAAGAATATCTCTAGAAAAGACTCTTCTGACTGTAAACTCTCTTCAGGCTTGAAGAGTGTATTCAGCGATGTGCGAGGTGTTTTTCAGAACACTTGACTCAAAAAAGGAGTAACAACCTTAGTGAGCTACAAACAAATGGTTGGAGTCTCTTTTGATGAAGAAGACACAGTTAACTCTGTCGTGGCTGAATCCTAGACGTCAGATTCATTCCATGAAGACTCCATACCCGCATACATGACACAGAATACTCCGAAGGAGTTCATACGGAGGATCGATGAGCAAGATAGAACCATCCAACAACAGCAAAATACCATCAATGAGATCAGAGACATGCTTCATATTTTGCTGGAATTGGAGAGAACGAAAAGGAAAGATACGGAAGAATCCTCTTCAAGGATTCCACATGATCCAAGAGGTGACAAAGGGAAGAATGTGAAAGATAAAGATAATTGCATTCCCCCTACAAATAAGAATGAAAATAATGAGGATCGTCGCGAAGATGAAGATAATCGCTTCATGCATTCCCATCACCAAGAAGGAATCCCAAATCAAGAAGGAAATACAAACACCGCTTGGATTGAGAGCTTTCAGAATCAATTGAATGCTCTCATGCACAAGAATGATTTGCAAGAGCTGGGGGTTGTGAGGCCATATCCAGTAGAATGAGAAAGTATATCATTCCTGGAGAATTACAAACCATTGAAACTAAAGTTATTCGATGGTAAAGGGTCGCCAAATCAGTACCTTTACTATTTTAAATCTCAAATAGGACATTTAACTGGAAATAAACCGATCATTACATGAGTGTTTGTTAGTACCTTAACAGGACTAGCATTTGAATGGTTCCGTAGATTGGAACTGGGAACCATCAACTCGTGGAATGATATTGAGAAAGCCATTTTAATAAGGTTTTATGAAGATGACATGGATGTTTCAATGCCAACGCTCTTAGATACTAAGCAGAAGAAAGGAGAATTAGTTCGAGATTTTATAAAAAGATTCAGAAATGATTCTCTGAGATGTCTGCATGGGATGTCAGAGAAGATCTTAGTAGAGACCTGTCGACACAATCTCTCAACCAAAGTTCTGGCCAGAATGGGAGCCGCAAAATCCTCAACCCGAAAAGATTTTTCATTGCAAGCTAAAAAAACTGAAGAGATTACACAGAGACTCGAGGAAGAAGGAGGAGAAAAAAAAGATAAAATAACAATTCTAGGTCTCGATTCAAGGGACACAAAGGGAAAGAAATAATGGTGACCGATACTCCGCAGTCTGCAAAGTCTTCTCCAAAACCTCCTCCTCAATCGCGGACTCCTCGAAAGCAATTCTCTTTCAAAGATGAGCACACCAAAGCCATTTTCAATTTTCTCATGACGAAAATATGCTGAATCTACCAGAGTCTAAATGCCTTGAAGAAGTAGGAAAGGTTAATGATCCTAATTACTGCGTGTATCACAGGATTATTAATCATCCTACTCAGAATTGTTATGTCTTTAAGGACAAGATTCAAGTTTTAGTAGATGCTAAAGTCATCAAGCTGCAAGAGTACCCGAAGAAGGTAACCACAAACAGGTGACTTTCAGATTCGGCAAAGTACCAGATTGGATAGAGTCAATTATTCAAGATAGAGTGTAACCCATTCCCAAAGGCGTGATGAAAATCATAAACTATGATCCTCATCAGCAGCAAAAGAAAGGCTTATGTCCTTTTGAAACTGATAAAGGAGAAATTATGTGGGTGCATCCAGATCTTCTTAATGATAAGCAATGGACTTCGAGTTCATCTGAGAAGAAGCGAAAAGAAAAGACTCTTACTTCTAACACTGTCACTGCAATCCTAGAAGATGATACAAATGTTCATATGCTGATGGACTCAGAAGAAGAAGCTAAAGATTCTCTGGCGATTAATGCGGATTAGCCTACCTCTGGGACCAATTCAGAGAAAGACTACTTGAAGAACTACGATCAAGTAGCAGAATGTCAGCCACCTCTAAGAAGAACAAGCAAAAGGAGATCAAATTTGATAAAGCTCTTAAAACAGAAGTAAAGAGGTTGCAGAAGGGTCCATGAAACCATTTTAGTTCGACATATTGGCACAATTGGCCAATATTCCTACAAGAATTATTATGTGTGAGCTCCTATAGCTCTCTAAACAAACTAGAGAAGTTTTAAGAGAAGTTCTGCAAGATTCAGATGTATTTCTCGAACAAATATCAGAAACAATTGAAAAAGAAGAAGAGGTCTGTGCAGTATGTCATCAGGCTTCTAGAGAAAAGATCCCTTGCATAATTTTCTCTCTGGAAGCAGGTAAAAAATTACAAGTATCATCACCCTTTGTATTACAAAGGACACATAGGGTTATCAGGATCGAACTTTGGATTACAAATGATACATAGGGTTATCAAAGATCGATCACATCCAAGTTGAACAGGGATCTGCTATGAGTATAATGCCGAAAAGAGTGTTATGATATTTTGGGATCCCTATGAGCAGATTACCGACAACAAATACTATCATCTTTGGATTTAATGCCAATGGTAGTAGACCATTGGGCAAAATAAAGTTAAAATATCAGATTGGTAATTTGAAGACGGAAGTTACATGCTGCGTGATAGATGCTAACACGTCTTATAATCTTCTGCTTGGAAGGCCCTGAATCCATAACAATCTCATTGTTTTGTCTACACTTCATCAATGCATGAAGTATGTGGATAAAGATGGGAACGTGAAGACTTTAGTGGATAAAGATGGGAATGTGAAGACTTTAGTGGAAGAGAAGCAACCCTTTAAAGGAATTGAAAAGTACTTTACTATGCATTGCTATATCAAGACACATTTGATACCTTAGAACAACCTGCTCCAACGGCGTTTGATAGTGGCGATGAGGCTGATACTGAATTAGGATCCGAATTCGGAATCCGATGACGTAAGTTGGGATAGAGAGCCCATTGTAATAAGCCTTGAAGGCCTTGATGTAAATGACACCGGCCATTCTGACGGTGAGTGGATAATAAATGAAAATATAGAATTTTCTTATTCTTCTTGTGTTGATTCTGAACCCTTAAATATTAGTACTGATGTGGTCAGTGATCACCTAGATAAAATACACTCTTTGGTTTCTTTTCAAACACCCATCCGATCATCCTTTTATGAACAAAGTGATAACGATGGAGATGCGAATGAAGACATTTTTGAAGTTCCTCCTAAGGACGAAATTCAAAAACCTATAATATTCAGAAAAGCAAATGATAAAAATAAAACAAAATATTTAGGTTCTGAAGAAGAACAGGAAAATCTCAAGTTTTTTCATTATGATTGTTGGTAGTAAAAATTTTTAAGTGAAAAGAAATTTTCCACACAGAACGCAGAGCTAAGTTATTTTAGCCTCGCATTTGAGTAAAATGCGGAACTAATCCATAGATCCATGTTCTGATGATTTTAACTCCGCGTGAACAAATTTCATTAGACTTCGAAATTGATTATGATTGAGATTTGGGCTTATCCAATACCCAAATTGAGTCCAATCAGAATTCATAATCAAGGAATTTAAATCAAAATCAAAATATTTGATTAGAATCCTTGATGAACACAACTACTTTCCAATTCTATTCAATTGGAAACTCTCATATTGATTCAAGGCTATAAATACCCTATGGAGGAAGCCTTAGAGGATCTTTTTGCATCTTTGGAGAATTCGAGTTACGTGTGAGAGTCTTGAATTTGTGAAGACCAACAGAGAAGATCTAGGGCCAGCCAACTTCTTCATCAAGAAAGAAGACTTCCACGTCAAGATCGTCAAAAAGAGCTACTCGATAGATCCCACCACTACGTAGAACCCGCTTTTTATTGTAAAAGAGAGAGATAAGTTATAAATCCTCTCGTTTGTTTTCTTTTGTTCACTTTCATTGTAATTAAGTTATTTCAATGGAAGGAAGCAAGATTTTTGCTGAGAGCAAACTGGCGATCACAGTGGGAGACGTCTCTTTTACTGAAAAAGAGATCGTGGTGCAATCTGACGTGGAAAGAATTGGATCCGACGTTAATATGCTCGTCGTAGAGATCGACCAGCAGAAATACGAGGAGTACCTCTCCTCTGAATCAGGTAATCTGACCGAAATGCAGCGCTATCGCCGCGTGTGCTCCAATATCCGTAAATCGGATAATCGGGAATCCACTGTTAAACGGGGACCTTTGGAAACCGTGGCTATGGAGCCGTCGTTTGGGAAGAAAACCTTAACAGAGGATGACATCTCTATTGCCGAAGAAGACCTGAAAACTGGTTTGATCAGAACCCAACTCCGCAATCAAAATCGTAGAGTAAGGCGAAAAGTCCGCATTAAACGCGAGGCTAATGAAGTAGCAGATCACGAGGCTACTGAACCTCGTGAACTAGCTTGCGTCAGTCACAAGACCAGTCAATATCGCGTTAAATGCAAAAATATGACTAAGCCAGTGTGTGATGGAGACTCTCCACGTGAGGCTAAAACTGAGCTTAGCGTAAATAGCGAAGCCATTAAAACTTGTGTTAATCGCAAGATTCCTGACTATCGCGTAAATCGCAAGGATAAATTCCTGATAAAACCAGCGTGTGATGGAGACTCTCCACGCGAGGCTAAAACTGAGCTCAGCAAAGTTAGTAAAACTTGCGTTAATCGCAAGACTTCTCACAATCGCGTAAACCACAAAAATAGTCACCAGAATCGCGTTAATTGGAAAAATAACTTCGTGTGTGGTTCCCCACGTGAAGGTATCGACTTCGAAATTAAACAGAATACTAAGCTTAGCGTAAATCGCAAAGCTAATGAAACTTACGTTAATCGCAAAAATTTCATTAAACGCGAAGAAATAAGTTGCGTAGATTACAAAAATAAGCCAGCGTGTGATGATAACTCTCCACGCGAGGCTAGGATTCCAGAAGTTAAACTTCTGCAGAAACGCCAAGCCAGCGTAAAACACGAAGCTAGTGTATAACGCGAAGCTATTTCTCAGCTTCGCGTACCAGGACGCGAAGCTAATGTCCAGCTCCGCGTAAAACAACCTGAATACAAAATCAGGGCTGATAACCGCATTATTGGATAAAAACTTGACATCAATAACTCCGAGAAACTTCAGTGGGCCCCGGACCTCTCAACCACTAAGTGGGTCCCATGATCTGTATCTAAGGTCATTGACCTTAGAGAGTACTTAACAAAGAAGAGAAATATAAGTCAAGTACAACCGGACCCAATTTGTCACTGTGAGTAGCTTATGACAGCAGTATCTACTGTACTGAATAATTGCTGCTGCAATAAGAAAAGGGTGTCGGTATTTGACCGATTGACCAAGTTAGAGAAACACCCCGCGAAGAAGACAAAAGGTGCTCTCCGTGAAATTAAAGAAAAAGAATGGAAAGCAGTAATCTCTAATATGGTTTGAAAGGGTAAGAAAGTCATAGATAAAGAGGATGATTCGGAATCAAGTGATGAAGAATCTCATCATCTTACCTGACTTAAATCAGGTGCTGTCGCCCCTCGAAATTACAAGAAACTTGTAAAAGGTTCTTGTGATGACGATAGTAACAACTCGGCCATAGCCACACCTCGCTCTTCTGCGTCGTCCAGACCACAAAAATCAACATCACATATAGTAGATAAATCTGACGACATCGATCAGAGATTGGAGGCCCAAGAACAGACGATCCGAGAGCAACAAAAAACGATCGAGGATCTCAAAATGATGCTCTTAAAGGTGGTCGAAAATACCCAGAAAATAGTCGAAGATAAAGCTAAAACTTCTTTAGAATCACCGCCAAAGAAAGAAAAAGAAACTCCATTTAAGAAAAATGAAGAAGATAAGGAAGAAAATGCTTACTTGACACATGGGAATGAAGATAAATATTCTTTTCATGACTCTCATGAAGAAAAAATCGAGAAATTGTAGAACCAACTTGATGCCTTAATGCACGAGAAGGAATTGAAAGAATCGGGGGTTTCGAGACCCTATCCGCTTGAGTGGGATTTCGCACCATACCCCGAAAAATATAAATCGTTCAAGTTAGAGCCGTGAGACGAGAAATGATCCCCCAGTCAACATATATATTACTTCTTGTCACAAGCGGGACATTTAATGGGTAATGATCCAGTAATGACCAAGGTATTTGCATGTAGCTTGCGAGGGCCTGCTTTTACATGGTTTATGCAGTTGCTCCCAGGTACTATCAATACCTGGTATGACGTTGAAAAGCACTTTCTTGCACGTTTCTTTGAGAATGACACCGAAATATCAGTTCATTCCCTCCTTGCAACAAGCAAGGGGAACAAGAAACAGTGAAAGATTTTATATAAAGGTTCAGGGAGAAGTCCGTACATTGCAAACACGGAATGGTCCAGAAAATTCTAGTAGAGACTTGCAGGTACAAGCTCAAAACTAACGTGCTTAAACAAGGAGAGCAAACAGAAAACTTGATTCGCCGGGTTGAAAAATCTCGTGTAACGAGAAATCTTGGAAATAATAGACCGCATACACAAAACAATAATAAGAGCAAGGGAAAGGCAGTAATGGCATTTGACGCTGCTCCAAAGCAAACAAATCCTCCGAATCCGAAGTCTCAAAACCAAAAAGGCACGGGACAAAATAGGCCCCGACAAGAAAGGACTTATACTTTCAAGGCGGAACAGACGCCCACACTATTCCACCTTCTCCTCAGGAAGGGCTACCGGAGAACCGAAACCCAGAAGACGCAAGGAAAACTAATGACCGGAATTACTGCTTATACCACCGGAACGTTGGACACCCTAACAAGGACTGTTACCCTCTTAAGAACATGATTCAGTCATTGATAGAGGTCGGAGTCCTGACACTAAAAGAGGAACAAAAAAAAGTTACCGCTAATATGGCGACCCTAGTTGTAGGAACCCATGAGTTCCCTGCAGGAGTAACTCCGGTACCATCAGGGAAACTTGTCATGAAGAATTATGAACCACATGAGATGGCACAGAAAGGACTTACCCCTGTGACGACACAAAGAGGGGAAGTCATGTGGGTCCACCATGATCTCTTACAGGATGAGCAATGGACCACATCAAATAGCCAAAGAAGGAAGCGGACTAGTAATGTTATTTTTGCAAAAATTAAAGAAGAATACATAATTGCAGGAGTATTGATGGACTCTTAAGAGGAGGCCGAAATTATGGCCACTCATCGAGATGAAGCAGGTCCCTCTGGCACTCGGTCCGACAGAGCTTACCTCAAAGACTATACAAGAGTAGACCCTAAAAATATATATGGGGAACCTGCAAAGCCTGCAAAACAAAAAGGGTTTCGTTTCTAAAAAAGTCCAACAAAAGATGAAGAATCAAAGATGCCTCATTCAAATTTGACATTATAGCTCAGTTGGCTAATATCCCAGCTCGAGTTAGCTCTACGAGTTGTTACAATTATCAAAATCAACTCGGAAAGCATTAAGAGAGGCCTTGGCAGATTCTGAATCTTTTCTAGCATAGATTATCGAGCCAGCCGTTGAGGAACGAGATTCCTGCCTCCGCTGTTATCAAGCGAGGAGGCAGATCCCACAAAAAACCTTTTCCCCAAAATATATGCAGGTCAGAAATATAAAGTATAATAGACCTTTATATTTCACAAGATATGTCAGATTTACGATGGTGGACCGCATTCAAATCGATCCGGAGTCTGCGCTAAGTGTCATTCCAACAAGATTAATGCAGTTACTGGGAATTTTGCCTCTTCGCCTTACACCAACGAACACCACGATATATGGGTTCAAACTAATTATAGCTGTCCTCTTGGGAAGATCCGACTTCGATGTCAGATTGGAGATTTAAGGACAAAAGTTACGTGCTACGTCATTGACGTAGACACGTCCTATAATATTCTGTTGGGGCGACCGTGGATTCATACCTATATGATAGTCCCATCGACTCTCCATCAATGCATGAAATACTGTGATGAGTAAGGAGAAGTCCGGATGTTAATTGCAGATAGGCAACCATTCAAAGGGTTAGAAAATTACTTCACTGATGCCATGCTATATAAGCCGACCCATGAGATCCCCTAAGAGATCCTCAAAGAGTCTGAAGAACCCGATGACAGCAGCAATGAGGCGAATACTAAATATGGATCCCCAGGAGAGGATGATGGGAGTGACTGTGAGATAAACCCTCATATGAATTGTAATATGAATTTCGATAGTATTAATGTAACTAATGTAGCTGACGATGAGTGGATTATTAATGAAAACATAAAGTTAGTTTACGAGCCTGCTGCCGCTACAGAGTCTGAACCCTCTTGTACTTCCACCAAGGCAGATGGCTTGTCCGAACTTGAAGTTCTGCTGGCATATCATTTGCCAATAGGTCATCCCTTCTCTCTCGGTTCGAAATAACAAAGGGACGAGATCACTTCTTTGAAGTACCTCCACGACAGGTATCTCAAAAGCCAATTGTCTTCGGTAAAGTGATCGCGTCGCCTAACCATAAGCAAACTAGTGGAAGTGATGAACGAACATCACCCCAATTTCACCTATACGAGCAAAAATCCCGACAGATGATGGAAAAGTTGGGTTATAGTTTTACCCAGAAACCGGAATTGAACTTTGGGAAAGGGCGACGAAATCTTGTACCCTCATTTAGACCAAGAGGGAAGAGTCCAGATTACTATCATAAAACACGAAGGGGGTTGGGGTATGTATCCACTCCTCCCTCACCGCCATATAAATACAAAGAGAGCTCTTCGACCAACCAGGATCTTTATCCGTTAGATTATGATTTTGATTTAAGTACTGGTGCTTGTTTCAATCTCTAACTGTAAATATAGTTTCAGCCGCACCAGAAAGTGACGAGGAGCCAATTGATATCCATGATGATTCTTGGACTAAACATATGGATACTATCTGGGCTGTCCGTTTTGAACAGCGTGACCTGCCTACAGAAGATAAGCTAGTACAAGTTAATATGGGAACATAAGATAATCCAAAGCCTATTTTCATAAGCGACATGCTAACTCCATTAGAAAAGGAGGAACTCGTACCCCTTATTAAGGATAGACGTGTTCGCATGAAGTTATGAATATATGCCCAGCTTCGATCCTCAGATTGCCACACACAGATTAAATATTAGAGAAGATGCCAAGCCGGTCAAACAACAGTAAAGGCACTTTCGACAGGAATTAATGGAGGCTATAGTTGCTGAGGTTAGTAAGCTCATAAAATCAGGATTTATTCGTGAAGAACTACATCCTGACTGGGTGGCCAACATAGTGCCAGTTCATAAGAAGAACGGTAAGATTTGAATATGCATATATTTTTGGGATTTAAATGCCGCATGCCCTAAGGACGAGTTTTCACTCCCAATTACTGATGCGATGGTTGATAATATCTGCAGTTACGAGAGGATGTCCTTTATGGATGACTTTTCGGGCTATAACCAGATTAAGATGCATCCAGATGATGAGAAACACACGACTTTCAGAACACCATTGGGGGTATACTATTATACAGTAATGCCATTTGGGTTAAAGAACGCTGGTGCCACTTATCAATGTGCAATGAGCATTATATTTAAAGAACATCTGCGTAAAACTATGGAGTGTTACGTAGATGACTTGGCGGTTAAGAGAAAAAATAAAGCAAACCACCTTCAGGATTTGAGAACAATCTTCAATCTCATGTGAAGACATCACTTGAAAATGAATCCTGCTAAAGCTTTCATGAGGCTGTCCAGTGGAAAGTTTCTCAGATTCGTAGTTACTTCAGAAGGAATTTTCCTTGATCCCGAAAAAGTAAAAGCGATCAAAGTGATGCCACCTCCCTGGAACCTTAAAGAGTTGAGGGGTTACAAGGAAAATTGGCCTATATCCGTCGCTTTATCTCCAATTTATCAAGGCGATGTCAGCCGTTTTCCACACTTATGAAAAATGGGGTTTCCTTTATATGGGATGAAGCATGTCAACAAGCATTTGATGATCTTAAAGAATATCTTACAAAACCTCTTGTCCTCATGGCACCTGTCCCGGGAAGACCGTTCCTTATATATGTAAGGGCCATGGATAACGCACTAGGAGAATTACTCGCTCAATATAATGAGCAGGGTCATGAACATGCTCTTTATTACATAAGTCGTACAATGATAGGAGCCGAGCATCGATATATCTCAATTGAAAAAGAATGTTTAGCCCTAGTGTTTGCTGTCCAAAAAATGTGACACTATCTTTTAGGAAAAACATTTAATGTCACATCCCGGGTCAACCCTCTAAAAATCCTTATGACAAAATCGGGGTCTTTAAATTATCAAATAGCAAAATTGGCATTGCTACTATCACCATATGACATCCACTTTGTTCTCCAAAAACCCATGAAAGGACAAACGATCACTAACTTCATCGCAGACCATCCAATCTGGACCAATTCTAAACCGCCAAGAGATATCTCAAAACAGCTGTCAAGAGTCAACACAATTAAAAAAGAACAACCATGGCAGATATTCTTTGATGGTGCTGCAAGACGGTCTGCTGCAGGAGTGGGGTGGTAGTTATATCTCCGCATAAACACATACTTCCTAATGGTAACTCATTGACCGAGCCGTGCACAAATAATATGGCATAATATAATGGGCTCATTATTAGTTTAAAAATAGTTTTGCAACTGGGGGTGAATTATCTAGAGGCATATGGAGACTCTAAGCTTATCGTCAATCAGATGATGGGCGAATATAAAGTCAAACATGAAGCACTCATCCCCTATCATCAACTAGCCATTGAGTTAGCAAGTTATTTCGAGTGGTTTTATATCAACCATATACCTCAACATGAGAATGTCTATGCGGACGCTCTTGCAGCATTAGCCACAATTTTGGCAATCCCGCCAGGATCAGCTAAAAGTATCACTATTGGAGTAGAGAAATTCTCCATCCTGATACTATCTTCCAAGCCAAGAAAGTGTGCCATGTAGGCCTAACTCTGAAACCCCGTGATTGACGATTTCCGTTCGTGGATTACGCCTTATATGGGATGCTACCAAAAGATCCTAAAGAACCCGCCTCAATAAAGAGGAAGGTCTAGAGATTTTATTATGACCCCACACCTCAGACTTTATATAGAAAGTCAAGTGACAGTCTCTTACTATGCTGCGTTTCAAAAGCAGAGGCTGATGAAGTGCTGAAAGAGACGCATGATGGAATATGTGGAGCCCATCAGCCTGGCCCAAAACTTGGGGATCGCATAACAAGGCGAGGATACTACTGACAAAAAATGATTACCGATGCAATGGCATACGCTAAACGGTGCCATGCATGTCAGGTACACGCTAATTTTATTCATCAACCTCCAAAAAACTTGCATACTACTGTTGCCAGTTGGCCTTTTGAAGCATGGGAGATGGATATTATGGGGCCAATAACTCTCCCATCATCCAGAGGACATTGGTTCATACTTGCGATAATCGACTATTTTTCAAAATAGGCTGAAGCCGTGCTCATGAGATAGGTAAAGACGACAGACGTGATTAAGTTCATTAAACATCACGTCATTTACCGTTTTGGCGTTCCTTGAAGAATCATTCATGATAACAGACCATAGTTCATCAGTCAAGAATTTTCACGATTCTGTGATAAGTTCAGAATCAAGGATATCGCTTCAACGCCATATAACCCGCGGCTAATGGTTTGGCCGAAGCCTTCAATAAAACCATTATTAAACTCCTTCGAAAATTTGTCTCTTCCAACAAGCGGGGCTGGGATGAAAAGTTAGGAGAGTGTTTGTGGGCTTATCGTAGCACGGTCCGCACCCCAACTAAGGCTACCCCTTTTTCCTTGGTATATGGAAGCGAGGCCGTCTTACCTCTGGAAGTCCAAATACCATCATTAAGAGTAGCATTAGCCACAAAAATGACGACATAGGAACGACATCAACAAAGACTGCGAGAACTAGAAGCGCTATATGAGAAGCGTCTTCGGGCTCAACAACAAATTGAGTTGTATCAGGCCCAAGTCTCACAAGCGTTCAATAAGAACGTTAGACAGAGAACCTTCAAAAAAGGAGACTTGGTTCTGGCTGTTAAAATGCCAATGGTTATTACCCACAAAACTAAGGGTAAATTTTAGCCCAAGTGGGAAGGACCATTCATCATGGAGACGGTATACTCTATTGCTTAATAAACCAGAATGGTGACAGAATGATGATGCCTATTAACGATAAATTTTTGAAAAAGTATTATACATAAAAAACTGTCACATTTGGTTCTCATCCCTAAGAGTATAACCATCCACGTTCAAGTTACGCGTGTGAGCACTTGAACTTCTTTATCAAATTAAGGCATGTGAAATTAGGCGCTTCTGTCTAAATCAATGATCCTAACCTGATCATCTTGGAGTGTGCAATTAAATGCCTCCGCCAAATTATCTGCATGCTCTATTAAAGAGCTTTATTGAGGTCAACGATCCTGACTCGATCATTCTTGTATTAGCAATCTAAGTTACGCAAATGAGCCTTGGACTGTTTTTACCAAAATTATGAACCAACTACATCATCATTTGTTGCGCAAGAAAAGTTTGTAGCCAACAGATAGAAGAATCAGAAGAATTATCTTTATTCATGAATTGAAAAAATATGGATAAAGTTACAAAAGAATTCAAAAATTGTTGGGTTCCTTTATTACGATAAATAAACAATATATATATATATATATATATATATAGAAAGGAAAAGAAGAAAACAAGGAAGCTAAGGTTCTCCCTGAAGCTTCAACTTATTCGTCATCTCATCAATGACTCGATGACGGGTTTCTTCTATAGAATGTTGAGCCTGCCGACGCAATTCATCATCATTTATAGCAAGTTGCTGGGACAACCGCTGACGAGCTTCTTCAATTGAACGACTCCTCATCATGCTCTCTTGTTCGAGTTGTCCCTGCTGAAGGATCAACTCTTCTCGCTTCTTCACAGACTCCCCTTACCGAGACTCACTGGTTTCTAAAATAGACTGAGCTTTGGCTGTAACGACCATCTTTTTTTCAAATCTTTGAAATGAAAAAAAAAATCTGAAAATAATAATAATAATAATAAATATAAATATATATTGGGATTTGTTTGGATATAAATCTGAATAGTTGAGAAAAAATCGGATAGAAATCTAAACAGTTGGAGGGATGTCAATCTCATCCGAAAAGATTCGTTTGTTGAATCTCAACCAAATAGGTTATATCCTAACCTAAAGATAAATAAGGATCTAAAAATCCGTTCTCACTTCTCTTCTCTTCTGGAACGCTGGAAATCTCAGGACGTACGGGAAGAGGAAGAGGAACGCAGGTCAGAAAAGAAAAGGGAAGGGGGAGGCGACTCAATTAAAAGTGAGTTTTTAAATTCACTTAACATGCTATGCTTGTTCTTTATATAGTTCCTATTTTAATTAGATGCATAAATATTAAATCGAAAATAGCCCTCTAATATTTGTTAAAGATTGTCTATGAATTTTGTTAAAAATAGATCTATGAATTTTGTTAAAAATAGATCTATGAATTTTACAATCGTGATTGATTAGAACATTCATATTATTTTATTTTAAGCGAAAGTATATTTGACAAAGAATAAATTAATAATAAGTTAATTCTATTGACTTCTATACTGATACGTCTCTTTTAGTAGCCACACAAGCAGGTAGATACAACTCACTACTTAGTATTCAAATCGTCGGGTACTGCACTATTCTTTTTTTTCTTTATTTAATACAAAGTATTCAGCTTCGGTTTACTGCTTTGATTGTTCTACTCGTTTCTATCGATCTAATTTCAAACTAGCACACTTCGTACACTTGCTTCTTATAAGACATAGTGCGTAGATTAGTTAAATGACTTTATACTCATAGTATTAACCACATTTAATAGTTTTCGTTATTATGCGGCTACGTTGACTTAATTAGCTGTTGAATCAAATTATAAGTTAATTAATAATTCATAAATAATGATCAAATTCCTGTGCTTCTTCTTCTGCTTCCACTTCCGCATCTTCCTGTGCTTCTTCCGCTTCCGCTTCCGCATCTTCCTGTGCTTCTTCTTCCGCTTCCACTTCCGCATCTTCCTGTGCTTCTTCCGCTTCCGCTTCCGCATCTTCCTGTGCTTCTTCCGCTTTCGCTTCCGCATCTTCTTGTGCTTCCTCTTCCACTTCCGTTTTCCACTTCCACTTCCACTGCCACTTGCATTGTGCTTCTACTTCCACTTCCACTTCCACTTGCGCATGTGCTTCTTCTTCATCTTCTCTTTCCCCCTTTCTGTGTTCGGTTGCCGATGGACAAGGTGACTCGGCCGAGACCATGCGCCGGCGGCAGTCGACGATCGCAACTCCATCGGTGCTGCCGCTGCCCTCGTCGGTCGAGGTTTCGGGTTAGGGTCAGTGAGGCGATCCAGTGGCCGTCGACGATATCGGCTCTATCGATCACTGCCACTGCCTCGTCGGATTGAAGGGTTTTTCCTCACCTTTATTTTTATTTTTTTTTTATTTTTTTTATTTTTTTTGGATGGTTGATTTCTTCTTCTTCTCGTTTCTCTTTCTGATTCCTATAGGGATCACAGGGGAGATGACTTTAGGAAAGTTTTACATGCGCACATATGTACCAGTGAGCACCCTTTCCCCTATGTTGTAAACTACTTTACTATCTAGCATGTGGTGCGCATTTAGACTACCTGCAATCTTGCAGGAAACTTTTAGGAAAAGTTTAAATGCGCACATATGTACCAGTGAGCACCCTTTCCCCTATGGTGTAAACTACTTTACTACCCATCATGTGGTGCGCAGTTAGCAATACCCTCAATCCAAGGGGCTTGTGTTGGCTGATTTTGGGACCTCTAAATGCACACATCACTATCCGTGAGCACCTTATTCCCTTATGTTGTAAATCACTTTATTATTGATAATAGGGTGTACGCTTAGAACCACCCCCAAGTCATGATACTGCATTGGCTGGAATTGAGGAATTTTCTTTGTGCGCACACATTTTCCAATGAGCACCATTCCCCCCTATGTTGTAAATCACTTCCTGTACGACATATGATGCATTTAGAGATATCCAAATCTTATGCATATAACTGCTATTGCTATCCGAATTCGCGGACATATGGAAAAAAAAGGGGGGTGATTAAATAAAAGAGACATGTTTCTATATTTCATAAATATACATAAAATTCAACATGCGATTTTATAAGTTTTAATTCTAGTTGTTTGTTATATATTGAAAAGAAAGGAAAATAATACTAATACAAGGTATGATAAGACACCGTATAAATGCAAATTGTTACTGTATAAGATTGGTGATAGATAATTAAATTACCGCAACATTATATTGTCACTGATATTGTTACTGTTCACTGGACTCTAATTATTATCACCAATCTACATACTGAACTGAAATTTACTGAAATCATAAATTTATATTGAAATTGATAATTAACACCGAACTTGATATACACTGGGGATTTGGGGAAAAATTTAGGTTTGTATGAATTAGATGGCTGAACGTAACTGTACTGTGCCACTGTTTCCCATTTATGGGAGATCAGGATAGGCTCCGACCAACTTACTACGCCACTGTTTCCCATTTTTGGGAGGATCGGGATAGGCTCCGATCAACTTACTGTTCCGTTTTTCCGGGGGTAGACGGGGATGCGTTCAGCTCAGCTATATTTATATTTTCTTGAATTTTCAAATACCATAATTAAAAGACATTAACTGAAATAATAAAAATAAACACAATAATGATTACCACGTAGAGCTTTCCATTTTTTTTATTTGCATAACTGTTTATGACATTGAGTTATCATTGCTATCCTTTCATGTTTTATATGAGATCGCTTTACTGACGATCCTGGTTATGGATGACCAGATGCAGACCTTTATGAAGAAGTAGATCCTCAAGATACAGGACATGATATGGCATATTTTAAAGAACAAGCGGATCTGCAGGAGTGATTACTTCCTTTGGTTAACTGTTTTCTTTTAAAAAAAAAGTAATAAGTGCTGATGACACTTTATTTAAGTTTATGCGAGACAATCCTTTTCTTTTATTTTGAATTAATTTAACTGTGGTGACATTTGTTAATTTTATTTTGAGGGAAATTATTATCGCTTTGTTTTGATAAAGAAAAATTCGATTTAGTTTCTGCATGTTATTCATATTAAATTGCAAATGGTGACTGTAATATTTTGTTTGAGGCTCGTCGAGTTATTATTCGACGCCGAACGTTCCAGCTTTCCACACTATTGGAAGTGGGGCGTTACATTGGCGATAGTTTCCCGGGCTCTGAGAATGGCTACTTGACTCCCCTCAATCTCGAAGTCCACCATTTCTAGCCCTCTGAGGACTAACACTTGACTGGCTCACAGTTCTGCCAACTCCCGAGACCAGTCGTCCTCTTGACGCCTCAACTCCTCTTGAAGAGCTGTTAGCTCTGCTCGAAGCCGTGCCAATTCGATTTTGGTGATCGCTTCCACATCCGCTTGGCGAACCGTGTTTAGCATTTGCACCTGCTCTTCTAAAGCTTTTAGGCGGGTTCGGTAAGTAGCTGCTCAGTCACACCCTCCAATCCTTTCAATATTGTCCAGATAACTGGTCAACATTGGGCGTCCAAGCTCAAGGAAGTCCCTCCTGTCCAAAATCATTCCAATACATCTCCTTAGCAGTCGCATAAAATCGTTAACACTGTGATTGAAGAATTCTTCAAGAGGGTCAGCAGTGTCCAAGTTAAGCACATGTAGTGCTAAGGAAGATGTGATTGGAGGAGTTGTAGTTTCCACAGGAGTAGAAGAGGAGGAAGCTCGTTCTTGCACCAGATTCATGATATGTGGGGCCAGTAAAGCCAGTAAGGAACTGGCTGAACTAGGAACCCAAGGAGAAGTGTCGTTTGTACTCGTCATTCGAGCAGCTTCTTCAACAGGAGTAGATTCCGATGGAGTATCTCCACCTGAAGCCCCTCCTGTAGCAGAAGTGACCTCAAAAGAGAACATCAAATTATCTTCATCTCCCGTTGGCAAGCGAGCTGGAGCAGGAGGAGCGGATGGAGTCTCTATAGCTATAACTGTTGAAGGTGTTAGTATAGCTGGTTGGGGAGTTGATGGCGTGCCAATGACGACCAAGAAGGTATCTTCAGAGCAAATGGTCGGTGTTGTGATGGTAGGCTTGGAGATGGGGGAGCTTCTCTTACCATAGCCACGACGGCCTCTGTCCTATCATCACTCCCGAGCTCATCAACTATAGGAGTCGAAGTAGGAACAGAATGAGGGCCTGGTGTGAAGTAATCTGCGCCGAACTCCTCTGCGGAACTACTAAGTCTGCCCACCGAGCCAGTGGTGCCTGAATAAACAATCAGCTCCTTGGACTCCACTCTGGTAGTCGAATGCATAGGCGAATGAAGCTGACTACCTGGATCTCAAAAACAGACAAAAATGTCACACATATGTAAAAGAATAAAAAGTTAAAATATAAAGTTAAAGACCAGAATCATACCAGTAGATACAAGTCCTGTAGTTGGACTTGAGGGAGGAGCTGTGGCTGTCTCTAGAAGCACACCCGTTTCACTACCTTGAGGTTGCGTCGTAGTGTGTTCGGCAGATTCTATAGCCTGCAGGATTGGGGCCTCTGTAGCATTTGAAGCTTCAGTGGGCCTGCTTTCCTCTACTGGTGTTGTTGGCAGAGTTGAAGCGAGAAGGTCTGTGACAAATTGGACCACTGCTTCCTCTGGAAAAACTAGGGTCTCTAAAGTTAGCTTCTTCTTCTTACAAGCTGGCTCGCCTCTAGTTGTCCCACGGCGCTTTATGGTGGGGCTTCATGGATGAGTGCTATCATCCCTGAGGGGTTGAGGAGCATCTCCAGCACCAATGTTATCGTAGGCCGCCAGCATTATTATCATCATCTAAATTGCCCGCGTCAGATGATTCGGCCGCTGTGTCAAGGAATTCATCCATTCCTTTTACTCTAAATCTCTTAGCTCCTTTCGGTGAGAGTAAAAGGCCTCTATCTCCTTACAATAAATGTGGTTGATGGAGAAATTTGGTACATCAGTGTTGGCAACGCTATACCATGTATAAAAACTTAACACCATGCTCAAGTCTGGCGATTTCTGGGGCAGCGTGAATTCTGCTCCATTGCCTCCAGCAACAAAATGGAACTAACCTCGTGCTCTTGCATACAGGTTGCCCTCATATGCCAACCCCTTATTCGGATTTCCTACATAGAGTTGCGTATATCCGAATTGACGAATAAAATGGCTTGGTGTATACGGCTCTATGTAGCACATGGTGTCTTGACTATGCACCAACTACTTGGGATGAATATTTAGCAACCACCAAAAGGCCGCCGAAGATAAATTGGTGAAGTTGTCCGCTCCCAAAGTATCTTTAATTTTTGATTCATATTATCCTCTAGGAAAGTCTGCGAAGCAGTGGAAGATTTCGTAGTTTTGATGGTGACGGAGCGTTTTCTGGATTATTGACATATAGTTACTTTTCCACATGGAGCGTTCATACTTCTCCATAAAGAATGGTTTGTCAATTGGACAATAATCCGCAACACTCATCAAAGACGGGCAATGCATGACAAGCCATGCCATTAAATACGTATAGAGCATCTCCACCCTAGGGTGTCTTCACCGTAGCAGTTTCTTTTACTGCTTTTCCCTTTGTAGCTTTTCCTTTATTCTTCTCTGTTGGAATAAAGCTGTTGCAGAGGGCTCGAAGCTCGCTTTGGAGGTTGCTAACTATTGCCAGCAAAAGCCCGAACGGTCGTCCGTAAGCCAATAGAATGGCAGGATAAACGACGTTCTTCGCAATGGCCTCCTTGGGCAGTGAAGGGACGACGCATCTCTTCAGTATCAAGAAGCCAGTAGGTAAACCCCTATCAGATATGGGGATATGGGTTTGGTAGTGGAAGCTTTGGAAGACAGTGTCTGGGTTGAACCCTCCCTCATTGGACTCAGTGGTGTAAGTGGTGGCTTCCAAATCCGAGATGCGCTGTTTAATCTCTTCGACGTTGACTTGTTTGCATCCGCAGACCATAGGCAGACTCTCTTTTAAGTTTATAAATAGATAATCTACCCACTTCTTGTGGTCAATTTCCTGGTTGCGTACTCCAGCAAGGTCGGTGCAAATGTGATAATGATACATCATCTCCCAGTATGTTTGATAGATGTGCTCGTCCCTCGCCTTTAGCATGTTTAACTCTTCGGCAGTAGAGATGTATTCTTCATAAGGGACTTCACCCATTGATAACCCAGACACTTCGTACATTTCGTGGAGAGCGAGTCCTAACTCACCCACTGGTGTGAAAAAAGTACCGATCTCGGGGTTATACATCTCCAGGAGACTAAAGAGATGGTACGAACTCTGGGGCAAGCTAAACTGGACGTTCCTGATGGCCTTGTATAGACCAATCACCTTCAAGGTATGATCATGAGAGTCCAGCATGTACTTGACGAGCCGGAACCACCACATGTTGCCCGAAGAATGAACCCATCCGGGCATCCTGAAATCTTTTGCAGGATATTGGCCACCCTTGGTCACAAATTCACTAGGGAAGGTCTTGGCACGGGTCAGGACCTCCCCAACTGGGTGCTCCTTCGTAACTCTACCAGGAAGGGGCCCAGTGACACATCTGGTAGGACTATCTTGATAGGCTCCATTTGCGCCAAACTTTCCGGTCGCAACTTCGTCTAGTCCCGAGATAGCTCCCAATCTAACTCACGATGGGAAGACAGCCTCTGTAGATATACCAAAGGATGGCTGCATTCCATATCAGGCAGGAACATCAACAGGTCACCGGTTTGATAGAGCCATTTGCTCTCTTCCTCAAATAAAATCTCGTCTGAATGCTCCATGGCATCACCAAAGAGGAACGCTGGCTTCTCCAACGCTTCTCGATTCATTGCTTCAAAGGGAGTATCGGTGATGATCTCCCTTACAGTTGCAGGGTTATATCTAATCAGCTTCTCCCTGCGCTCCCTTAAACTTAGCTTGTATGCAGGGAGATCGGTGGTGAAGCGAAACTGTGTTGCTAGGTCTGCACCCCCAGCAAACCTGAAATGGTGCCTATGGGAGAGAGGATCCACCCAGTAGCCCACTGTAAAAAAAAAGAGAAAAGTTAGAGAGATGCTAAAGAAATAATTGAAAAGTATTCTAAGTATTGAAACGCAGAGCTATGACTAGCTTCGCGCGGAGTTAATTAGTAACTTCGCGTTGGAGTCAAAAATGCGAGGCTAAAAGGGTAACTTCGCGTTGAAGAATACAAAATGTGAAGCTAATCTGTATCTCCGCGTCAGAAGCTAAAACGTGAAGCTAAATCAGTAACTTCGCATAGAAAACGCGACAGTCAGAAATAGCTTCGCATAATAGGCTAAAACACGAAGATAACGCGATAGTTCCTCATAGAAGTAGACCAGAGGTCTCTTCTTCACCAAACCACTGCTGGAGAATGGCGATAATTTCGCCGGCAAAGAGAGTGATTGGCCGGTCAAAACCGAGCCAAATCACCCTTAAATCACTCCAAAGGGTCCAAAAATGGAGATTCTTACCTCCAATTGGCACGACATAGACTGGGCCACTGCTGTGGCCGCTGCCACGGCCACTGCCACCACTGCTTGAGCTGGCCACCGATGGTGAGGAGGCGCGCGAGGCCGTACTCTTCTTGGGTGCCATTGCTCTTGAAAAAATCGATGGAAAATTGACGAAAATCAACGAAAAATCGATCGGTCGCAAGGATTTGGATCGCCGGAGCTCTTGGGTTCTTGAAAATTCTTTGAAAGAGTGAAGAATGAGGAAGGAGAAGACTCTATTTATATGAAAAAATGCACCCCTTAGTATTCGGCGCGAGAATCGAAGCGGTTGCTGAGCTAAATGCGAGGATATCTAGTTTCGCGTATTACACTTGTTCAACTCAAAACGCGAAGATAACTTGGTGTTTATTAACTCCTCGTTCAAGTTTGAAGATCCAAAGTATTTCAAAATTTGCTAAATTCTAAGCCATTTTGAAAACTTTGGAGTGGGTTCTGTTGGTAGTGAAAATTTTTAAGTGAAAAGGAATTTTCCACATAGAACACGAAGCTAACTCTGTAGCTCCGTGTTTTGGCTATTTTAGCCTTGCGTTTGAGTAAAATGCGGAACTAATGCATAACTTCGAATTCTGATGATTTTAACTCCGCGTGAGCAGATTTTATTAGAATTCTAAATTGATTGTGATTGATATTTGGGCTTATCCAATACCCAAATTGAGTCCAATCAGAATTCATAATCAAGGGATTTAAATCAAAATTAAAATATTTGATTAGAATCTTTGATAAACACAACTACTTTCCAATTCTATTCAATTGGAAACTCTCATATTGATTCAAGGCTATAAATACCCTCTAGAGGAAGCCTTAGAGGATCTTTTTTCATCTTTGGAGAATTCGAGTTATGCGTGAAAGCCTTGAATTCACGAAAACCAGCAGAGAAGATCTAAGGCCAGCCATCTTCTTCATCAAGAAAGAAGACTTTCACGTCAAGATCGTCAAAAGGAGCTACTCGATAGATTCTATCGCTACGTAGAGCCCACTTTTTATTGTAAAAGAAAGAGAGATAAGTTAAAACTCGTTTGTTATCTTTTGTTCACTTTCATTGTAATTAAGTTATTTTAATGGAAGGAAGTAAGATTTTTGCTGAGAACAATGATGAAAATTCCCATAAGATAATGAGAAAATAAGATACAGCCTAGCCGAGAGCAGGGGGTTGAATTTTGAAAAAGGAAGGTAAGTGATCCTTCAACCCTTTATTCCAAAAGGAAAAATGCCAGATTATTATTATAAAGTTGGCAGAGGGTTTAGATATATTACTACTTACGAAGATCTTTCAGATGAGAAATCTGAAGAAAGACAACCAAATTATTCATCAGAATCATCCTGCTGGGATTCAGATGTGAGTGTTGGCATCATTTTTCACGAAGCTTTTGTTAATATGATCTCCGCAGACCAGGAAAATGAAGATACTAATGAAATACCGCTAATCAAGGATGATTCTTGGACAAAATATCTTAATATGAAGTGGAAAACTCAGTTTGAACAGTGGAAAGCTCCAACTAAAGATAAAGTGATCCAGAAAAATATGGGTGATGAAACTAATTCTGAACCCATATTTATAAGCGAAAATTTATCTTCGGAAGAAAAAGAAGAGATGATATCCCTTGTTCGAGAATATATATTAATGTCTTCGCTTGGAATTACGAAGACATGCTAGGACTAGACCTAAAAGTCTCAATTCATAAGTTGAATATCCGACCATATGCAAAACCAGTGAAACAACAACAAAGATTATGTCCAGAAATTATGGAGGCAATCGAGGTTATTAAAAAATTAATTGAATTGGGTTTTATTCACGCAGAACAACATCCTGACTGGATCGTGAATATAGTTCCTGTAACCAAGAAGAATAGAAAGATCAGGGTCTTTATTGATTTCAGAGATCTAAATGAAGCATGTTCGAAGGATGAATTTCTATTACCTATTACAGATGTCATAATAGACAAAACTTGTGAATATGAATGCATGTCATTTATGGATGGATTTTCAGGATACAATCAAATCAAGATGTACCCTAATGATGAAAAGCATACATCCTTCAGAACACCACTTGGAGTATACTATTATACAGTCATACTATTTAGTTTAAAGAATGCTGGCACCACATACCAACGTGCTATGAACACGATATTTAAAGAACATCAGTGAAAGATAATAGAATGCTATATAGATGATCTGGAAATTAAAATAAAAAATAAGAATGATCATCGTCACAACTTGAGAACAATGTTTGATCTTATGCCGAAACACCAGTTTAAGATGAACCCTACTAAATCGTTTTTGGGAGTTTCTAGCAGAAAATTTCTTGGTTTTGTAGTTACTTCCTAAGAAATTAATCTCGATCCAGACAAAATTAAGGCAATCCAAGACATGCCACCTCCTAAGAATCTCAAAGAACTAAGAGTACTATAAGGTAGATTGGCATACATCCATAGATTTATATCAAATTTATCTTGGAAATGCCAACCTTTCATAAGATTGATGAAGAAAAGAGTGTTATTTGTTTGGGTTGACGCATGTCAAAAGGCCTTCGAAGAAATCAAAGAATATCTCACCAGAATGCCTGAACTCATAGCTCTAGTCTCAGGAATACCTTTTCTGTTATATGTGAGGGCTATGGATCATTCCTTGGGAGCTTTATTGGTGCAAAAGAATAAATTAGGGTATGAACAAACTATTTATTAGCTCAGCAGAATGATGGTTGGGGCTGAACATCGATATAACCCAGTGGAAAAGGAATGTTTAGATTTAGTGTTCGCTATTTAGAAAATGCGACACTATTTAGTTGGGTAAACTATCTATGTTTTATCAAGAGTCAACCCCTTAATAATACTAATGACTAAACCAGGGTCATTAAATTCAAGACTATGTAATTGGGCTATTTTGCTATCATAATATGATATGCATTTTATACCACAAAAGTCAATCAAGGGACAGCTATAGCTGATTTCCTGGCTGAACACCCAATTCTAGCATCTTCAAAATTTTTTAAAGAAATTTCTGGCGAACTAGGCGAGGGAAGTTCAGTTCCGAAAAAAGACATTTCACGAGAAGATGCTGAAGTGAATGCTGTTACGGAGGAAGTATGGTAGTTTTTCTTCGATGGTGCCTCTGGGATAGGACCCAAAGGAAAAAAGTGGTAGAAGGAGTGGGAGTTGTCTTTGTCTCTCCTTACAACTACATCATTCCTCGATCATACTCATTGATAAGTTTATGTTCCAATAATATTGCTGAATATAATGCCCTAATGATTGGTTTAAAAATATCCAAACAACTGGGGGTAAAATATCTAGAAGCATATAGAGATTCCCAACTCTTCATAAATCAAGTTAAGGGGGAATAAAAATTTAAAAATGAAGATCTTCTGCCATACTATCAAGTAAGAATCAAGATGCCTGATAGCTTCGATGGCTTTTATATCAGTCATGTAAAGCGCCATAAGAATAGTAATGCAGATTCGCTGGCATCCTTAACTGCCACCTTAGCATTACCCAAAAACGCTAGGAGACGAGTAACAGTGGGAAGTAAGGAATTGTTCTATCCAAAGAATCAGTTGAAGCAGAATTAAAAAAGCAAAAGGCAATTGAGGTATATGCTCTTGAGTCAAATCTCGAACCAAGAGATTGGCGATTTCTTTACACAGATTATGTTCTTTACAGAATATTACCAGAAGATCCTAAAGAAGCAAGAGCAATTAAAAGAAAAGCTATTCAATTCTACTATAATGCAGAACTTCAGACATTATATAGAAAAGCCTATGATGGGATTTTACTTCGTTGTCTTTCCAATAAAGAAGCTCATGAAGCACTCTAAGAAGCTCATAATGGTATCTGCGGAGCATATCAAGCAAGACCAAAACTTTGTGATAGACTTCGAAAATGGATTATTATTGGCCCAAGATGATGACAGATGCGGTCATCTATGCTAAGAAATGTAGAGCCTGCCAAATATATGCAGACTTTATACATCAAGCTCTGAAATATTTCCACCCAACAGCTACATCATGGCCATTTGAACAATGGGGAATGGATATTATTGGATCAGTTTTCCCACCATCAACAAGAGGACATCAGTTCATACTAGTTATAACAGATTACTTCTCAAAGTGGACTGATGCTATTTATCTAACCGAAGTCAAGTAATCAGATGTAATCAAATTCATTAAATATCATGTGCTATATCGCTTCGGAGTGCCCAGGAAAATTATTCATGACAACAGAGCTCAGTTCGTGAGTCAGTCATTCTTTAGATTTTGCAATAAATAGAGAATTAAATGCATGGTTTCTTCTCCATATTATCCTGCAGCTAATGGTTTGGCAGAAACTTTTAACAAAGTCATTATAAAGCGCCTCAAGAAATTTGTTTCATCCAACCAAACAGTCTGGGATGAAAAGCTTGGAGAATATCTTTAGGCATATCGCACCACTGTCAGAACTTACTACATCGTTTTCTTAGGTGTATGGGTCTAAAGCGGTCTTGCCATTGGAAATCCAAATTCCGTCATTACGAGTTGCATTGGCAACCAAAATGACACAAGAAGAATGACATCAACAGAGACTTTCAGAATTAGAAGCTCTAAATGATACGCGGCTAGAAGCTCAACAAAGCATCGAATTTTACCAGGCGCGGATTTCCAAAATCTTTAACATAAAAGTCAGGCAGAGAACTTTCAAAAAGGATGATCTAGTCCTCTCAGTAAAAAGACTGATCATAACTAATAAAAAATCCAAAGGAAAATTCCAGCCAAAATGGAAAGGGCCCTTTGTCATTGATGCAGTCTACTCTAATGATGCATATTAGTTGGCAAAACCGAATGGTGACAAAATAATAATGCCAAACAATAAATTTTTTTTGAAGAAATATTACTCTTAATAAAAGTTGTGGAGCACCAACTGAATCTTATGTCTCTGTAATAGTATGGGTGGCTTAATGCAAACAGTGAATCAAACCCGTTTGTAACTGGGGGTTTGCTAAAGATCCTCTAAGACTTGTCTTAGTAAAATCCTACCTTTGATAATATGGAAATTCATAATTCTGGACCAAAGAGCTTGAATCGTGAACTTTCATAATATGGCGAATCAAATTCTCTCTTTCCTCCAAATTTGCTAAGTTAAAATTACCTCTGACGAATCAAATTCTCCTTTTCCTCCCAATTTGCTAAGTTAAAATTACCTCTAGCAAATCAATATCTTTTTTTCCTCCAAATTTGCTAAGTTAAAATTACATCTGGCAATTCAAAAGCTGTTATACTACAAGTTACTGAACAACGCGAACTTTAACTTGATCAAGAAATTTAACAGTTACTTCTATCCTGACTTAAGAAATTTACTCATTCATAGCAAAATTCATTTTTGGGTGATTGAATAATGACTTCATTTTGTCAAGTTAACAATTACCTTTGAACAATATCCTCAAAAGTCAATACTCATCAAGTTAACAATTATCTCTGATGATCAATATCAAAATCATTCATCAAGTTAACAATTACCTCTGATTGAATGACAATAAAATTTTAAAAAAATCTTTATTCATTATCAAATAGAAATTACAAAGAGTTCCTCGACATCATACAATCAATGAGAATGAGTACAAATCATTGAGTCAAGAGAACATTAAAATTTATCATCAACATCTATAGGATGACTTCATTAGTAAAGGCAAATAGCTTGCTTTTTTAGCCTCCTCTTGTCAATGGTTAAGGACCTCCAAGTTGGTTCGCTGTGAATTGATTAGCTCAAAACTGGGTGTATCAAATGCATATCCCCAAGCATACAACTTGAGCGATTGCTAAAATTGAGTTCTGCCTATAACCATTTAGCACCTTTACCTTAAGGATGCTAGGCAAGAAATAAACAATGCCACAGACCTGAAATTTTTTATCTCATTAAAAGTATATGAGATCTTCTGGTTCTCCAAAGATATTGGAAGTAATTACGAACCAGTCGGATCTGGGCCATTGTTAAGAAAAATGACTACGGTTATATCCTACGATAGATCCAAAATCTTGTTAAGAAACATAAAACAAAATACCTAATTTATATTCATAACAAGAAAAACTTACCGTAGTTAAGGAAAATAATTAGGGTCATAACGATTTTTCCAATGGAATAATCCTTCTCTAACAAACCTAGTAGAAGACTAGGTACAAACAAGCTGATGCTATCTAGGGGCCTTGTAACATGCCAGCCTCGATCCATTACCCCAACTAGGAAAGAAGAAAAGGAACATAACCACATAATAAGATCAACTCTGGAGAAGAACTTTAAAAAGATAAAAAGATCAGAAGAATTCTCAAGTCAGAGTGGCTCTCTGTAAGAAGAGTTCAATGCCTTATATAGAGGATTTCATGATCAAAATTTTCAGTTAAGAGATCTTATAAGCGAAATCTTCGGTTGAGGTTTTTCACCCAGATCTTGATAAAATTTATTATTATTGCATGGGGAGCTTAGATATCAGTGCCAAAGGAAATGAGATCTTCGTGTTGAGATCTCTGATAGAATCCTGCCATTAATGAACCATGCAGTGCTTAGATCTTTATACCAAAAAGGTCAGATTAAATGGATGGAAAGTTGTTCTATATATAAATTTGCGGATTGTATGCGGAGTTGAATTTATAAATCCACGAATTCTAAAGAAGGGTTATATGCAAACTCGCGAATTTCCAAACATAAAATCGAGTGCCTAATACAAACTCGCGAAGACAAATATAAAGTCGCATTTTTGAGGCACAAAGTCATGTCTGATACATAGAAACTAAAACATGCCAAGATTTACACAGAACAGAGCAAATTTTTTTTCCATAAAGCGACAAATAGGAATTGTTTCAAAATTTTCATTGACAAAATAAGAAAGTAAAGTTGTCTTCATGAAAAGATTACATGAGTTCCTTGAATCATAAAAAAAAATCATTACAATTCAATGATTCAAGTGAGCCTTCATCTTTTCTTCAACATCACTAATTTCCTGTTGAATAATCTCATAAGTTTGAACAACAACTTGCCGATTCTATTCTTCTTCACCGGCAATTGTACTACTTGCTGAAGCAGCCTGCAGTGTTTTCAATTCAGCCTGTAAAGCTAGGAGATCCTTGGTTACATTGTCACGCTGTTTATACAAATTAATGAGATTCTTCATTGTCTCTTCGCGCTCTTTGGTGGTGTTAGCAAGGAGAGTTTGGGCTCTAGCAATGGATTCCTGAGTTCTTATAATGGCTTGGTCATGGTCTTTGACAATTGAGACAACATTCTCTACTTCAAGACATAGAGATTGACTGTCCAATTAACTCTTTTCAATACATGCCTTGCAAGCATCAACTTTTCTTTAATTTCCTACTGAAGTTTGAGCTGTTCTTCCATCAATTTCTGGAAGGTAGCTTCAACTATCTCTGATTTGTCTGTATTGTGAGATCTCGACAAAGATTTAGGATGACTTTGGAGTTGAGCTATCATGAGTCTTTAAGGAGTGACTTTCTCTTCTCCACCAATGCTAGCTATACTAGCCAAATAAATGTTGAGAACATTGGCAACAGAAGAAAAAGAGACCCCTTTCAAAATTTTGTCGATGCAACGGTCTAGAAAATGAAGGAAGGTTTCTATGGTATCTTGCAACAAGTCAACTTCAAGAGCAATAATCTCTGCATGACTTGATAAAAAAGAACTAGCAACGGCAGAAGTGGATGTAATAGCACCAGTATCAGAAAAGAGCCACATTTCCAGTAACTTCAGCAGGAATGGTAATAGTTGTAGCCTCAGTAGCTTCAACAGGAGCAGCAGTTCCAGTAATCTCAACAGAGCAAGCAACTGCAGCAACCTCTGGCAGCAACCTCAATAGAGGAGTAGACTCAGCAGTCTCCACTGAAGGAATAATTACTTCAGAAGTATCAACAATAGAAGCAACAATCTCAGTTTCCTCATAGGCTTCTTCAGAGGCAATGTTCGCGGTAGTGTCAACCAGTGTAATATCAATCATTGATACATACTCTGAAGTTGGGGTGGAAGGAAAAGTTTCTGAAAAAAGAAGAGAAAATGAAATGGTTGGATGATGATAAAAAAATGATGCAGGATGATTAAAGTTTAGGATAAAACCTTGGGATTGAGCACTGGACTCCCTAGGCCCAAACACTTCAGCTCTTTCTTCTTCCGTCAAAAAGGTATATTTGCTATGGTCTGACAGAGGAGCAGAAGAGCGAATATCATCACTGTCAGTGTTATCATCATCACCATCATCACCCCCATCATCAGGTTCTCCTGAGGGAGGTACTATCATCAAAGAAGAACCTGATGCATGGATCTCCCCAACTATTTGCACGTCATCGTCATCAGCAGTCTGAGTCACTGGACGAGCAATGATTGCAGAATCCTCTTGTGCTGGTGGAGTCAGTTCTTTTGAAGGAAGATCAGCGATAGAAGAAGGCTCAGCTTCTAAGGTAGTCACTGGGGAAACAGGCCCTTGATTTCGGCGTTTCTTAGAAGAACAAGGAATCAGATTCGTGTCATCTTCATCTTCCGGTTCTTCTTCAATAGCTTCAAATGCTGAACTAGTCACAGTTGCACCAGCTTCAGCCAATATTGTCTGCGGAATGATAGGCAAATCACTAAGGCACCTTAATCTTTTTCGCTTATACAGAAGCTTCTTAGGAGGAGACTTTGGTTGAGGAGAAGCTTTCTTTGTCTTAGGAAGTGGGAAAGTTGGAATATTAAGAGAAGCAGGCTGATCTAATGGGACTATAGTAGTGCTCTTTTCTTTTCTCTGTATTATTCTTGATTACAACTCTTTAGAAAAATATTCTACTCCAAAGTCCTCCATCCCAGCTACCTCTTTATTGTCGGCCTCCTTCCTCTAGGCATACCATGCTCTAATGTCCCTTAGACAAGTAAGGCTTGCATTAACATTATGGGGCATGGAGTTGGCAACAGTGTACCATTTACAGAAGCTGAAACTCATATATGAGTTTGGAGTTTTGAGCGGGAGATCGAACTTGGCTTGTGTACCACCTGAGATGAAATGAAACCAAGCTCTAGCCCCTTCGAACAAGTTTCCAGTAAATCTCATCTCCCTATTTGGGTTTCCAATGTACAGTTGATCATACCCGAATTGTCGAGCAAACTGACTTGGGTAATAAGGCTCTATGCAGTAATGATTCTCTAATCGGCGAACCAAATACCCTGCGCGAATGTTTATCAACCACCAGAAATACCCAGGTGACAAAGTTGTAAATTTGTCAGCACCAGCAACATTCGCGAATTCATTACTGTATCGAGCATGCGGAAAGTATGGGAAACACTTGAATAATTCATAATTCCATAATAATGAAGTGTTTTGCTGATTGCGACATATAACCTCCCTTCAATTGCAATCTTTCATAATGTTATACCTTGGGGGAGCATAAATCTATCTGGGAATCAATCGGGCTCATTAAAGAAGGACAGTATAGAACCAACTAAGCCATTAAATAAGTGTAGCGACGCTCTACATGCGGATTATGAGTTTTGAAAACCAACTCTCCTTTATCATTCCGCTCCTTCTTGACATTACAGAATTTATCAATTAATTTTCTCAGCTCACTCTGAATCCCACATACAATCGCAGGCAGCAGACTGAGTGGTCGACCAAATGCTAGCAAAACGGCCGGATACACTACCCTAACAGGAAGAGTCTTCTGCGATGGGATCACACATTTATTCAACTAGAGCATCAAGAAACCTGCCATTAAAGTGGGATCTGACAAGGGTTGAAGAGCTTGATAATGAAATTTTTTGAAGGATGTTCCGGCCTTGAAGATATCCTCATCAGATTCAGCAACGTATGCATCTATCCCGAAATTGATAATTCTTTTTTCGACCTCCTGTTCAGAAACTGGAGGGAGACGGGTGAAATCAAAACAATTCTTCGAGAATTTAGGAAGGAGGTATTGCAACCACTTCTTTTGCTTCATATTATGGGTGTCAGACATATGAGCGAAGATGTAATAGTGGCAAAGCAACTCCTAATAAGTATCATAAATCATGGGATGCTGAGTCTTTAGTGAATGAAGTTCTTCTCCTGTGGGGACATACTCTTCATAAGGAATGTCCCCAATAGGCAATCCTTACACCTCATGAATCTCATGAAGAGCAAACCCCAACTCACTACGGGGAGTAAAAATTATACAAATATCAGGATTGTATAGTTCCAATAGAGAAAAGAAGTGGAATTAGTTGGGAGAAATACCATGCTGAACTGCCCTAATAGCACGGTAGAGATTCGCATGCTATAATTGATCCGTGAAGGTCATCAAGAAGAAATTGGTTAAAATTGTCCTTCTCCTTTGGAAGAGCAGTGAACCCATCCAGCAGTACGAAAATCTTGTACTGAAAATTCTCCTTGCACATCAACAAACCGGTACAAGAAAGTCTGGGCAACTACAGGTGTTTCATGCAAGGAGAGGTCTTGTTTAAATGATCCTGGGAACAATCCACAAAAATATTTTCCAATAGAACGAGGAAAAGCACCTTGTGCGTTGAATTCGCCCAACAAAACACCATCTTGTGGCTTGTTTAAATGCCAATCCATTATTTTAGGAATAGAAAGGGATTGGAGATAGAAAAATAGATAAGATATTTCCATATTAGGCAAGAATAAATTGCGACCGTTAACGTGTCGGAGCCATTTATAAACTCCATCATCTAAGCAATCATCAGAGATTGAGAGAGGATTGCCAAACAGGAAAGCAGGTTTGCCTAGCAAGGTCCTATCTTTTCCTTCAAAAGGCGCAGTGGTCATAAGTTCTCGTAATGTGGGGGTGAGTATGGTTCAAAATTCTACTTTTCCTCTCTCGGCCATTGGATGCTGCATAAGCCGGAAAAACTTGATCGAGCCTGAACTCTTTCTTCCCGTCATACCCGCCTGAATAACCGAAATAGTGGTCTTTCGGCCAAGGGTTTAAGGCGAAATCAAATGCATGAAAAGAAGAATTAATCAAAATGAGGTTATGAAAAAATAGATGCCTTCCAATATGGGAAGAGAAAATTACCTCTAATCAAGGGTTCTTGCCGAACCATAATGGAACTGGAAGTAGCTTGAGGGTTTTGAGAATCACAGAGGCACCAGAAGACGAAGCTTTTCTCGTCATCTTCTTTAGACTAACTTCAAGAAATTTTTGATTTGAAGAAAATTGAAGGTCAAAGAAGCTTGAAGATGAAGGGTCTTGAAAAGCTCGGAGAGAAGCTTAGAGTTCAAATCTCTCAGAAAACGTTAAAAAATTCTCTACTTGATGAGGTCGGGATTTTAGAGCGGATGATTTGATGGATGAAATTTTCGGATAGACGTGATCTCTGGCCCAAATCTCGTGAGTATCTTCTCATTTAATGTGACTCAGAGAACGTCTCAATCTCTACGCCTAAAAAGGTGATAACTTTCTGGATTTACCGCATAAAGAGCAAAATCCATGATTATAATACAGAGTCATGCTTCCTTTAAAAAAGTGAAATCCACGATTCTAATACAGAGTCATACTCTCTTCAAAATAGGAAACTCGCGATTCTAATACATAGTCGTGCTCTTTTCAAAAGAGTGAGATTCGCGATTCTAATATAGAAGTCGTATTCTCCTCAGAAGTGTGAAATTCGTAGCTCTAATACAGTGTCTTATCTTTTTCAAAAGCATAGAAGTCCGAGATTCTAACACAGAGTCCTGCTTCTTCTCAAAATTTGAAATCTATGAAGATGATGTTCTTGCTAAATTATCCAAAGTATTCCAAAACACATCCGAAACTATAGCGTTTTGAAAACTGTGGAGGGGATTTTGTTGGCGAAATTTGCTGCCAACGAGATCATCTGTCATAAAGAGAGAGATCCATAAATGAAAGAAAGATTACTTTTGCGAGTCATGCTCTATTTCCTATAAAAATTGAAGCACGAATCACATTCCCCAGGTTCACAAATCTAATAACAGAGATGGACCCCATAAAGCCTGTCATCTTGTCCAAGAGCAGCGAACAAAGTCATTACAATCCAGTTGAATTGTTAATATAAAGTTTGAGATACGCGTTCCAACTATAATCATTTAGATCTACAAACCTAAAGTTTGAGATTCACATTCCAACTAAAATCAAACAGAGCCGCGAATCTAAAGTTCGAGATATGTGTTACGGTCATAATCAAACGGAGCCGCGAATCTAAAGTTCGAGATCCATGTCCTGGTCATAATCAAAGGAACCAAAAATCTAAAGTTTGAGATTCGCGTTCCGTATTTCAGTAATGATCTAGAGAATTGAAGATGCCGGTTACAAATTCTGGAGATTTAATACAAATTTATTAGATCAAAATGCAGGGAATTAATACTCAGATCGTGGAGGCCAACAGTTGGACGGTTACATCAACTTAAGAGTCTCAAAATCTCTATAAAAAGCCCGAACCAAGGTAGAAAAAAAGAGATCAGAAACCAGGAGATCAATACAATATAGAGAGTCTTCTTTCATTCGAGTGTTGTTGCTCTTGAGAGTTCAAAACCCTTGGCAACTAAAAAAAAAATTCGTACGGAGTGTCAACAGAGAGCAGGATCGTCCTCCACAGTTATTACATAATCCAGCTTTAAACAAAGAAGCAATTTAACTTTTCTCATCTCTTGTAAATAGGAAACCATTTGAAATTGTAATATTTTATTGAGAAAAGTCAATAAAGAATCATTTACAATTTTTATACCTAACACAAAGAAAGTCTTTCTACCTGCTAACATCTCTAACATTCTCTCTCAGTCTATACCTGTTAAGTACAAAGATCTTGAAAGTTCTACTATCTCCTGCACCATCGAGACTACAGTGATTGAAAGGGCTCCAATAGATTTTGGAGCAAGTGTCAACTTACTTCCTTATTCAGTGTACCAGCAGTTAGGACTGGGAGAGTTGAGACCTACAAGAATTACATTATAGCTAGTCGATAGATCTGTGAAGAAACCTATGGGAGAGATTGAGGACGTCTTGATTAAGATTGGAAAGTTTATTTTTCCTGTCGATTTCATAGTTCTCGAGACTCAACCTGTGATGGATCCACAATATTGTATCCCAGTTATTTTGGGACATCTATTCTTGGCCACTTCTAATGCTATTATTAATTGTCAAAGTGGATCGATGAGAATTTCCTATGAAAATATGACACTTGACTTAAATATATTCAATCTAGGACGCTAACCAAGTGATCCACATGACGAGCCCCTAGAAGTGAGTATGATCTAAAGGTTGTCCAGTGAGCACCAAGAGGAGAAATTCTTTGATGAGTTGGATGGTTTAGTTGATGAGAGTTTATTCTTGAATACGCTCGATGAGTCATCTAATTATGTGTCTTCCACTCGATGGAATTTTCACCTGAGCCATTGATGACTGAACCAAGAGTTCAGTTACGACCATCTATTGAGTGTCCACCTGAGCTTGAGATGAAGACTCTTCTGAGTCATCTCAAGTACGCTTTCTTGGATGAACACAATACTTTACCAGTCATTATCTCTGCAGATTTAACTGAAGCTCAGAAGGAAGCACTCATATCAGTGTTGAAAGCACATAGGGAAGCCATAGGATGGAGTATGGCTGATATAAAGGGAATAAGTCCATCTATAGTGCAGCATATAATTCATTTACTAGATAATGCACGATCTACAAGAGACCCTCAGTGTTGCTTGAATCCGGTAATGAAAGAAGTTTTGAGAAAGGATATTCTTAAGTTCCTTGACAATGGGATCATCTGTCCTATCTTAGATAGTGTATGGGTGAGCCCTGTTCAAGTAGGGCCTAAGAAGTCTAGAATCACTGCAGTAAAAAACGATGCAAATGACCTTATCCCAATGCATTTGCAGACGGGATGGCGAGTCTATATTGACTATAGAAAGCTGAATGCTACAACTAGGAATGACCACTTTCCTTTACCTTTTATTGATCAGATGCTGGAACGGTTGGCCAGATATGAGTTCTATTATTTTTTAAATGGATACTCTGGCTACAACCAAATTTCCATTGCCCCAGAAAATTAGGACAAGATCACATTCACATGTCCATTTGGCACCTTTGCATACAGACATATGTCCTTTGGGTTATGCAATACACCTGCCACATTTTAAATGTGCATGGTGAGAATTTTCTCTGACATGGTTGAACGATTTCTTGAAATCTTTACGGATGATTTCTCTTCTTCAGAGATTCATTCCAAGAGTTTCTACATCATCTAGAATTAGTTCTCACGCGTTGTCATGAGAAACATTTGACACTCAATGGGAAAAAATGTCATTTCATGGTCAAAAATGGCATACCGCTAGGGCATGTCATCTGGAGGGATGGTATCGAGGTTGCCAAAGCAAAAGTGGACCTCATCATTAATCTTCCACCTCCGCGATCAGTGAAAGATATATGCTCCTTTCTTGGTCATGCTAGGTTCTAAAGATGATTTATCAAAAACTTCAACAAAATTGCTAGGGCTTTGACACATCAACTGGCCAAGGACATGCCATTCAATTTAACACCTGATTGTCTTAGAGCATTTGAGCAGCTCGAGAAGGCACTTACCACCACTCTTATTATTCATGCGCTAGACTGGAGTTTGCCTTTTGAGTTTATGTGTGATGCATCTGATTATGCTAACGGTGTCGTTCTTAAACAACGTATTAATAAGCAGCCTCATGTGATTTACTATGTAAGTAGGACACTCAATGATGCCCATTTGAACTACTCTACCACAGAGAAAGAGCTTCTAGTAGTCGTCTTTGCACTTGAAAAGTTTCGCTCCTACTTAATTGGATCACGGATTATAGTTTATACTGATCATGCTATTTTGAAATATTTATTGACCAAGAAAGACACAAAAGAAAGGTTTGTTCGATGGATCCTCTTGTTATAAGAGTTTGATCTTGAGATATTAGACAAGAAATGTGCAGATAATTTAGTAGCTGATCACTTGTCTCACTTGCCCAATGCTCCAACTAATTCTTGCCCCATAAATGAATCATTTCCTGATGGGCAATTGTTTGCATTAACGCGTGAACCATGGCTTGTTGACATTGTGAATTATCTTGTGACCAAAAAGATTCCATCCCATTGGTTCAAACAAAACCGATATAGGTTCTTGTCCCAAGTAAAATTCTTTTACTAGTCTGAACCATATCGGTTCAAATGTTGTCCAGACTAGATCATATGTTAATGCATAACTGATGATGAGATACAAAGTGTCCTCTCCTGTTGTCATGATCTTGCTTGTGGAGGACACTTTGGTACCAGGAAAACGGCTGAAAAAGTATTGCAGAGTAGTTTTTATTGGCCAACTATTTTTAAAGATGCTGTGGAATATTGCAAAACATGCACACGATGTCAATTCATAGGCAAAATTTCACGGAGCAATATGATGCCTTTGCAATCCAACCTTGAGGTCGAGATATTCGATGTATGGGGTATAGATTTTTTAGGACCGTTATCCAACTCATTTGGAAACCAATATATATTGGTTGCTGTCAATTATGTTTCCAAATGGGTAGAGGCAATTGCCGTAAAATCGAATGACAACAAAGTTGTTGTCAAGTTCTTAAAGGAAAATATTTTTTCTCGATTTGGCATTCCTCAAGCTATTATTAGTGATAACAGTACCCATATTACTAACCAGTCATTTGAGGTGCTCATGCAAAAATATTCCATTACCCACAAGTTCGCTACACCGTATCACCCACAAACTAGTGGACAAGTGAAAGTTTTCAATCACCAAATCAAACTGATTTTGGAAAAGACAATGTATCACAATAGAAAAGATTGGTCATGTAAACTAGTGGATGCATTATGGGCCTACCGTACCGCCTACAAGACCAATCTAACTATGCCTCCATATCGGTTGATATTTGATAAAGCGTGCCATTTACCGGTGGAGCTTGAGCATAAGGCTTTATGGGCCATTAAAATTCTTAATTTTGAGCTCAAAAAAGCTGGCGAACAGGGGAGGCTACAACTTAATGAGCTTGATGAGATTAGACGGGATGCATATGAGAGTGCTAAGATTTATAAAGAGAAAACTAAAGTGTTTCATGACAAAGTGATCATTTGCAAGTCATTCACACGAGGGAAAAAATTTCTCTTATATAATTCAAAGCTACATTTATTTCCTAGAAAATTGAGGTCAAGATAGAGTGGACTGTACATAGTACGGGCGGTGCATCATCATAGTGCAATCGATCTCGAGAACCCTAAAAATGGTGAATTATTCAAAGTGAATAGTTAGAGATTAAAACCGTTTTTAGATACTCGAGCGAGCGATAATGCAGAGGTCGTGACATTTCACGACCCAATATATGCATAGAGGCATGTATTCATTTGTATATTAGAATGTATATTATGTATATTGTGTATTACTAACATGATGCAAGATACAATAGAATTGAGGGTTGCAAATAAAACTGAGAAAAGGTGAGGGGCTAATCAAAATTTGCCATCATTATATATTCCCAACCAACCCCAACCCAAACCCTGGCAGCTCTCATCCTCCTCCAAAGCCTCTATTGCTTCTTTGTTTTCCTTTTTGTAGATCAATCGAGATTCTATACTTTTTTCTCAAACTAGAGGTGACCAGAAAGCAGGGTTCATCCAGAGCTTCGTCCTCCACAAAACTGTGCCCCAGAAGCTTAAATTTTGTCACCAATCCGTGGAAAAAACCACCAGTCAGCGGCAAAATTGTGAATTTTCTCCCTAAAACTTCACAGGAGGTTAGCTTACTAGATCCTTTGTTAACTGTTAAATTATAATAATTTTTTTGTGGTTTCTGATAGAATCCAATGGTACGGTTTGTTTGTGAAAAATTCTTTGGTGAGATTTTTGCTGCATTTACTGTATATTTTTTTTATCTACTATCGAAACTTTGGGATGGAATTATCTGATATACACGCCCAATTCATTCTACATTCCAGAGTTAGTAGTGGAGTTTTATGCAAGTTTTATGAAATCTGATATTTCGGAGAATCGCAAAACCATTAAACTCTACTGGCATAAAGAAATCCACAAAGTGCACGCAACGACCATCTCTGCGTCCACCGGTATCCTTCTTTACCCTAGAAATCAGACCCCAGATGTGATTGAGGACTATCTTATATGGATGGGCCCGAATTGCAGGATGACACAAGATAGAGAGATCAGCAACAAGACACTTTATCGCAATGTACACGCAACTTGCAACTGAATAAACACTAATGTTATGGGATTACACACATGTCATCATTTTACACATCCACACTATACATTGTTGATTGCATCATGCATCAAGACAATCATTTTTGTTTGTGCACACAATTAGTCGATACCATTATAAATGCTACGATGCGGTCGATGACTAGTTTGCCTCTACCGTGTCTAATTACACAATTGTATCGCGAATTTATGTCTGGTGCAGGGTTTGATGCATATGCACCCTCACGTGTGTTCATAGCTGTAGAGCACATTTCAGTGACATATCACACTGCTGTTCCAGAGGATTGGAACAGAAATACGGATGATGAAAATATATATGCCACTGAGTTAACACAAGAGGAGGAGGATGATACTTTTTTTGACCAAGACTTTCCAGTTGATCCCATTAAGCAAATTAAAATTGTCTGGCATGGTCTTGAAAAAAATTAGCATCGATTGAAACAAATTGACTGTTGAGAGACTTCTACTGCACGTGCACATCGTGCACCCGGAGAGTCAAGTAAGAGGCAAAGAGGACGACACCAATGATTTGTGTATGAGGGCATACACAAATTTAGGTGTGGGGGAGTGAATTAGGAGATTTTTATTTTCTTTAATTATTTTTTGTTTATCTAGGATTTTTAGTTTTTATTCTAGAATTTTTATTTTTTTGGGATTTCTTTATTTTACACTTCGTATAGTTTTTAGGATAACTAACTAAAAAAACAAGAGTAAAAAATATTTATTATATATTTTCTTCAATAAATCAACCTAACTACAAATAAATAAATTTAGATTTGAAATTTGATAGGAGAGTAGATTGGATGATACACTCAGAATTTTATGAAAAAGATTAAAGCCCAAAAAATAAATACTGCTAACAGTAATTTTGAGATAACTATACATCTATTTTTCACTTCACAATAGTTTATTAGGTTAAAGACAAAAATAATAACAATTTAGTAGTCTTCTATCTCTAAACAAGAAAAAAAACAAAAGAAAAAAAAGGGATGAGCCTGGTATTAAGACAATAGCCTCAGAAATAAAAAAAAAAGAAAGAAAAAAGGAGGTGAGCCTGATATTAAGGCAATAGTCTCAAAGAGAAAAATGGGGGTGAACCTGGTATTTAGGCAATAGCCTTAGAGAAAAAAAAGAGTATGATCCGAGTAATCGGGTATTTTACACCTAAGAAAGCGTGAATATTAGTATAAAAAGTGAAATATTCTTTTTAAAAAATTGTTATGAGAGAGGAGATGAATTATGAGTTAGAGTTGGAGTCCAAGGCTGATGAATATCATATATTGTATTTTTTCCTCTCATACTTTATCTATTTTTGTATATAAATAAATGTTACTTGGGTATTTTTAGTGTCTTTTTCAGGTAATTCGATTCGTACAAGGAGATGGCAAGAAATTAATGTTGGAGTAGGAAATCAGAGTCCGAAAAGTTTCTAAAGTCAGCAAAACTACGAGACTACGATGTTTCAGAGATTCAAAGTCAAATACAGTCAATGAAATATAATGTACAAGACACGAAACGCATGTGGAAGAAACTTCAATTGATTTACTCGAAATAAAACCGCTATTTAGTGGTTTGTACCGCCATTTAGGGCCAATTGTGGGTCCCACACGCTTACGTTTCTCCCATGGCTTCGATGTAATTTTTTGGTTTTCCACTTCTTTTAGAATTAGTGTTTGATTTTCGAAGCCTATATATTAGCCTATCCTTGTATTCTAAGAGAATCCGGAAGTTTTATACTCGTTTTAATTTAATAAAATTAGGGTTTTGCTGAAAGGGTGGCGGCCACAATACCGTGCTTCGGAGGTAAGCCATTGCTTTCTAATATTTATTTGCTTTTTAGATAGAGTTAATTGCTTTCTAGTATAGGTTTTATTGCTTTCTAGATTAGATTTATTTGCTTTCATAAATAAAAATAGATTTAATTGCTTACTAGAAAATGAGTAGCTAATTTTCTTTAGCCCTAGGATGTAGATGAAGTTAGTTTAATAGCCCTAACATGGATTTATCTCATCTTCTTCTTAGAAAAAAATAAAGTTATGATTTTTCTATAAAAAAATAAAAGATAGAGTTTACAAATCATAATTCTTTGATAGATTATGCATAATTAATATTTTGATAATCTATACTTAGATGAAGTTTGGAATTCTTACTCTTTGTTTATTTTTAGAATTATCAATAGAGATTTTCCTATAAATAAATTGAATTGAGTAAACTTGTAAATCTAAATTCTTTGATAGGTTATACTTAAGTTCGGTCTTTTGATAGCCTATGCTTAGATTAGGGTTTGAAGTTTATTTCTTTTCTCTTGTTTATGAGATTTTCTACTTGATATGATTTATTTTTAAGAAAAGTGTTATATTTGATTGTCTATACTTGCACATCACTTGATAGGTCATCTTAGAGGCACTTGATTAAAATCAATTTAAAAAGATCACCTTTTTAATATGTTACTTAACCGTGCATAATTAAAAAGATAGGAAGAAAGAGATAATTCACTGTTAGGCTATTATTCTAATGGAATCGAAATCCTAGGCTAATCTTTAAGACTTAAAACTAATCTTCTCTCGATCTAAAATCTCATAGTTAGTCCGTTAGACTAAGAAAAGAGTAAGAAATCGCAAAACACTTTAGATCCCTGTGGGACGACCTGTACAGCGCTACACTGATACTGTGCGCTTGTAGTAATTTATCACATCAAGTTTTTGGCGCCGTTGCCGGAGATCGACGGTGTTTTTCTTGCTTTTTCTGACGTTTTTCGGGTTAACAGCGTGTGTTGAGTGTGCAGGAAACATAAAATTGCAGATACAGAAAGACAAAAAGGATCGAAGAAGCTTCATATTTGCGTAGCAGAAACCAGAGAGTCAGATAGCGGCCAAAACCGCTATTTAGCGCTCATAAAGGTAAATTCGAGTCTCTAATTTTCTCCAGTTCTGTATTTTGGTTCCCTGGTTTTGTAAAAAATCTAAAAAAAAAAATTTGGAACAGTAGGAATCACATTTTTATTTGATCATATCTATTTCACCATTTTTATCTCCACCATACCCCACTTCTTTCATTAGTTTAGGTAATTCACGCATATACTCACGGTCGTTGGTTCATGCCACATTGACACGTGATCAATTTGGTCGACTTGTTAGATCAGATTTGTTCATGGGAGCCAAGATGGACCAGCCGATCCCGATCCTTCAGGATCGATGTTACTCGTTGCGCACATCACTTCCATCATGCATTAAGCTTCCACACGCAGCGGGTAATCACTATGAGTTGAAGCCGCAGTACATTAGTATGCTTCCTAAATTTACTGGTTCTGATTCAGAAGATGCATATCTCTTTATCAGTGAATTTCAGGAAGTATGCGTAATGATAAAACTGCAACACTTATCGGAGGACGCAATTAAGCTCCGCTTCATCCCCTTTGCACTTAAGGATAATGCCAAGAAGTGATTGTACAGTATGCCTACTGATTCAATCACTACTTGGGATGAATTCGTTACGGTGTTTCTTAAGAAGTATTATCTCATGCATAAGACGACAAGGATACGAAATCAAATTAATCAATTCCGTCAAGTGCTGGGAGAACCCTTCTGGAAATATTTGGAACGGTTCAAGGACTTATTAGCTCAGTGCCCCCATCGTGCGATAGAAAAGTGGCAGTTGTGTCAAATCGTGTACGAAGGACTCGATTACACATCCAAAACTCTTCTTGAGTCCATGTGTCAGGGGGAGTTCATGAGAAAGAGTGAGGATGAAGCATGGGACTTTCTTGAGGACCTATCGTGAAAGACTATGCAGTGGGAGAGTCCCACTGAGAAGCCCAGTGCATCAACTTCTGCGCATAAGGGTGGGATCCATAGTATCGATAGCTCTATAGCTTCCGAAGTTAAGATTGTAGCTTTTATGAGAAGAATTGAGGCATTGGAGACTCCTAGTGCTCCACCGGTAGGTCAGGTAAATCAAATTCAAGTTCCTACATGCTTTAATTGCGAAACTCCGAATCATGTTATGGAGGAGTGTTCATTATTAATGAATTCCATGGATTCCACACTTGAGCAGGCTAACGCCTTGTAGCAACAACCCATGAACAATCCTTACGCTCCTACATACAATCATGGCTGGAGGAACCATCCAAATCTATCATGGGGTCAAGGGCAATATCAGGGGGCCCCTAACCCTAACATGCAACCTCCAACCAATGGTCAGTTCTCAAGACCAAATGTGGGTGCCTACCAACACCCAAACGCTTCAAATTATGGGAACAACCTGAATAAACCACCTGCACAAAATCACTCTCATCCACAACAGGGGTCTAATATTGATCAAGAAAAGTGACTCCAGATACTTGAGAAGAACGTTGAAAATCTTCTCAAGTCTCATTCCAAGTTTGACATGCATATGTCCAATCTTGACACACACATGCAAAATCTTATGAAAGTGTCAGCTGATTTTATACAAAATACAAGTCAGCAACTGCTCGTGAACTCTCAATCTATTAAGACTGTAGAGCAGCAGGTTGGACAATTAGCGAGTCAAATGAGTGAACGTGGCCAGGAAACCTTTCCAAGTCAACCCATAACGAGCCCCAATGCCAGTTCCTCAAACTCCAATCAGTCGCATGTCTACCAATGCAATGCCATTCACACGCTTAGATCTGGCAAGCAAGTGGATAATAATGTAGCCTTGCCCCCTGATCCCACTCCTACTATCTCACAGGCTACATCATCTCTTCCACCCCTTTCTCCACAATCATCTCCATCACCTCCATCGCCGTCACGTACTGATTTGGAAGAACCTGTTCCTAAGCCAAAAGCACCATATCCAAATTGGCTTAGGAAACCTTCACCGCAAGTAGAAAAGATTCTTGAAACATTTCAGCAGGTGAAGGTTAATATTCCACTCCTTGACATTATACAATAGGTTCCTACTTATGCTAAGTTCTTTAAGGATTTGTGCACTAAGAAAAGAGCAAGAAACGTTCCTGAGAAAGTTTTTCTTGCTGCAAATATATCACATATCCTCTCTAACTCCTTACCTATCAAGTACAAAGATCCAGGTTCTCCTACAATCTCATGCACCATTGGAAACACTACATTTGATAGGGCGTTACTGGATTTAGGGGCAAGTGTCAACTTGCTTCCTTACACTGTTTATCAGCAACTGGGGTTAGGAAAACTTCAACCTACCAAGGTCACATTACAGCTAGCTGATCGTTCGATCAAGAGACCACTTGGTATGGTTGAAGATGTGCTCATTAAGGTCAGCGAGTATATCTTTCCTGTAGACTTTGTTGTCTTAGAAACTGAGCCGATCTCCAATCCACGGAATCAAATTCCTGTTATCTTGGGTAGACTATTCCTTGCAACATCAAATGCATTAATTGATTGCAGGAGTAGCCTCATGAAGTTATCATTTGGGAATATGACTGTGGCATTGAACATATTTAATATGGATGAGCACGTAACAAGCTCCCTCATTGAGGTCAACATGATTCATAATTTGCACTCTCATTCGACCTCTTGCACTGATGATGAACCCTCATTTGAGCAATTGTTCAAAGATGAGCTCATACTATTAGAAGAATTGGCACATACTGATTTTATATATGATAATACTTATGAAAATGTGCCATTAATTTATGAGCAAACTTTTGAGGATTTGTTTGCAGAGGAGCTCGCATTACTTCATGAGTTAGAAGAGACACCACCACGTTCACTTGATCATATAGCACTCTTCTCACCTCATGATATTTCTACATATATGCTTGTTACTAACGATGATTGGCAGGTTTATAATAAAGAATTCTTTAACCCAATTGTTAATGCTTATATGTGGACAAAGAAAAAGCGAAGATGGCATAAGAAGCAGGCAGGTAATCTCGTGACTTGTAGGAGGATGATGAGATATAATAATGTACCCACTTCACATTTAAAACGCACACACTATGAAAGTGGAAAGCGATTGAGAGGTCGTAACCGCTTTACATGCGTTAATAGGGTGAGAATATTGAGATCGTAACTTTTTACGACTTTCATTATTTGTATTTGTGTAATAGTTTTCTTATTTATTTTACCACCCTTTGTTTGTGCATGAGAGCATACACAAGTTTAGGTGTGGGGGAGTGGATTAGGAGATTTTTATTTTTTTTAGGATTTTTAGGATTTTATTTTTATTTTTTTTTTGTTTTTAGGTTTCTTTATTTTACACTTTGGTTAGTTATTAGGGTAACTAACTAAAAAAAAACTAAAAAAAATTAAAACAAAATTATATATTTTCATCAATAGATCAAACTAATTACAGATAAAGGAACAAATTTAGATTTGAAATTGGATAGGAGAGTAGATTGGATGATACGCTTTGAACTTTATGAAAAAGATTAAAATCCGAAAAATAAATACCACTAATAGTAGTTTTGAGGTAAGTATACATCTATTTTTTCACTTCACAATAGTTTATTAGGTTAAGAACAAAGATGATAACGATTGAGTAAGTCTTCCCTCTCTAAAAAAAAAAGTGAGAATAAAATAATGGGGTGAGCCTAAGGCAATAGCCTCGAGAGTGATAAAATAATGGGGTGCGTCTGGTATTAAGGTAATAGCCTTAAGAGTGAAAAAAAAATGAGTATGATCTGAGTAATCGGGGACTTTACGCCTAAGTAAGCGTGAATATTCGCATGAAAGGTGAAATATTCTAAAAAAAAAAAAGAGTATGAACCGAGTAATCGGGTATGTTGCGCCTAAGTAAGCGTGAATATTCGCATGAGAGGTGAAATATTCTTTTAAAAAAAATTTAAAAAAAAAGAAAAAAAAAGAAAAAAAAATTGTTATGAGAGAGAAGATGAATCATGAGTTAGAGTTGGAGTCCAAAACCAAAGTAGACTATCACATGTGCACGTAGATGTATAGGAGTCAATAGATTATCTGTTAGTGGGTATTGAAAGATAGGATTTAAATTTTTGATTAAAATGATAAGTGTATCTGATATGACGCTCGATTTGAAAATTGATAATCTAAATGCATTCTTGAGTTTGTATATTAGTGAGATTAATTGATGAAAATATCATGAAAAAAAGATTTTTTCTTTCCTTTGTATAAAATTTCTATTTTTCTTGATTTTCGGTTATTCTTATTTTTCTTTTCTTTATTCCTTAATCTATTTTCTTCTTGAATTTTGTGGGTATATTCACTGCAAACCCTCACGAGACAACACTCGTCCACTAGGGTAACCTAGGAGTTTAAAGGCTTATTGCACGTGCCAAGTGCAATCGCGATTCCTGTGAAAGTGAGTTAAGATTTTTATTTTTCTTTTTAGATTTAACTTTTGCTCGAGGACTAGCAAAAGATAGGTGTGGGGGTGTGATGAATATCATATATTGTATTTTTCCTCTCATACTTTATCTATTTTTGTATATAAATAAATGCTACTCGGGTATATTTAGTGTCTTTTTCAGGTAATTCGATTCGTATAAGGAGATGGCAAGAAATCAATGTTGGAGTAGGAAATCAGAGTCCGAAAAGTTTCTAAAGTGAGTAAAACTACGAGACTACGATGTTTTAGAGACTCAAAGTCAAATACAGTCAAGGAAATATAATGTACAAGATAAGAGACGCATGTGAAAGAAACTTCAATTGATTTACTCGAAATAAAACCGCTATTTAGCTGTTTGCACCGCCATTTAGCGGCCAATTGTGGGCTTCACACGCTGAATTGTCTCCTATGGCTTCGATGTAATTTTTTGATTTTCCAGTTCTGCTAGAATTATTCCGAAGCCTATATATTGGCCTATCCTTGTATTCTAAGAGAATCCGGAAGTTTTATACTCATTTTAATTTAATAAAATTAGGGTTTTGCTGAAGGGGTGGCGACCACAATACCGTGCTCCGGAGGTAAGCCATTGCTTTCTAATATTTATTTGCTTTTTAGATAGAGTTAATTGCTTTCTAGTATAGGTTTTATTGCTTTCTAGATTAGATTTATTTGCTTTCATAAATAAAAATAGATTTAATTGCTTACTAGAAATATGAGTAGCTAATTTTCTTTAGCCCTAGGATATAGATGAAGTTAGTTTAATAGACCTAACATGGATTTATCTCATCTTCTTCTTAGAAAGAAATAAAGTTATGATTTTTCTATAAAAAAATAAAAGATAGAGTTTACAAATCATAATTCTTTGATAGATTATGCTTAATTAATATTTTGATAATCTATACTTAGATGAACTTTGGAATTCTTACTCTTTGTTTAGTTTTAGAATTATCAACAGAGATTTTCCTATAAATAAATTGAATTGAGTAAACTTGTAAATCTAAATTCTTTGATAGGTTATACTTAAGTTCGGTCTTTTGATAGCCTATGCTTAGATTAGGATTTGAAGTTTATTTCTTTTCTCTTGTTTATGAGATTTTCTACTTGATATGATTTATTTTTAAGAAAAGTGTTATATTTGATGGTCTATACTTGCACATCACTTGATAGGTCATACTTAGAGACACTTGATTAAAATCAAATTAAAAAGATCATCTTTTTAATATGTTACTTAACCGTGCATAATTAAAAAGATAGGAAGAAAGAGATAATTCACTGTTAGGCTATTATTCTAATGGAATCGAAATCCTAGGCTAATCTTTAAGACTTAAAACTAATCTTCTCTCGATCTAAAATCTCATAGTTAGTCCGTTAGACTAAGAAAAGAGTAAGAAATCGCAAAACACCTTAGATCCCTGTGGGACGACCTGTACAGTACTACACCGACACTGTGCGCTTGCAGTAATTTATCACATCAAAGGCCGAAATAGATTATCACACGTGCATGTATATGTATAGGAATATATGGATTATCTATTAGTAGGTATTGAAAGATATGATTTGAGTTTTTGATTAAAATGATAAGTGTATTTGATTTGACACTTGACTTGAAAATTGATAATCTAAATGTGTTCTTGAGTTTGTATATTAATAAGATTAATTGAAGAAAATATTTTTTAAAAAAAGTTTTTTTTCTTTTGTATCAAATTTTTATTTTTCTTTATTTTCGGTTATCCTTATTTTTCTTTTCTTTTTTTTCTTAATCTAACTTCATCACGAATTTTGTGGGTATATTCACTGCAAACCCTCACGAGACACAACTCGTCCACTAAGCTAACCTAGGGTTTTAACGGCTTGTTGCACATGCTAAGTGCATTCGCGATTTCTGCGAAAGTAAGTTAGGATTTTTCTTTTTCTTTTTAGGTTTAGGTTTTGCTTGAGAACTAGCAAAAGATAGGTGTGGGAGTATGATGACTGCCATATGCTACATATTTATAGCCTCCATATTATCTATTTTTGTATTAAATGATGCTATTTGGGTATTTTTAGTGTGTTTTCAAGTAAACCTATTCCTGCAAGGAGATGGCATAAATTTAGCGCCGAATTAGGAAACCAAATTCAGAAAAGAGTTAAAAGTGAGCAAAACTACAAGACCGTGATGCTGCAGGGAGTCAAACTTCAATACAGTCATAAAAATCAAAAGAACAAGACAAGAGACTCATGTAAAAGAAAAACCAGATAAAATATCCATACTTTTGCTGCTATTTGGCTGCATTAGCCGCCAATTGGCGCTTCATGGGGCCCACTGTGGGTAAATTTTCTGCGGAGTTTCGATGTAATTTTTTAGTTTCTCACTTGTATTCAAATTAGGGTTTGATTCTCCAAAGCCTATATATTGGCCGTATCCTTGTAATCTAGAGTTGATGATATGATGTAATTTTGAACTCAGATTTTATTGAATAAAATTAGGGTTTTCTAAAGGGGTGACGGTTACCATACCGACTTCAGAGATAACCTTTGTTGTTCATCAATATTTCTTAGGTAATCTTCTTCTAATTGCTTTCTAGATAGATTTATTTTACTTCCTAGTGTAAACTTTAATTGCTTTTTAGGAAAAATATGATCTTGCTAATTAGAATTATGAGTAGCTAATTTAGTCTAACTCTAGGATGTAGATGAAACTAGGAATCTACCATGTAGTTTCTCTCTAGTATTTTCTTCCTAAATAAAATAATGAAGATAAGATTTTTCAATGTAAAGATTAAAATATAATAACTCGTAGATTAATGGTTTGATAGGCTATACTTGAATTAGATTTCTTGATAGTCTATATTTTGTTAGGGTTTGGGGTTTTTACTTTTCATCTTTGTCATAGAGTTATCTAATGATTTAGTTTATTTTTATGAAAAGTCGTATTTTTGATGTGTTATGTTTGCACACCACTTGATAATACATGCTTAGAATACTTTAAGTAAAGATTAAAACTAAATGATCAAATTTTTATGATATGAAAAAGATAATAGAAATAATTTATGGTTGGAAACTAGTGGATTCTTTATCCTAGGCTAATTAGTATAATTCAAATCCAACTTAGAACCTGTAGTTAATCCGCTAGGACTAAAGAATTAGTGAGAATGCAAAATACCTTAGAACTCTATGGAAACGGCATGTTAGCGCTACAACTGACACTGTGCGCTTGCAGTAAATTTAGCACATCATCCTCTAAAGCAATTTTAATTTAATAATAACCAAAATAACCATTTAAAAAACAATAAAATTCATGATCCGCAACTCTTCCAGGAACCTGGTCAAGAAAAGGTAAAGAAAAATGATCTTTTTTTTCACTTAGTTTAATTTTCTATAATCGATACACATATGCCAACTTAGTGCAATACAAGTAGGCACCATTTCTCCATTCTCATTTCAAATTACAGTTACCCCGCTTTTTTTGGGAACAATTTGAGTTGGACTTACCCATTTATTAACTGCTATTGGATAGATAATGTCAACGTGTAGGAGTTTTAATATATCGGTTTTGACCACTTCTTTCATTGCAAGTTTTCGTTTGCATTGCATTTGTCTAATGGGTTTAGTATTATCTTCCAAAGTATTACATTGTGTACAAAAAAGAGGATCCATACCTTTGATGTCCACATGGTCCACCCTAAAGCTACCTTGTATGTATGTAATATAGATAACAAATGCTCTTCCTGATTCTCCTCAAGATGTACTGAAATGACATCTAGGAATGTTTCCTTAGGTCCCAAAAATGTATACTTGAGGACCTCTAGTAAAGATTTGAGCTCAAACAAAGGGGCTTCTACCCTAGAGGGAATTAATTTCTTTATTTGTGGAAGTAACTCTCCAAAAACTTCCTTCTTAAGTATCCATCTTGTACTATATATACAATGAACATTATTCATGTAATTTGCAAATTGAATGGTATCGTCTAATTTGAATTTATCAAGAAATTTCGTATCAGTCACTAATGTCATCTCCAAAAGATCGAAGATAAATAAAGACATGGTATCATCATCCTCAGAAACTTCTTCAATCATGTTAACTTCTTACGCTTCTTCTATGTCAAAACTCGGTTGCTTACAGACGTTAAAAACATTGAGTTGTAGGGTCACATTACTAAATGATAGTTTAACCACTTCGTTCCTGCAATTAATCACTAGATTACCTCTGGCTAAATGGACAACTACGGATAACTAGGACTTGAAGATTTGCGTTATTTACAGGTGCAGTATTAATAAGAATAAAATCCACTCGGAAATAGAACTTATTGATTTACTCAAGTACATGTTCGATCACTCCTTTTGGATGTTGTACAGAGCTATCCACCAATTGTAATGTGACTGATGTTGATTTTAGTTCTCCAAGACAAAATTGCTTATACATAGTATATGATAAGAGATTAGCATTAGTGGCCAAGTCGAGGAGAGCTTTTTAAATGTTAAATTTCAAAATCACACACGAAATTGGACATCTTGGAGTCATTGTACTTAAGAGACATTTCTGAGCGAAATAAAGCACTTACCTACTCTGTCAAAAATGCTTTCTTTTATATGTTCTCTTCATGGTGCACATGTCCTTCAGAAATTTATTATAAGATGAAACCTGCATGATTGGCTCCAACAATGGTATATTAATCTGTATCTGTTTAAAGACATCTAAGATTTCATTACAGGAAGCATTTATGTTCTTATTCTTTAAACATTGTCGGAATGGTACATCAGGCGTATAAGTTGTTGTGGTGGTATCATTTTTATGAACGATTTGTTGCTATGTCGAATGATCACTTGGTTTTACCCGATTTTCATATTTCTCTGAAACTTATTCATCAAGCACTTTACCACTTGTCAAATTTATTGTAACAATCATATTAGATATATCATCATATAATATAGAAGAAATAGCATTAATACCTTTTCACTTACCTGAGTTACTAATATCTCGCTAAGATGGAAGCTTACCTTTTTCTTGAATTCTCATTGCTAAATTAAGTTTGCTTATCTGAGTTTGTGTGTTGCTGAAAGCCATCACATTCTGACTGTTAATGGTTTGTTGTGACTGTATAAATTGTTGTTGAGTCTAAGTCATTTTGTCCATGCATTGTTGTATTTGCACTATGTTTTTCTCCAAATTATGCTTCAATGGTGTTAGACACATCAAAGTTTGATGTTGTTGCTGGTTGGATGTCATGTTGAGATGCTTGGTCAACAGCTGGTTTTGTAGGCTATGTATATTGCTGTTAAGTATTTTTCTTCCACCGAAGATTTAGGTGGTTCTACCAATCGGGGTTGTATGTTGACAAATATGAATTATTCACTGGTTGAGGAATTGTGTTAAAGGCAATAGATTGCTCATTCAAGTAGGAGGAGTTGGACAATGCCGAGTTACTTGTCCTTGTAACTCACAAATGTCACAGATCTCTTGCTCTTCTTTTATCACCTTAACTATTTCTGGTCATTTTAGGAGTAAATCTTCAATTTTCTTGGTGAGCATAATTAATCTTGCAGTTATGTATTTGGTCATGTCTAATTTAATAAGTTCACCTCTGTTTTGAGTTATTGCTAAATGTTGATTTTTTTCATAAGCATTTTTAGTTTTCCAAGCTTGTGAATTTTCAATAAAAGAGTCAAGATATTCCCTACTTTATCAGCATCCTTGCTCAAGAACGCATGATTATAAATGATCTCTATAAATTGCTTGGTTGTAGTATATAAACCTTGATAGAAAGTACTTATTAATCTCCATATCTGAAACCCGTGTATAGGCATAAGAGTAGTAAATATTTGAATCTATCTTCAATAATTGAAAAAGTTTCATAGGAATTTGCTTACGCAAATAATTAGTTTGATGTGAAGGAATAATTTCTTGAAAAACTCTTTTTGCATCTCATCCTATCTTCCAAATCTTCCAATTGAATTTGGCCTCAAAGAGTGCAACCATATTTTTACTTTGTCCTTTAAGGAGAATGCGAAGAGGTTTAGCTTTAACTATTCCATGCAAATACTTTGCAGATTGATAATAGCAAAAATTTCTTTGAATTCACGAAAATGTAGATTTCGGCTCTCTTTGTCTATCCTGTGGAACTTAGGTAAAAGTTTCACAATATCTGATTTAATCTCAATTAAAAGGAAAAGTAATGTAGGAGAGTTGGGTTGTCCTATAAGGTTCGAAGTAATCATGTAGGGATCTCCTATTATCTCCTTGTTGACTTTAGGCATAATTCAACAATTGACCTCCAAATCCATTGTTATTATTATTATTGACTAAACTCTGATTATTGATACTCATGTTAACTAGTAGTGGATTAATTAGAAGTTTAAATGGATCTAAATATGAGCGAACGAGTCTATCGTTAGATACTCACTGCGAACCGGTCATACAAAATCAAAAACACACAAGTGAATGACATTTTAACTGTAATCTATACTAAAATATATAAACAATAGTAAAGATTCCAGAAATAATGTCAAGAACTTGATGCCACTTGATTTGTGTACTCCCAAGTGCATGAGATCGAGAAGTGATGCTCGACAAGTCAACTCAAAATCCTTCTCTTGAGGATACTGTATTGTGTATTGTGTAAGACACTCATACTATAGTTACTAAAAAAAGTCTAAAAGTAGAGAAAAGTTGATTTGATTAAATAGTAATTAACTTAAAATAAATTAGAAATACATGTTAAGTTAGATATTGAACACTCCTAAGATCATGTGTAATGACCTTAATCCTTAAATCCTTGTATCGATTTATTCCGTATCAATCCGTATTAGCTCAGGAGCCCGACTACTGATACTAGCAGATACTGAGTAAATTGAGCTATATCTTTCAATTTAATCTTTAATTTTAAATTCCATAGAGCAGGGACCACTTATCTTAATATTTTATATTTTTTCATATTTTATTGAATTATCCCAAATCGGTCAATTTTCTGGCAAGTATCCGATTATAATAATCAAATTAAATTAAGAATTCCAATTTTCCCTCCTACCAACATCAAATTTATTTTCAGAAGCCTAGAAGCTATCCTTGACCAAATTTGGATAGAAGTTAACCTAATGGTAAACTTGTAATTAAGATAAAATTTAATGATTTTTAACAAGGCAGAGTAAGCACCTTTCACCAGCTGTTTGACCCCAAAATAATTTCAGAAAAAAATCCATCTTCTTCCTCCCATTCTCCTTTTCATTTTCTCTTCAGACTTAAAATCCTAATTTCTTCTTTATTTTACTCAAATAAATCATCAAATATTCAGCTCGAGGTGGACTGAAAAATCCACGAAATAGTCGCATGAGTTTGTTCTTGAGTTTAGCCTCTTCAAATCAACTCTAAACTTCTCCACCGATATAGAAAAACACTCTTAGTACCTACCCTTATTTCCTAGAGTGATTCTAGGGAAATTTCTCCACTTTTTAAGAGCAGTTGTATCAATATCAGTTCTTTTCCAATTCGGATTTAACAAGAGACAAGAATATACTCACCCTTTAAATTTGTTATTTTTTTAATGTAATTTCCTCTCATATGATACCAAATATATTATTAGCCCTATTTCATTATTATGAATGCTCAAACTTGCATGTATCTTAAGTTTCATTGCATGTGTCATAACGCGCATGTTATATATGCACAAACCATATCGATATGCAAACCTATGCAATAGTCCATTTTAGAACAGTTATAACTTTTACATATTAACTTCGATTAACCTTATTCTAGTGCCATTAGAAAGTGATTCATTAACTTCAATCCTTTTAACTATAGGAGATTCTAATTTAGCCATCTTCATAGCCAAAAATAACCTAGAAATTGATCCAATGCTGTTGCACCAGGTCTATAGTTTAGTAACACCATATCTATGGTAAAATAGCCATAATTTTTGTTCTAGAATTCTAATTGAACCCACTGAAGTTTCATTAGGAAGCAAATTAAATTAGCTAGGACTGATGAAGATCTTATACTCTAAATTAAAAATTATCTTGGTAAAAAATAATCTGGAGTCCTTACCTATACCTGATCCATAACAACAGTAGCATGTATATAGTAAAACAACCATAATTTTTGTTTTAAAATTCCAATTAAGCTTATTTAATATTCATTGGAAAAATTATTAAATTTTCTATAACTGTATAAATCTTAGTTTCTAATTCTTTTTTAGGCTAGCCAAACAAGATTTAGAAATCTAACTATCTGCCAAACTATAGCAACATAAAATATTGTAGGCGGGAAAAATTGAGGAGCAAGCAAAAGAGCCATGTGGGGCAAAGTAGTCTCATGTCCGCGAGGCTATTAGCCTCGCGCACACGAGTCTACTTTCCCTGCGCGGGGATGATAGCCCCACGCGAGGCTATTAGCCTCGCGCAGGGATGCCAGCCTCACACACGCAGGGCTATTTCAGTTTCTAGATTGGGTTACCTTCTAGATTTCAACCCGAATTTTGATTCTAATCATATCCAATCACTTGAAATTAAAGATTTCATATCTGAGTACAAATTCAAAGACAGATTTGATTGGAATTTCATCCGTATCTCAAAGGGAACTCCGAAATTTATAAATAGGACTCAAGAGGAAATTTTTGGAGATCTTTTTGGGAGGGAAGAGAAAGATTTGAGATCATATTTATTCTATAGAGAGCCGTCATCCAGCAGTAGAAGGACGTCATTCAGAAACTATTCTCCACATTCAAGACTGATTTTGAGTGTTAGATCGTCAACGAGCACAAGGGTGATGCTCCATAGCCACTTTAGAACCCACTACCTTCTGTAAAAGAGAGAGACATGATCTATAAGTCTCTCTCGTTTGTTTCTTTTATTTTCTTCTCATTGTGACTTGGATATTCTTTACTGTAATTTTTATTAATCCATGGCAATGAGAGAAAGTGCGTCTTTCGACAGAAACAAGTTGGTGACTATAGTGGGAGACGTCTTCTACATCGATGAGGAGATTGTGGTCCAGTCTGACACCCATAAAATCGATAAGTCCATGGAGATGATGATCGTAGAAATCGATCAGAGTAAACATGAGGAATATTTATCCTCTAGATCGGCTAGCCCAATAAAAAGACGGCCTAATCGCCACTTGAAAACCCTCGGTACAAGTCCGAATGACAAGGGGACTCCCGTTGAACAGGAGCCCCTTGGATCTTCGATCTTGGAAAAGGAAGTAGTCCAAGAGTTAGACTCGATTGATGAGATGATTCCCATTGAATAGGAATTTTTTGGATTTTTGAGTTTCTAATTAGCGAGAAATCAAAATTGTAAATTCGAATGACAAAGGAAGTCCCATTGAGCAAGACCCCTTTGGATCGTCGTGTTCCAATATTATGAAAAAGGAAAAATACTCTTCTATCATAGCTGAACAAAATTATGAAGAAAAGCCAAAGTCTGAAATGACCAGAACCTAAATCCGCAAATGAAAAATCATCGAGCTTGGCGGCAAATTTCAAAAGACAAGTTTAAAATGAATCTGGTCTCAATTCCATGTGCGAAGCTAATTCCTTGCGTAAAGCTAATTCCTTGCGTGAAACTATTTCCTTGCATGAAACTAATTCTTTATGCGAAGCCAATTCCTTGTGCGAAGTATTTTCTTGCACAAAGCTAATTCTTTTCGCGACGCTAATTCCATGCGTGAGGCTAATCAGCCTCGCATACAAAAGATGAAACGCCAGGCTATTCAGCCTCGCGTAAATAGTTCAAAACTGAAGAATAAGCCTCAGATCTATGAAATATCTGCAAAGACTAGACCTAGGCCTCATTTAGAACATAAACTTTAGTCCAGTAGGAACTCTTTCATAGCTAGTATCAAAGAGTAAACTCATCAAGAGTATGATTTACGAGAAGTCCTCAATAAAAAAGAGAAAGAAGGTTCAACCTCGTCCGTTGTGCCGTTGTGAACAGATGATCTCTGTGATTCTTACCAACTACAACTGTGATCCACCCTGACCCTTGGTTTTTAGCAGAATAACAGAGTTAAAAGATAGAGCACCCAAAAGTAGGCCCGTTTACAAAAGAAAAGTGATTAAAGATAAGGGGCCCATGTTTGTAACTTCGAATATGGTAAACAAAGGAAAGAAGACACGAGAAGATGGATACTCCATAGATGTAGAAGCTCGACATTACACCCGACTTCGGTCAGGAACATTAGCCCCACAAAACAATAAAAAGTTGGCTGGGGGTCCGTACGAGGAAAGCGAAGATGACAGTGACCATTCTGCTATTACAACACCACAGTCATATGAGTCTTCTTGATTTGAGGAATAAGCTACCCACATGACAGGAACCTCTAGTGAGGTTAATCAAAGACTTGAAGTGCAAGAATGCCTGATTCTATAGGAACAGAAAAGTCTTGATGAACTTCGCATGATGCTTCTCAAGATGATGGAAAAGGAAAATGAAGACAAGTAGGAAAAATTGTCCGATGAAACACCAAAAGACAATGGAGAAAAAGAAGAGGAAAAAGAGGAGGGATTCCACTACGAGGTGGTCCCACATGCGGAGAAAATGCAAAAAAATGTAGGAGCAACTAGAAGCATTGATGCACAAGAAGGACCTGCAAGAGGTTTGCATTTCTAGGCCATACCCAATTGGATGGGAATCTCTGAAATTTGAACCTGTTGATGGTAAAGGCTCATCCAATCAATATCACTATTACTTCTTGTTGCAAATGGGTCATCTCATGAGGAATGACCCTATAATGACTAAGGTGTTTGCTAGTACCTTGAGAGGCCTACATTTACATGGTTCACTCAGTTGCCCCCAGGAACTATTAAGACATGGGCCGATGTAGAAAAAGAGTTCCATCGTCGTTTCTTTGAAGATGATACGGAATTTCATTTCATGCTCTCCTCGCGAACAAGCAGAAAGAGGATGATACTGTCAAGAGTTTCATAGAACGTTTTCGAGAAATGTCATTGCAATTCCCGCATGGCATGTCACAAGAAACGCTAGTCGAAACGTGCAAGCATTACCTCCAAACTGGTATTCTCTAAATATGGGTGCAGTGGAGTCCAAGACATAAATAGATCTTGTTAAATAGGGACAACAAGTGGAGGATATAATTTGCCATATTGATGAAAGCTGCTCCCAGAGAGAGCACTCACCAATAGGCAGCAACCACTGCCTAACTGCTCAAAGGGTAAGGAGGTGATGACTATTAAGCCAGCTGCCAATTATAATTCAAGAATGAACAAACAGTTACCTTCTTCCATTTGTTGTTGAAGAAAGGAATGCTCAAATTGCTTGAGAATCGGAAGCCAGAGGATGCTAGGAAAAAGGATGACCCCAAGTATTGTCTCTGCCATCAGAATGTCAGACATCCAATGAAGGACTGTTACGTGCTCAAAGATAAGATCCAAGCGTTCATTGATGCGAAGGTACTCCAGTTGAGACCGGAGTAGAAGAAGGTGTCCACAAATGTGACAACAATTGCTATAGGGTCATTACATATTCCTGCTGGTGTGACCCCTATCCCTGAAGGAAAACTGATAATAAAGAACTTCGACCCCCATGGGTTGAAGGAAAAAGGTCTTGCCCCAATCTCAACCGACAGAAGGGAGATCATGTTGGTCCATCCAAACTCGTTGGAAGACGAACAATGGACCACTCCAGCGGGCTCAAAAAAAGCCAAGGGGAAGACTCGACCATCTAATGCAATGTCTATCCTTGAAGAAAATGATCAGTCTAATACTACTTCACTCAAAGATTCTGAAGAAGAGACAACAGTGAAGGCCACTCATCCGAATGAGGCATGGCTATCAGGAACTCGATTCGAAAAGAAATACCTAAGAGATTACTCAAGGGTTGGACCACTTAAGCTAGCAGAAGCGCTTGAAGCGCCACTCGCCAAGTAAAAAGAGCTTCGATATCGGAAGGATTCGAAGAAGGATAATGAGGCAACTGGAAAACCTTTTCAATTTGATATGTTAGCCCAGTTAGCCAATATGCCAGCTCGAATCACCCTTTATGAGCTTCTACAACTCTCTAAAACAACAAAAGATGCTCTGAAGGAAGCTTTGGCTGACCCAGAAACTTTTCTTGCCCAGATTGTAGAACCATCAGCCAAAGAGGGAGAACCTTGCCCAAGTTGCCATCAAACAACAGGGAAGATCCCACTTATAACATTCTCACCTGAGGATATGCAGGTGAAGAATCCAAAATATAATAGGCCTTTATATTACTCAGGGTATATTGGTTCAAGTCTGGGGCATGGACGTCATTGGTCTAATTACCCCTGCCATCATTTAAAGGGCACAAATTTATTCTCGCCATAACTGACTACTTTTCCAAGTGGGCAGAAGCCGTCCCTATGAGAGGTGTGAAGACAACAAACGCATCAAATTCTTTAAGCACCACGTTATATACTGCTTCGGTATACCCAGGCAGATTATTCACAATAATGGTCCTCAGTTTGCTAGCCAAGAATTTATGCAATTCTGTGATAAGTTTAGAATCCAGAACATCGCATCGACACCTTATAATCCGGCAACAAATGGGCTAGTCGAGACCTTCAATAAGACCATCATAAAGTTGCTCTAAAAGTTTGTATCCTCTAGTAAACGAGACTGGGATGACAAACTAGAAGTGTGCTTGTGGGCTTACTGAACCACAATTCGAACTTCCGACAAAAACTACACCGTTTTCTTTAGTTTATGGATGTGAAGCAGTCTTGCAACTCAAAATACAAATATCATCTCTACGAATTACATTAGTTGCAGAGATGACAACAGAAAAGCAACACCAATGGCGACTATGAGAATTCAAAATGGTGGATGAAAAGCGTTTGAAGGCGCAACAGCAAATAGAGTTATATCAAGCTCGAATATTGAGGGCTTTTGATCAATATCATATTTTGCATTTTTTTCTCCCATATTTTATCTATTTTTGTATATAAATAATTACTACTTAGATATATTTAGGGTGTTTTTATAGGTAATAAAGAATTCAAAAGGAAGAGAAGAAGATGCAAATTTGTCAAGAATAAGTAAGTCAATTTTGGTAAAGACAAAAACTCAAGTGCAACAGCAGCAACTTCAAGAGTATTTTCGGAAAAGATAAATCTTAAACTGGAAACTTTTATGTATAGAAAATTTGTAGAGATCGGAATTATCTTCGAAACGAGTCTAAGAACAGATCAATATGATTTTGGAAGCAAAAGTTAAGGCTATTTTACCGAAGCCCTATAGAGTGAAAAATTCGATTCAGCGGGCTACGGGTCTGCTGAACTTAATTTCGGGTTTTGGACCCAATAATTAGTCTTTAATGTCATATAATCTCAACCATTGGTTTCTAATACCTATGGATTGGATTAAAATTATATATCTTGATATTATTTTGTGTTGGATTAGATTATATTTTTTGTATTGAGTTTGAGTAGGAGTACTATTGTTTTTAGCTTATAAATACCCCACGAATCCTTGTAAATTGGGAGAGCTTTATAAATGTAATTTTGTACTCTTTTTAATTAAGAAAATTAAGATTTTTCCGAAGGGGTGACGGCCACCATACCGAACTCTAGAGATATTCTTTACTATTCATCAATTGTTCTAAAGTAATTTTCTTTTAATTGCTTTCTAGTTTAGATTAATATTGTTTTCTAGATTACATTTCCCTGCTTTCATGAATAAAAATAGGATTTTGATAACTAAAACTATGAGTAACTAATTTGCTTTAGTCCTAAGATGTAGATAAAATAAGTTTAATAGATCTAACATGGATTTATCTCTTCTTCTTCCTAAAAAGAAATATAGTCATGATTTTTCTATAAATAAATAAAAGATAGATTTCGTAAATCATAATTCTTTGATCGATTATATTTAATTCATATTTTGATAATCTATACTTTTATGAGATTTGGAATTCATATTCTTTATTTTTATTTATAGAATTATTAAATAGATTTTCCTATAAATAAATTGAAAAGAATAAAACTTGTAAATCTAATTTCTTTGATAGGTTATACTTAAATTTGGTCTTTTGATAGCCTACGCTTAGATTAAAATTTCAAGTTAATTTATTTGGTTTTATTTATAAAATATCTACTATATATAATTTGTTTTTAAGAAAGATATCATCTTTGATGATCTATACTTGCACATCACTTGATAGGTCATACTTAGGGGTACTTAATTAAAAATCAAATTAAAAAGATCATCTTTTTAAAGTGTTACTTGATCGTGCATAATTAAAAAGTTAGGAAGAAAGAGGTAATTCATTGTTAGGCTATTATTCTAATAGATTCGAAATTCTAGGCTAAAGTTTAGGACTTAAAACCAATCCTTTCAATTTAGAAACTCATAGTTAATTTGATAGAACTAAATAATTAATGAGAATAGCAAAACACCTTAGATTCCTGTGGCGACCTGTATAGTGCTATACCGATACTATGCGCTTGCAGTAGATATTTCACATCAAATTTTTGGTGCCGTTGTCAGGGATCGACGGTATTTTTCTTACTTTTTCTAATATTTTACGAGTTAACAATGTGTTTTGAGTAAGCAGAGATCTGGAAGTTCAGATACAGGAAGTAAAAAGGAACGCGAAAAGTCTCCAAAGTGCACTGCAAAAACCAGGGAGCCAAACTCCCTAGTTTTTCCGCTAAATAGTGGGAATTGCCTTAGCAGCACTTTTGGTGTTCCCCCTCGTTTTCTCTGATTCTATATTTTGGGTCCCTCGTTCTGTTAAAAAATACAAAAAAAAGTAGAAATAGTAGGAATCACATATTTTCTTTGATCATATCTCTTCCACCATTTTATCTCCACCACACCCCACTTTTTGCATTAGTTTAGGAAACTCATGCATCCACTCACGGTCGCTAGTTCATGCCACATTGGACCCGTGATCAATTTGGTCGACCAGTGAGATCAGATTTGTTCGTAGTAGATAAGATGGACCAACCGATTCTGATCCTTCAGGATCGATGTTACCCATTGCTCATATCACTACCATCATGCATAAAACTTCCACACGCAGCAGGTAATCACTATGAATTGAAACCGCAGTACATCAGCATGCTTTTAAATTCATTGGTTCTGATTCTGAGGATGCATATCTCTTTATCAGTGAATTTTAGGAAGTGTACGTGATGATAAAACTGCAGCACTTATCGGAGGATGCAATTAAACTTCGCTTCATCCCATTTACTCTCAAAGATAATGCTAAGAAGTGGTTGTACAGTATGCCTACTGATTCAATCACTACTTGGAATGAATTTGTCACGGTGTTTCTTAAGAAGTATTATCCCACGCACAAAACGGAAAAAATTTGAAATCAAATTAATCAATTCCGTCAAGTGCCAATAGAACCCTTCTGAAAATACTTAGAACGATTCAAAGATCTATTAGTTCGATGCCCCACCATGCGATAGAAAAGTGGCGGTTGTGTCAAATTGTATATGAAGGACTCGATTACACATCTAAAATTCTTTTTGAGTCCATCTGTCAGGGGGAGTTCATGATAAAGAATGAGGATGAAGCGTGGGACTTCCTTGAGCACCTATCATGGAAAACTATGCAGTGAGAGAGTCCCGCTTAGAAACCCGGTGCATCAATGCATAAGGGTGGGGTCCATAACATCGACAGCTCTATAGTTGCCAAAGCTAAGATTGCAGCCCTTATGAGAAGAATTGAGGCATTGGAGACTCCTAGTGCTCTACCGGTGGGTCAAATAAATCAAATTCAAGTTCCCACATGCTTTAATTACGGAATTCCGAATCATGTTATGGAGAAGTGTCTATTATTAATGAATCCCATAGGTCCCACACTTATCAACAACTCATGAACAATCATTATGCTCCTACATAGAATCCTGCTGGAGGAATCATCCAAATCTCTCATGGGGTCAGGGAAAATATCAGGGGCCCCTAACCCTAACATGCAGCCTCTAACCAATGGTCATTTCCAAGACCAAAAGTGTGTGCTTATCAATATCCAAATGCTTCAAATCAAGGAAACAACCAAAATAGACTACCTACACATAATCAATCATATCCACAACAGGGGTCTAATAATGACTATGATAGACGACTAATGACACTTGAAAGGAATGTCGAACCTTTTCAAGACAACGTCCAATTTAGACACACAAATGCAAAATTTAATGAAAATGTCTATTGACTTTATACAACGGACCGACCAACAACTTCTTACAAGTTCTCAGTCAATCAAAAATATAGAGCAGCAGATTGGACAGTTAGCCACACAGCTGAGTGAGCAGGGGCTGGGTACCTTTCCGAGCCAACCAATAATGAACCCCAACTCTAACTCATCTCAGTCTGTTTCATTCCATGTTCACCAATGCAATGCCATTCACACTCTCAAATTTGGCAAGTAAGTGGACAATTATGTAGCCAAGCCCCCTGATCTCACTCCTATTTCGCAGGGCTACACCATCTTTTCCATCTCTTTTTCTACATCTATCTCTTTCACCTCCATTACTGTCACATGATCATTTGGAAGAACTTGTTCCTAAGCCGAAAGCACCATATCCCAATTGGCTTAGGAAGCCTTCACCGCAAGTAGAGAAGATTCTTAATATATTTCAGCAGGTGAAGGTTAATATTCCATCCTTATCATTATACAAGAGGTTCCTACTTATGCCAAGTTTCTCAAGAATTTGTATATTAAGAAACGAGCAAAGAACATTCCTGAGAAAGATTTTCTTACTGTAAATATATCGCAAATCCTCTCTAACTACTTGACTGTCAAATATAAAGATCCAGGTTCTCCACAATCTCATTGGAAACACTACATTTGATAGGACATTGCTTGATCTATGGGCAAGTGTCAACTTACTTCCTTACACTGTTTATCAGCAACTGTGATTAGAAAAACTTCAACCTACCAAGGTCACATTATAGCTAACTGATCATTCGATCAATAGACCACTTAATATAGTTGAAGATGTGCTCATTAAGATCGGCGAGTTCATCTTTCATGTAGACATCATTGTCTAAGAAACTGAACCGATTTTCAATCCAAGGAATCAAATTCTCATTATCTTGGGTAGACTATTATTTGTAACTTCAAATGCATTAATTGGTTGCAGGAGTGGCCTCATAAAACTATCATTTGGGAATATGACCGTAGTATTGACATATTCAATATGGATGAGAACACAACAAGCTCCCTCATTGAGATAAATATGATTCACAGTTTGCACTCTTATTATACCTCTTGCACTGATGATGAACCCTCATTTGAGCAAATTTTCGAAGACGAGCTCATATTATTAGATGAATTGGCACATACTAATTCTATGAATGATGATACTTGTGCAAGTGTGCCATTGATTTATGAGCAAAATTTTGAGAATTTATTTGCAGAGGAGCTCGCACTACTTTCTGAGTTAGAAGGGCTACCACCATATTCATTTGATGATATTACACTCTTCTCACTTCACGATATTTCTATATGTATGCCTGTTACTAACAATGATTGGCAGGTTTATAATGAAAAATTCTTTAAACCAATTATTAATGCTTACATGTGGAAATAGTAAAAGCGATGATGGCATAAGGTGCAGACAGGTAATTTTGTGACTTGTAGGAGAATGATGAGATACAATAATGCCCCCACTTCACGTTTAAAATGCACACACTATGAAAGTGGGAAGCGATCGAGAGGTCTAAACTGTTTCTATCGTTAATAGGGTGACGATATTGAGATCGTAACTTTTTACGACTCTCATTATTTGTATAGCATTTGTACAATAGTTTTCAAATTTATTTTACCATCCTTGATTTGTGTATGAGGGCGTACACGAGTTTAGGTGTGGGGGAGTGGGTTAGGATATTTTCTTCGTATTTTTTTTAGGATTTTTATTTTTTTTTATAATTTTTATTTTATTTTTAGAGTTTTGGGTTTCTTTATTTTTTACACTTTGGGTAGTTTTAGGATAACTTACTAAAAAAATAATAAAAACGGAAAAAAATATTTTTTTTTTATTTTCATTAGTAAATCAACCAAATTTCAAATAAAGAAATAATATGAGAGTAGATTGGACGATACACTCAGAATTTTATAAAAAAAATTAAAATCCGAAAAATAAATACTATTAACAGTAATTTTAAGATAAGTATACATCTATTTTTCACTTCACAATAGTTTATTAGGTTAAAGACAAAGATGATAACGATTAAATAAGTCTTCTCTCTCTAAACAAGAAAAAAAAGAAAAAAAATGCGGTGAGCCTGGTATTAAGGCAATAGTCTCAAGAGAGACAAAAAAAAGAGTGAGATTTGTATTAAGGCAATAGTCTCAAGAGTGAAAAAAAGAGTATGATCCAAGTAATCGGGTACTTTGCACCTAATCAAGTGTGAATATTCGCATGAAAAGTAAAATATTCTTTAAAAAATTGTTATGAGAGAGGAGTTGAATCATGAGTTAGAGTTGGAGTCCAAGGCTAAAGAAGATTATTACATGTGCACGTAGATGTATAGGAGCCAATAGATTAACTATTAGTGGGTATTGAAAGATATGATTTGAATTTTTATTAAAATAATAAGTGTATTTGATATGACGCTTGACTTGAAAATTGATAATCTAAATGTGTTCTTGATTTTGTATATTAGTGAGATTAATTGAAGAAAATATATAATTAAAAAAATTCTTTCTTTCGTATAAAATTTTTATTTTTCTTAATTTTCGGTTATCCTTATTTTTCCTTTCTTTATTCCTTAATCTTTTTTCTTCACGAATTTTGTGGGTATATTCACTGCAAACCCCTCACGAGATACTACTCGTCCACTAGGGTAACCTGAAGGTTCAGAGGCTTAATGCACGTGCTAAGTACAATCACGATTCCTACGAAAGTAAGCTAGGATTTTTTTTAGGTTTAGGTTTTGCTCGAGGACTAGCAAAAGATAGGTGTGGGGTGTGATTAATATCATATTTTGTATTTTTTCCTCCCATATTTTATCTATTTTTGAATATAAATAATTGCTACTCATGTATATTTAGTATGTTTTTATAGATAATACAGGATACACAAGGAAGAGAAGAAGATGATGCAAATTTGTTTAGAATATGAGCATAGAAAGTCAATTTTGATAAAGACAAAAACTCATGTGCAGTAGTAGAAACTTCAAGAGAATTTTTGGCCAAGATAAATCATGAACTAGAAAACTTCATGTAAAGAAACTTTGTAGAGCTCAGAATTATCTTCAAAATAAGTCAAAGAACTAATCAATCAGAGTTCGAAAACAAAAGTTATGGCCATTTTGCTGAAGCATTGCAGAGTGGAAAATCCGATCCAGCGGGCTACGGGTCTGCTAAACTTAATTTCATATTTTGGACCCGAGAATTAGTATTTTATGCCATATAATCTCAGCCATTGGTTTCTAATACCTATGGATTGGATTAAAATTATATATCTTGAGATTAGTTAGTATTGCATTAGGATTATATCTTTTGTATTGAGTTTGAATAGGAGTACGATTGTGTTTAGGTTATAAATACCCCACAAATCCTTATAAATTGGGAGAGCTTTTTAGATGTAATTTTGTAATCTTTTTAAATAAGAAAATTAGGATATTGTCAAAGGGGTGAAAGCTGCCATACCAAACTCCAGAGGTATTCTTTACTGTTCATCAATTGTTCTTAAGTAATTTTCTTTTAATTACTTTCTAATTTAGATTAATATTGCTTTCTAGATTAGATTTCCTTACTTTCATGAATAAAAATAGGATTTTGCTAACTAGAACTATGAGTAACTAATTTGCTTTAGTCCTAGGATGTAGATGAAATAAATTTAATAGATCTAACATGGATTCTAATCTTCTTCCTAAAAAGAAATAAAATCATGATTTTTCTATAAATAAATAAAAGATAGATTTCGTAAATCATAATTCTCTATAGATTATACTTAATTCATATTTTGATAATCTATACTTAGATGAGATTTAGAATTCATATTCTTTGTTTTTATTTATAGAATTATTAAAAAGATTTTCCTATAAACAAATTGAAGAGAATAAAACTTGTAACTCTAATTTTTTTGATAGGTTATACTTAAGTTTAGACCTTTGATAGCCTATACGTATATTAGAGTTTGAAGTTTATTTCTTTGCTTTTGTTTATAAGATTATCTACTAGATATAATTTGTTTTTAAGAAAGATATTATCTTTGATAATCTATACTTGCACATCACTTGATAAGTCATACTTAGGGGCACTTAATTAAAAATCAAATTAAAAAGATCAGTTTTTTATTGTGTTACTTGATCGTGCATAATTAAAAAGTTAGGAAGAAAGAGATAATTCATTATTAGGCTATTATTCTAATGGATTCGAAAACCTAGGCTAAACTTTAGGACTTAAAACCAATACTCTCAATTTAGAAACTCATAGTTAACTTGATAGAACTTAATAATTAGTGAGAATTAGCAAAACACCTTAGATCTCTGTGGGAATGACCTGTATAGTGCTACACCGATACTATGCACTTGCAGTAGATATTTCACATCAGCTTTCAATAAGAAAGTCAAGTAAAGAACCTTCAAGGAAGGAGATTTGGTCTAACTGTTAAGAGAATAATGATAATGACCCACAAAACTAAAGAAAAATTTGAGTCCAAGTAGGAAGGCCCATTTGTAAGAGAAACTATCTACTCAAATGTAGCCTATCGCATTATCAACCAAGACGGGGAGAGAAGATGATGCCAATCAATGGAAAATTTTTAAAGTGATACTACATATAGTCACTCTCTTCTTCAAAAAAAAAAAAAACTGCTGCCCAAATGCCATTAGAGCAACGGGAAGAGGATACCTTCCTCGCCAACCCTACCATACTAGGGTAAGTGTATGGAATTAAACAGTCCACAGTCAGAAGGCAAAGGGAATAGGAAACGTTTGATATTTAATCCTAAACAAAACTCTCAACAACTCATCATGCTGAGGGGAATAGTATGGCTAGCCCAACGCAAACGGTGATTGGTAAAGGCATACCAAATATGTTGATAGCAGGGAGTTTGCTAAAAACCCCGTGAACCTGTCAAGTTACACTCGTACCTCTGACAAAGAGATTTGATTCATCTCATTACCATATAAATTATCTTCATCGCAAATATGTCATGTTAAGCTCTTATCTCTGACAGAGAGATTTGATTCATCTCATTACCATATAAACGACCTTCATCATAAACATGTTATGTTAAGCTCTTACCTCTGGTAGCAAGATTTGATTCTCTCACCCATTTCACGAAACATCCCATAAATACTTTAGTAAACAATCACTTTCATGATCATGACCCGATCACCAGCTCTGTTTGTTACCAGGTGAGCCAACCCATGATTCTGACCCGATCACTGACTTTGTTTATTATCCAGGCGACTCAACCCATGATCCTGACCCAATCATCAATTCTGTCTGTTATCTAGGCGAGTCATTCCTGATTCTGACCCAATCAACGATTATGTCTGTTATCTAGACAAATCACCCTGTAGACATGTCAGCCATACCCAATCTGCAGGTTTCATGATCCTGACCCGATCACCGGCTCTGTCTGTTATCCAGGCGACTCAACCCATGATCTTGACCCAATTATCGATTATGTCTGTTGTCCAAGCGAATCACTCTATAGGCATATCAACCATACCTGTGTCTTCAAGTTTCGTGATCCTAACCCGATCACCGGTTCTATCTATTATCTAGGCGAGTCAACCCATGATTCTGACCTGATCATTGATTTTGTCTGTTATCTAGGCAAATCACCCTGTTAACATGTCATTCATACCTCTGTCTGCAGATCTTTTGATCCTGACCCGATCACCCTGGCTTTGTCTGTTATCCAAGCAAGTCAACTCCAAATCTCAAATCAATTTTGTCTGTTATCTAGGTGAATCATCATGTAAGCATATCATTCATATCTCTATTTGCAGATCTCTTGATCCTAATCCAATCACCCCGATTCTGTTTGTTGTCTGGGAGAGTCACTCGTATTATAAATTCTGAAATTAAACGTGTTATGGTCCCACCATTCTCATGATAAGTTCCACATTCTGCAACCTTATCGTCCAAAATCCACAACTCCATATTCCCAATATGTACTATCTTGACACTGTCTATTCCCCAGATGAGTCTTTTTCAAAAAAAAAATAAGAAGATATGGAAGCAGCATCATGTACTCAAAAGATCTCCCCAATAATTCCTGGGATATCCACAAGAAGATCAAAATAACAAATACATAAATAGTAAACAATGTATCATAAGGAAGCAAAATTGTTTATTGACAAAACAAAGGAAGAAGGCAAGACCATACAACTTTATTAAAAAAGCAGAAAAACAAAGAGAGGACGAAAGATTTAAGGATTGTCTAAAACCTTTAAACTGGATTCTATCTCTTCAAGAGTTGTTCGCTGAGTTTTATTTACAGTCAATAGCACTTGACGGCATAATTCGTCCTCATTGATGGCCAGTTAATGAGAAGCTTGCACTCTAGCATTTTCGATTGCCTTGCTCCGTATATCGAGCTCCTGCTGAAGCTGGTCATGGCGAAGAGCAAGCTCATCCTACTTCCTCAATGTTGCATCCTGCTTCTCTTGAGCAGTTGCAATAATGGTTTGGGCTTTGGTAATTGTCTCACGAGCATGGTGTATGATGGCCTGAGCGTGGTCTATGGTGGCCTGATGGGCATCCAACTCAAACTTTGCTTGCTCTATCTCTCCAGTGATAACCTCTTGATTTGACCAAAGATCACTAACTTCAATGGTCCAGGCTTTTTTTTTACAATGGAATTTTTATTACTGTGCAGACAGCTCTGCTTTCTGGCGGGCAACTTCGATCTCTACTATGGCCGCAATATCAGCTCATCGAAGGCTCTCCAATGACCGAACTTGCTCATCTAAAGTAGTCAGGCGGACTCGATAAGGAGCAGCTAATTCTATTTCCCTGATGTTCTTAATATTGACCAATAGCTCAATAACATCAGATGCCGAAGATCGATCGAATGACAGCTATCTAAGAACATGGACATGCACCACCGTAATAAGCGCAAGAAGCCCATGATGCCGTGCTGGAAAAACTCTGTCAGTGGATCATCATCAGAAATGACTTGGATTGAGACTAGAACTATTGTTGGAGCAGAAGTTGCAGAAGTGTTGCGATGTTGAGAGAAACCTCACCGTTCAATATAGGAGAGGGCGCCAAAAGAGGCTAAAATTTTGCAAGGCAGTTATTATTCCTTCGCGAGACTATTTTGTGCAAGGCTATTAGCCCCGCAGAACTAAATCTTCATGAAGCTGAGGTAACAGCAATTTGAGGAGTTAAAATCCAAAGTATTTCAAAACTTGTTCAACATCAATAAACGAGATTTTGAAAATTTTGGAGGGAGTCTTGTAGGCAGAAAAAACTGAGGAGCAAGCAAAAAAAGTTATGCTGGGAAAAGTAGCCTTGCGTACGCGAGGCTATCAGCTTTACACACGCGAGGCTACTTGCCCCGCGCAGGGCTAATAGCCTTGCCCGAGGCAAGAGAACCCCACTTTAGGCTATTGCCTCGCGCAGGGCTAATAGCCTTGCCCGAGGCAAGAGAACCCGACTTTAGGCTATAGCCTCGTGCAGGGATGCCAATCTCGCGCACGTGAGCTATTTCAGTTTCTAAATTGGGTTTCCTTCTAGATTGCAACCAAAATTTCAATTATAATCATATCCAATCACTTGGAATTAAACATCTTGTATCTAAATACAATTTCAGAGATGGATTTGATTGGAGTTCCATCCTTATCTCGAAGAAAACTCTGAAATCTATAAACAGGACCCAAGAGGGGATTTTTGGAGATCTTTTTGGGAGGGAGGAGAAAGATTTGAGATTAGATTTATTCTACAGAGAGCCACCGTCTAGCAGTAGAAGGTTGCCATCTAGAAACTATTCTCCACGGGAAATTCTATCAGCGCACGGCATTTTACTCTTGGCGCCCTATTTTCTCTTTACACCAAATTCATATTTTGAAATACTATCATTTTACTTTCTGCGCCTAATTTTTTTTCCAAAAATACCCCTCCTCTTTTTCTCTAACTCCTCACCCGTCCAATTCCATTTAGCAAAAAAATATTTTGGTCGGGCATTAATACCCGACCAAGAAACATGATGGTCGGGTATTAATACCCGACGAAGAAACATGCTGGTCGGGTATTAATACCAGACCAGCAAACGAAGTCTCAAAAAAAACTAATTAACGATAAATTTTAAACAAATACGTATAAAACCTAAAAAAAAAATTTAAATTGTACCTTATATTTGTTCTCTGACATCAATTGCATGTTGGGATTTTTCATTTGTATAAAAAAACTCAAATGCAAATTTCAAACTCAAATTTCACTTGTCACGATAAAATCGAAGAATTTAAAATTCTTCTAATCTTTTCAGAAATATTGATGTAAAAAATTTTAAGGGGTCAAGAAATCAAATATATAATTTTGTAGGAGATGTGTTTTTATTAAATACAAAAAAAAACATTTAGGGTTTTAGAGAGAAAATAGAGGAGGAAGATGAGTCGTAGTTTCAAATTTTAAAAAGTCTTAGTTTGGAATTTATAAGGGTAATTTAGTCCAAAAAATAATGACAAACTTGTAATTATTTCTAAGTTTTAAAACCATGCGTCAAGAGTAAAATGCCGTGTGCAAATAGAATTTCCCTTTCTCCACATTCAAAACTAATTTTGGGTGTTAAATCATCAACGGAGCACAAGGACGATGCTCCATAGCCACTTTATAACCTACTACCTTTTGTAAGAGAGAGAGAGAGAGACGTGATTTATAAGTCTCTCTCGCTTGTTTCTTTTGTTTTCTTATCATTGTAACGTGGATATTCTTTATTGTAATTTTTATTAATCGATGGCAATAAGAGGAGCGTCTTTTGACGGAAACACATATATGTTATATATGTGCATGTTCCATTTGATTTATGATATGATACACATTTACACATATCAAATTGCTTTTGTTATCTCTAGTACAAAGTGAGTCCAGATCTGCTATAACATATGTATAGGTATACATGTCATATTAGTGTATATACCACTTGACTAGTGGTATGGTATACTTGATACATGTTTAGTTATGCTTGTTTATTACTTATATATATTATTCTTATTTGGAAATGATACCTAACATACATGATTATATCCTATAACTCTTTCACCTATTAGGGTTACCTTTATTTTGTAACTCTTGTACCTGCTAATATTATTCTTATACTTGCCAGTATTGATGTACGTGTCATTTCATATTCACCGGGCTACAAATACATGTACCTTATTACATATGATAAGTTGATACATTGATACTTAGCATTTATTGCATTGTGGATATGGAGAAAATGAATTGTGGAATAAAATATATATTATGGGAGTCTCTTATCTTGCTTGCGATGAATCCGTTGATTTGTGTACTAAACTACTGGTTCTTGGTTGTGCTTAGCGACACTAACGGCTCATGTAGAGACTGATGTTTGGGGCCGTCATCTCTGGTATGCATGGAATATCCAGTTCGCCTAGCAGCGATCCGGTACGTGATGGCCAGGTTTGGGCCGTGATCCTAAGTTTGGTAGTACACTCGTAGAACACATGAAAATCATATCATTCAGTTCTAAACTAATAAGATAAAATTTGTATCAAATTGCTTGATTATATTATGCTATATATTTCATAATTCATGTTTTATTATGCATACTTGTCCTTCATAGCCCATATGATGATCATGTTATATTATATATATATATATATATATATATATATATATATATATATATATATATATATATATATCATATACTCCATGATTCATATTATATTATGCATATCACTTACTATATGATTATTATTTTATTTGGCACACCTTACTGTTTGATCACATTATACTATATAAACCATGTACATTATATTCATGTTATATTCAGCATAATTTATGATTCATATGCATCAATACTTTATATTATCTCCTACTATGCCCCATACACATTTTTATATAGTTCTTATAGAATTGTATGAGTTTGGATTTGTATTCTTTTTGGTTTCTGACCCATGGGATTATTGATGTGATAAATCTACTCTAAGCGCACAGTATCAGTTGTAGCGCTAACATGTCGTTCCCACATGGATCTAGAGTGTTTTGCAATCTTGCTAACTCTATTATCTTGATGAACTAACTATGAGTCTAGATTTATAATTTGCAATTTTAATTAGCCTAGGATATAGAATCCACTAGTTTACAACCAAGTATTATCTATTTATCTTCCTTCTTTAATAAAAATCTGATCTTTTAGTTTAATTCCTACTTAAAATATCCTAAGTATGGACTATCAAGTGATGTGCAAGTATAATCCATCAAAGAAATTACTTTTTATAAAGATAAACTAAATCGTTAGATAAATTCAACAAAACAAATAAAAACCAATAACTCCAAACCCTAATTAAGCATAGGCTATCAAAATATTTAAATTAAACATAACCTATCAAAGTTCTAATATACGAGTTTTTGTATTTTTATTGTTTCATAGAAAAATTCTTTCTTTTTTATTTTATTTTAGAAAGAAAATAATAAAAAATAATTAAATCGTTAGATAAATTCAAGTATACAGATAAAAAAATAATTCAAGTGATGTGCAAGTATAATCCATCAAAGAAATTACTTTTTATAGAGATAAACTAAATCGTTAGATAAATTCAGCCAAACAAATAAAAACCAACAACTCCAAACCCTAACTAAGCATAGGCTATCAAAATATTTAAATTAAGCATAACCTATCAAAGTTCTAATCTACGAGTTCTTGTATTTTTATTGTTTCATAGAAAAATTCTATCTTTTTTATTTTTATTTTAGAAAGAAAATAATAAAAAAATAATTACAAGATTGATTTCTAATTTCTTCTACATCCTAGAGCTAAACTAAATTAGCTACTCATGGTTCTAACTATCAAAATCATAATTTTATTCATGAAAGTAAGAAACTCTAATATAAAAAGCAAGATTAAATAAAACTAAAAATCAAATTTAAAAAAATACTTAAAAACAATAATGAGCAGTTGATGAGTATCATATATTGTATTTTTCCTCCCATACTTTATCGATTTTTATATATAAATAAATGCTACGCGGGCATTTTTAGTGTCTTTTTAGATAGTCCGATTTATACAAGGAGATGGCATGAAATCAGAGTCAGATTAAAAAATCAAGTTCAGAAAGGAGCTCAAAGAGAGTAAAGTTACAAGATTAAAATATTGCAGAGACTCAAAGTCAAATACAGTCAGAAAACTCAAACTTACAAGACAAGAGACTCATGTGGAAGAAATTTCAATAAATTTTATAAAAATATAGCCGCCAAATAGTGGCCCAAAGTGGGCCCCACACGCTAATTTTTCTTCCAGATCTTCGATGTAATTTTATAATTTTTCAGTTCTGTTAGAATTAGGGTTTGATTTTCGAAGTTTATATATTGGGCATATCTTTGTATTATAAAGAAAATCCTGTAAGTTTTGTACTCGTTTTTCATTAATAAAATTAGGGTTTTACTAAAGGGTGACGGCCACAATATCGTACTCCAGAGATAAGCCATTATTTTGAGATCTTTATTTACTTTCTAGATAGAGTTAATTGCATTTTAGTTTATGTTTTATTGCTTTCTAGATTAGGATTAACCATATTCATGAATAAAAACTTGATTTTGCTTATTAAAAATATGAGTAGCTAATTAGTTTAGTTCTAGGATATAGATGAAGTTAGGATTCACTATGTAATTACTCTCTAAAATTTTCTTCTTAAATAAAATAAATAAAGACATAATTTTTCTATAAAAAGATTAAAATACAAGAACTCGAAAATTAAGACTTTGATAGGTTATATTTGAATTAGGTTTCTTGATAGCCTATGCTTAGTTAGGATTTGGGGTTGTTGATTTTATCTATTTTATTGAATTATCTAAAGATTTAGTTTGTTTTTATGAAAAGTAGTATTTTTGATGAGTTATACTTGCACACCACTTGATAGCTCATACTTAGGGCACTTTAAATAAAGATTAAACTAAAAAGATCAAATTTTTATGTTAGAAGAAGATAATAGAAGTAAGAACAAGGCTGGAAACTAGTGGATTCTAAATTCTAGGCTATTTAGATAGTAACAAATCCAATGTAGAAACTCATAGTTAGTCCGTTAGACTAAGGAAAGAGTAAGAAATGCAAAAACACCTTAAATCCCTGTAGGACAACCTGTACAATGCTACATCGACGTTGTGCGCTTGCAGTCAATATCACATCAAGTTTTTGGCACCATTGTCGGGGATGGACAGTATTTTTCTTTCATTTTCTAAAGTTTTACGGGTTAACAGTGAGTGTTGAGTGTGCAGGGAATAGAAATTGCAGATACAGAAAAACAAAAGGAATCAAAAGAGCCTCTGGACTAAGCAGCAAAAACCAGAGAGTTAAGCTCTATGGTTTAGCCTCTATTTGGCCGCTAAACCCGTCAATTGGCAGCTAAACTCGTCAATTGGCGGCCTATAAGGTACACATTGAACCCAAATTTTCTCCAGTTCTGTAGTTCGGTTCCATGGTTCTGTAAAAAAAAAAAGCAAAAAATATTAGGCACTGTAGTAATCACAGTTTCTATTTGATCATATCTATTCCACCATTTTATCTCTCCACCACACCCCACTTCTTGCATTAGTTTAGGAAATTCACGCATACACTCACGGAAGCTGGTTCATGCCACATTGGACCCGTGATCAATTTGGTCGACTAGTGAGATCAGATTTACTCATGGATGCCAAGATGGACCAACCGATTCCGATCCTTCAGGATTGATGTTACCCGTTGTGCACATCACTTCCATCATGCATAAAACTTTCACATGCAGCGGGTAATCACTATAAGTTGAAATCGCAGTACATCAGTATGCTTCCTAAAGTCACTGGTTCTGATTCAAAAGATGCATATCTCCTTATCAGTGAATTTCAGAAAGTATGCGTGATGATAAAACTGCAACACTTATCGAAGGATGCAATTAAGCTCAACTTCATCCTCTTTGCACTAAAGGATAATGCCAAGAAGTGATTGTACAGTATACCTACTGATTCAATCACTACTTTGGATGAATTCATTGCAGTATTTCTCAAGAAGTATTATCCCACGCATAAGACAGTAAGGATTAGAAATCAAATCAATAAATTCTGTCAAGTGCTAGGAGAACCCTTCTGGAAATACTTGGAACGGTTCAAAAATCTTTTCTCTCAGTGCTCCTACCATGCGATAGAAAAGTGGCAGTTGTATCAAATCGTGTACGAAGGACTCGATTACACATCCAAAACTCTTCTTGAGTCCATATGTCAGGGGGAATTTATGAGGAAAAACGAGGATGAAGCATGGGACTTTCTTGAGGACCTATCGTGGAAGACTATACAGTGGGAGAGTCCCACTAAGAAGCCTAGTGTATCAACTTCTGCGCATAAGGGTGAGATCCATAGCTTCGACAGCTCTATAACTGCCAAAGCTAAGATTGCAACCCTTATGAGGAGAATTGAGCCATTGGAGACTACTCGTGCTCCACAGGTAGGTCAAGTAATCAAATCCAAAATCCCACATGATTTAATTGTGGTACTCCAAATCACGTTATGGAGGAGTGTCCATTATTAACGAATCTCATGGGTCCCACACTTGAACAGGCTAACACCTTGTAATAACAACCCATGAACAATTCTTATGCTCCTATATACAATTCTGGCTGGAGGAACCATCCAAATCTATCATGGGGTCAAGGGCAATATCAGGGGGGCCCTGACTCTAACATACAACCTCCAGCCAATAGTCAATTCCCAAGACCAATTATGGGTGCTTATCAACACCCAAATGCATCAAATTTTGGGAACAACCAGAATAGATCACCTGCACAAAATCACTCACATCCACTATAAAGGTCTAATAATGAACAAGAAAAGTGACTTCAGTCACTTGAGAAGCACATTGAAAATCTTTTCAAGTCTCATTCCAAGTTTGACACGCATATGTCCAACCTTTACACACACATGCAAAATCTTATGAAAGTGTCAACTGATTTTATTTAAAGTACAGGTCAGCAACTGATCGTGAACTCTCAGTCTATTAATAATGTAGAGCAGTAGGTTGGACAATTAGCGAGTCAGATGAGTGAGCGTGCTCAGGGTACCATTCCAAGTCAACCCATAACGAGCCCTAATTCCAGTTCCTCAAACTCTAATCAGTCGCATGTTCACCAATGCAATGCCATTAACACGTTTAGATCTTGCAAGCAAGTGAAAAATAATGTAGCCATACCCTCTGATCCCACTACTACTATTTCACAGGCTGCACCATTCCCATCACGTCCATCACCGTCACATGATCATTTAGAAGAACCTGTTCCTAAGCCGAAAGTACCATATCCCAATCGGTTTAAGAAGCCTTCACCGCAAGTAGAAAAGATTCTTAAAACATTTCAGCAGGTGAAAGTTAATATTCCACTCTTATACATTATACAACAGGTTCCTATTTATGCTAAGTTCTTTAAGGATTTGTGTACTAAGAAACGGGCAAGAAACGTTCCTGAGAAAGTTTTTCTTACAGCAAATATATCGCAAATCCTCTTTAACTCTTTGTCTATTAAGTATAAAGATCCAGATTCCCCTACAATCTCATGAACTATTTGGAACACTACATTTGATAGGGCGTTGCTTGATTTAGGGGCAAGTGTCAATTTGCTTCCTTACATTGTTTATCAGCAACTGGGGTTAGGAAAACTTCAATCTATCAAGGTCACATTACAGCTAGCTGATCGTTCGATCAAGAGACCACATGGTATGGTTGAAGATGTGCTAATTAAGATCAGCGAGTTTATCTTTCCTGTAAACTTCATTGTCTTAGAAATTGAGCTGATCTCCAATTTACGCAATCAAATTCCCGTTATCTTGAGTAGACCATTCCTGGCAACATCAAATGCATTAATTGATTGCAGGAGTGGCCTCATGAACTTATCGTTTGGAAATATGACTGTGGCATTGAACATATTTAATATGGATGAGCACATAACGATCTCCCTTATTGAGGTAAATATGATTCATAATTTGCACTTTCATTCTACCTCGAACACAGATGATGAACCCTTATTTGAGTAATTGTTCGAAGATGAGCTCATATTATTAGATGAATTAGCACATACTAATTCTATGTATGATGATACTTGTGAAAGTGTACCATTGATTTATGAGCAAGATTTTGAGGATTTGTTTAGAAGAGCCACCATCACATTCACTTGATCCTATAGCACTCTTCTCACCTCATGATATTTCTACATGTAAACTTGTTACTAACGATAATTGGCAGGTTTATAATGAAGAATTTTTTAACCCAATTATTAATTCTTACATGTGGATAAAGAAAAAGCGAGGACGGCATAAGAAGCAGACAGGTAATTTCATGACTTGCAGGAGGTTGATGAGATATAATAATGTACCCACTTCACGTTTAAAACGCACACACTATGAAAGTGGAAAGCGATCAAGAGGTCGTAACCATTTTTCATGCATTAATAGGGTGATGATATTGAGATTGTAAGTTTTACGACTCTCATTATTTGTATAATTTTTGTATAATATTTTTCTTATTTATTTTACCACGCTTGGTTTGTGTATGAGGGTATACACGAGTTTAGGTGTGGGGGAGTGGGTTAGGATATTTTTTGTTTTTTTCTAAGATTTTAGTTTTTTTAGAGTTTTTATTTTATTTTTAGATATTTTTGGGTTTCTTTATTTACACTTTCGGTAGTTTTTAGGGTAACTAATTGAAGAAAAAAATTTAAAAAAACAAAAAAAATAAAAATAATTAACAACAAATTTATGTATTTTTATCAATAGATCAACCTAATTACAAATAAAGAATAAATTTAGATTTGAAATTGGATATGAGAGTAGATTGGACGATACACTTTGAATTTGATAAAAAAAAGATTAAAATTCGAAAAATAAATACCGCTAACAGTAGTTTTGAGGCAAGTATACATCTATTTTCAATTCACAATAGTTTATTAAGTTAAGGATAAAAATGATAACGATTGAATAAGTCTTCTCTCTCTAAACAAAGAAAAAAGTGAGAATAAAATAATGCGGTGAGCCTAATATTAAGGCAATAATTTCGAGAGTGATAAAATAATGGGGCGCGCCTGGTATTAAGGCAATAGACTCAAGAGTGAAAAAAGAGTATGAGCCAAATAATCGGGTACTTTGTGCCTAAGTAAGCGTGAATATTCGCATGAAATGTGAAATATTCTAAAAAAGAGAAAAAGAAAAGAGTATGAACCGAGTAATCGGGTACTTTGCGCCTAAGTAAGCGTGAATATTAGCATGAAAGGCGAAATATTCTTAAAAAAAAGAAAAAAAAAAGAAAAAATTGTTATGAGAGAGGAGATGAATCATGAGTTAGAGTTGGAGCCTAAAACCTAAGTAGACTATCACACGTGTACGTAGATGTATAGGAGCCAATGGATTATCTGTTAGTAGGTATTGAAAGATAAGATTTAAATTTTTGATTAAAATGATAAGTGTATCTGATATGACACTTGATTTGAAAATTGATAATCTAAATGCGTTCTTGAGTTTGTATATTAGTGAGATTAATGTATGAAAATATTATAAAAATAGATTTTTCTTTCTTTTGTATAAAATTTTTATTTTTTCTTGATTTTCTGTTATCCTTATTTTTCTTTTCTTTATTCCTTAATCTATTTTCTTCTTGAATTTTTTTGGTATATTCACTGCAAACCCTCACGAGATAACACTCATCCACTAGGGTAACTTAGGGGTTTAAAGGTTTATTGCACGTGCTAAGTGCAATCATGATTCCTGCAAAAGTGAGTTAGGATTTTTTTTTCTTCTTAGGTTTCGGTTTTGCTCGAGAACTACCAAAAGATAGGTGTGGGGGTGTAATGAGTATCATATATTGTATTTTTACTTTATCTATTTTTGTATATAAATAAATTCTACTCGGATATTTTTAGTGTCTTTTTCAGATAATCCGATTCATACAATGAGATGTTATAAAATCAGAGCCGGATTAGGAAATCAAGTTCAGAAAAGAGTTCAAAAAGAGTAAAGGTACAAGATTAAAATACTGCAGAGATTCAAAGTCAAATACAGTCAGAAAACTCAAACTTACAAGACAAGAGACTAATGTGGGAGAAATTTCAACAAATTTTATCAAACTATAGCCGCCAAATGGCAGCATTTGCCACCAAATAGCGGCCCAAAGTGGGCCTCGCACGCTAATTTTTCTTCGAGGTCTTCGATGTAATTTTGAAGTTTTTCAGTTCTGTTATAATTACGGTTTGATTTCTAAAGCCTATATATTAGCCGTATCTTTGTATTCTAAAGATAATCCTGTAAGTTTTGTACTCGTTTTTTATTAATAAAATTAGGGTTTTGCTGAAAGGTGACGGCCACAATACCGTGCTCCAGAGGTAAGCCATTATTTTGAGATATTTATTTGCTTACTAGATAGAATAATTGCTTTCTAGTTTAGGTTTTACTGCTTTATAGATTATGGTTAACCATATTCATGAATAAAAACTTGATTTTGCTTATTAAAAATATGAGTAGCTAATTAGTTTAGCTCTAGGATGTAGATAAAGTTAGGATTCACCATGTAATTACTCTCTAAAATTTTCTTCTTAAATAAGATAAATAAAGGTATGATTTTTCTATAAAAAAATTAAAATACAAGAACTGAAATATTAACATTTTGATAGGTTATACTTGAATTAGGTTTCTTGATAGCCTATACTTAGTTAGGGTTTAGGGTTGTTGATTTTATCTTTTTCATTGAATTTTCTAAAGATTTTGTTTGTTTTTATCAAAAAGTAGTATTTTTGATGAGTTATACTTGCACACCACTTGATAGCTCATACTTAGGACATTTTAAATAAAAATTAAACTAAAAAGATCAAATTTTTATGATAGCAGAATATAATAAAAGTAAGAGTATGGTTGGAAACTAGTGGATTCTAGATTCTAGGCTATTTAGATAGTAACAAATCCAATTTAGAAACTCATAGTTAGTTCATTAGACTAAGAAAAGAGTAAGGAATACAAAAATACCTTAGATCCCTGTAGGACGACCTGTACAGCGCTACACCGACACTGTGCGCTTGTAGTAAATATCACATCAGTAGTAAATGATACCTCTAGAGTTCGGTATGGCGGCCGTCACCCCTTCAGCAAAATCCTAATTTTATTTATAATTACGAATACAAAATTACATCTAAAAATCTCTCCCTAATTATAAGGATTCATGGGGTATTTATAATCCAAGCACAATCCTGCTCCTACTCAAATTTAATACAAAAGATTTAATCCTCAGCCAATATAAACTAATCTCAAGATATATAATCTTAATCCAATCTATAGGTATTAGAAACCATTGGTTGAGATTAGATGGAATAAAATACTAATTTTTAGGTCCAAAACCCAAAATTAAGTTTAGCAGACCCGTAACCTACTGGATCGGATTTTTTACTCTGTATTACTTCAGTAATATGGTTATAACTTTTGCATTCAAACTTGGATTCATCTGTTCTTGGACTCGTTTCAAAGATAGTTATGAAATCCATAAATTTTCCCTACATGAATTTTTCCAGTTCAAGATTTATCTTGGCTGAAAATGCTCTTAAATTTACTACTGCTGCACTTGAGTTTTTGTCCCACCAAAATTGACTTTCTTTGCTCGTATTCTTAACAAATTTGCATCTTCTTCTTCTCTTCCTTTCGAATTCTTTGTTACCTATAAAAACACACTAAATATATTCGAGTAGCAATTATTTATATATAAAAATAGATAAAATATGGGAGAAAAAAATACAATATATGATACTAATCAATTATCCCCCAGGTCTTCCAGCGGTGATTGTAGTGCCCGAGGATGAGAACTCACCCCGTCGAGGATCCATATTTTTAGGAGTAGGCAGAGCGTCAGTAGCCAATTTTTGTAGGATTTTCATCTCTTTTGTGTATTTATCATTTTGACTTTTATGTGTATTTGTATCCTATTTCCTATTTCTGTCTGTGGTATTCAAAAGCTCTTGTTTATATTCTTATGCTGCTCTATTTGGTATTGTACTTGACTCTACATGAGCAACCTCTTGACGTACGTATTACTTATAATTTTCATATATCAATTTTTTGATATTGTTATATTTATGGCAATAATATTGTGGGACGTAGAATCAAATCTTTAGTATATATCTCATATTTGTGTGCTTCCATATAACTTGTCTGTGTTTATTTGAAAAAGAAAAAAATAACCTCATGCAATCTGGTATTGAGAGTGCCTGCTGGTGACACCCTACCCATTATTGGGAGCACACCTAGGCCCACCGTGTAATTTGGGACGTCACAGAGTGGTATCAGAGCAACTATTATTTTTATCATTTAACCCGTAGCTTTAGGATTCCGCCACATATATGTAAGCAATATCCATTAATACTTTCTTATTTTCCTATCTTATCATATCTTTTGTTTCCGATCCTGATTTTATCCTTATTGTTTTATTTCTAGAGAAATGACTCTGGTCGTCAAGAGAGGACAACTCCTAAGCGTAAGGAGGCTCTTCAATGGGACTGTGATCATATTAGGGAGTTTATGCATTCCATAATCGAACATAATTTATTGTTCAAGGCAGGGCTTGAGATAGCACAGGAGGAGTCAGTAGCAGCCCATAGGACAGTAACTGTAGTGGCTGATATAATGTCTACACTACTAGTACATAATAGTGCAGGCAATATTACAAACTTCCAAAGGCTTCATCCGGCATCTTCCTAGAGGTGGCTTGTATACCGCCAGAGAACCAGATCGATATTGTAATGATGCAGCTGATAGATGTTGCTAGGACTTGATGGAAGTCTAAAGAGGCTAGATTAGAGAGGCTGATTCAATGGAATGTTTTCTCTGATAGGTTTTATGTATGGTTCTTTCCGCTGACAGCTCAGGATGATATAGAATAAAGTTTTATAGAGTTAAGACAGGGAGATAGAACGGTTGATCCATATGCTACCGAGCTTTCGAGACTCAGCAGGTTTGCTCGTACCTTAGTGGCGAGGAGAGAGACAGGGCACGTAGATTTCAGTAGGGTCTGAGTTTGACGATACAAGAGCACATGGTTATGACAGTTATGGAAACTTATGTTGAAGTTCTCGAGGCAGCCTAGCAATAGGAACAGGTCAATGGGAGGAGGAAGGTAGAGTTGGAAAAATAGAAGCGTCTGGCAGACCAGATATCTGAGGCATCGAGCAGTAGAGTCCCTCCAACTAAGCGCCAAATGACTCCTTCTATGATTAGGCCATCAATGAGTTGTGAATTTTGCTGGCTGCCTGAGCACACCAAGAGTATGTGTAGGAGAGTTCTTGGGTTATGTTTTAGATGTGGCATTTTAGATCATCAGATGTAGTCATGTATAGAAATGAGGCTTTTGGAGGTTTGAGACCAGTAGTGATACCTATTGGGCTAGCACCAAGGAGGCCATTGGTACTACAATAACAGGCCTTTCAAAGAACTCAGACACAAGGAGCATCACAACACAGATAGAGTCAGGCTTATGCCTTGACAGCAGAGAAGGCATGTGCTTCTAGGTAAGCTATGACATGCACTATTTTAATTGGTTATGTATATACATATGTGTTATTTGACTTCAATGCATCACACTACTTCATGTTATCTACATTCATTATCCAGCATACCACATACTATATATTACCTTAGACTCGGAGCTGAACATTAATACTAGGAATGGGATAATTACTCTATGGGTGAGTGGCATTAGAGCAAGAGGATGACATTCGGGAAAGATATCTATATCTATTCCAATGATATCTCGGTGCCTATTTAAATTCATTATTAAATAGGTACTTCATCATTTATCTTATTGTTATTTTCTTTTTGGATTTAAATTTTGAGAACAAAATTTTCTTATCAGATAAGTAGAATATAACGATCATAATCATTAAGTTTTTGTATCGGTTTATTTCTTATTATCCATATTTGCTCGGGAGCCTGACTACTGATACAAATGCATACTAAGTAAATTAAACTATATCTTTCAATCTATTTTTAATTTTAAATTTCACATAATAGGGACATCTTATCTTATTATGTTGGATTTTCCATATTATTCTTGAATATTCTGAATCAGTCGATTTTCGAATAAACACCTAATTAAAATAATCAAATTAAATCAAAGTTTTGAATTTTACCCTCTTACCAAATTCAAATTTATCTCCATAAGCCCTTGCAGTTCTTTACTACATTTGAATAGGAGTTGATCGAATGACAAACTTATAATTAATGTCAACTTTAAGGTTTTTAATAAGGCAGAGTAATCACTTTCTGCCAGCTATTTGACCCCAAACTAAATTCAAAAAAAATCTAATAAATCCAACTTCTTCCTTTCATTCTCTTCTTTATTTTATCTTCAAAATTTGAACCCTAATTTCCTCTCTATTATTCTCAAATAAATCACCAAATATTCAACTGAGAGTGAGCTGAAAAATCCATAAAATACCCACATGAGCTTGTTCTTGAGTTAGCCTCTTCAAACCAAATCTAATTTTATCTACAAATATGAGAAAACCTTCTAAAATACTTGACCTTATTCTCTAGAGTGATTCTTGGTGAATTTCTCTACTTTTGTGGAACAATCGCAACAATATCGATTTACTTTCAATTTGGGTTTAGCAAGAGGTAAGAATACACTTTTAAACTTTTTAAACTTATGATTTCTTGATGTAATTTTCTCTTATATGATACTAGATATATTATTAGCCCTATTTCACGATTATGAATGCTTAAACTTACATATATTTTAAATTTCATTACACATATCACATCATGCATGTTATATGTGCATAAACCGTATGTTGTGTAGACCTATGCAGCAGTCCATATTAAAACTGTAATAACTTTTGTATCTTAACTCTAATTAACCTTATTCCAGTGCCATTAGAAAAATAATTCATTAAAATACAATTCTTTCAATTAAAAGGGATCCTAATTTTTCTAAAAAACCGATTCTTGTTTATCAACCATATATTGTCTAACCAAATCCAATTCTCTCTTGAAACATACCTCAAAAAGTCTGATTCATGTCGATTCTTCCCCTAACTAATGAAGAGATCTTGTTGGAATTACCACATATGAAATTGAGCACAATTTTGTAAAAAAATACCGCACTTGTTTCTCGAGAAGAGATGGAGAACATGCTCAATATCATTTGATTGAATAGTTACCTCAGCTCCTTGTTGTTTGAAGAACCCCTCCCCCTTCAATTGGTCATTTTCCATGAAAAGTAGACATGAGATAACAAATCATGTCTGCATATGTGGCAATTTTTGCCCATCTTCATATCCAAAAATAACCTGGAAGTTGACCCAATGCTGTTGCACTAGGTTTGTAGTTTAGCTGCGCTATGTCCATAGTAAAATGACTATAATTTTTACTCTAGAGCTCCAATTGAGCCGATTGAAGTTTCATTTGGAAAATAATTGAATTATTTATGACTAATAAAGATCGTAGGTTCTAAATTTAATAATATCTTTGTCAAAAATAATATGGAAGTCTCAGCTATACCAAATTCATAGTAGTAGTAGCATGTCCATAGTAATATAGTAATACTACCATAACTTTTGTTCTCGAACTCTAATTAATCTCATTTAATATTTATTGGAAAGATAATTAAATTTTCTATAATTATAAAAAACCTTAGCTTCTAATTCTATTTTTCACTAGTCAAACATGTCTTGGAAATCTGACTCTTTGCCGAACTACAACAATATAAGTATATATGTTATGTCCATGTATATTCCATTTAACTTATGATATGATATAAATGCACACATATCAAATCACTCTTATTATCTCCTGTACAAGGTGAGTACAAATCTATTATAGCTCATGTATAGGTATACATGTCATATTTGTATATATACCACTTAACTAGTGATATGATATACATGCATACATATTTAATTATGCTTGTTATTACTTATACGTATTATTCTTGCTGGGAAATGATATCTAACATATATGAACATGTCCTGTAGCTCATATATCTACCAGAACTACTCTTGTCTTATAACTATTGTACCTGCTAGTATTACTCTTGTACTTTCTAGTATTGATGTGCATGTCGTTTTATATTCACCGGCTATTCATACATGTACCCTTATTACATTTGACATGCTGATACATTGATACTTAACATTTATTGCATTGTGGGTATGGAGAAAATAAATGGTAGAATGAAATACATATTGTGGGAGTCTCTTATCTTTCTTGAGATGCATCCACCGATTTGTGTACTGATATTATTAGTTTCGTGATTATGCATGGAGCACTACTGGCTCATTTAGAGACCGGTGCTTGGGGCCATGATCCCGGGTATGCACCGAATATCCAGTTTGCCTAGCGAAGATCTGGTGCTTGATGGCTGGGTTTGGACTGTGATATTGGATATGTACGATACACTTCTAGAACACATAAAAATCCCACTATTCAGTTCAAAACTAATAGGATAGAATTTACATCTAATTGCTTGATCAAATTATGTTACATATGCCAATTTCTTTATGATTCATATTTTATTATGCATATTTATACTTCATAGCCCATATGATGATCATGTTATATTATATATATATATATATATATATATATATATAGTACTTGACTCTACATAAGCAACATTTGGACATGCATATTGCTTATCATTTCAATATATTTATTTTTGGATATTGCTATATTTATACATGTGATGTTGTAGCAGATAAAATCAGACAAGTGAGATGTATATCATAATTGTACGCTTCTATATCTCTTGCCTGTGTTTGTTTGAAAAGAAAAAAAATAGCTTCATGCACTCTTGTATTAAGAGTGTTCACCGGTGATACCCTACCCATTATTGAGACACACATTCGAGTCTACCAGTGTAATTTTAGTAAATATAATTTGGATCATGAATTACATGGTACGCAAAATATAACATGATTAAAATATATCAAATATAGCATGAACCATGACGTACATCGATCAAGTAACAAGGTATGCCAATATATCAATAATCATGCAGTACATAGTATGCATAACATGACATGATTAGGCAAATAGATGCAATCTCTATCCTATTAGTTTGGAACTAAATAGTGTGAGTAATTACATATTCTATGAGTGTACCGTGCATATCCGGTACTACGACCACAAACACTAGTGCTCACACAGACCAGTCTGCCGCTAATCAAACAAATTCTAAAATTCAAAATCCCGTGCATACCTAGGATCATGCACTCGAACGCCGCTCTCTATACGAACTAGTCTGCTGCTAAGCAAATAAATACTAGAATCTAAAATCCCGTGCATACCAGTGATTATAGTCTCAAACACCAGTCTCTATACGAGCCAGTCTGCCGCTAAGCAAACAAATAGTAGAATCCAAAATCTCGTGCATACCTGGGATTATGATCTCAAATACAAATCTTCACACGAACTGATCTGCCACTAAGCAAACTTAGAACTGATAATGTCAATATATAAATCGGCAAATGTATCCCAGATAGAACAAATAGAACAGACATATCAGATAAAATAGACAGATTAGACAGAACAAATAGATTAGACAGAACAAATAGAAGTAAAAACTCTCATAATACGTGTTTTATTCCACCATTCATTTTTCCCATAGCCACAATATAGTAGATGATAAGCATCAATGTATCAAGGTATCATATATAATAAAGGTATATGTATCAATAACCAAGTGAAGATAAAACAACACGCACGACAATACTAACAAATACAAGAGTGATTATGGTAGGTACAAAAGTTACAGGATATGTTCTCGTGTGTGAGATATTATTTCCAAGAAAGAATAATATGTACAAGTAATAACAAGTATAACTAAACATGTGTACATGTATATTATATCACTAGTCAAGTGACATATGCATGAATATGATATGTATGGCTAAATACGAGCTATAACAGGTCTAAACTCACCTTATATAAGGAATAATGAGAGTGATTTGATATGTGTACATGTGTATCATATTATAGTCAAATAGAATATGCACGGACATAACATATATGCTGATGCTGCAGTTTGGTAGATAGTCAGCTTTTACGGTCTTGTTTGACTAGTACAAAATAGAATTACAAGTTAAGATTTTACACAATTGTATAACATTTAATTATTTTTCTAATGAATTTTAAATGAGCTTAATTAGAGTTCCAAAATAAAAGTTATGGTCATTTTGTTATATCCATGCTGCTGTTGCTAGGATCTGGTACAACTGAGACTTATAGATTATTTTTGACCAAGAATAATTAAATTTAGTATCAAATATATTTATTATCCTATATAATTCAATTAGCTATCCAATAAAACTTGAATGAGCTTAATTGGAGTTTTAGAGCAAAAGTTATGGCTATTTTATCATGGACAGTACTGTTGAACTACAGACCTGTTACAGCAGCATTGGTGAACTTCCACGTTAATTTTGGCTAGGAAAATAGTTAAATTAGAATCCATTATATTATAAGAATTATATTTTAGTAAATTTTCTTTCTAATGGCACTGGAAATGGAGTTAAAATATAAAAGTTATGGGAATTCTAAGATAGGCTGCTATGTATGTCTGCAAAGCAACACAATTTGTACATACCTAATATGCACGGTATGATACATGCAATAAAACTCAACATAAATACAAGTTAGAGCATGCAAAAATTGAAATTGATTTAATATTACTTTTGCTATCATATTTGAAGAGATTTAATAAAGAAGTCATATGTTCGGAAAAGAACCAATATTAATACAATTGCTCCTCAAAAGTAGAGAAATTCTTCAAGAATCATTCTATGGAACAAGGGCAGGTACTGAAGAATATTTTTTTTCACAGGTGGAGAAATTTAGAGTTTATCTGAAGAGGCTAAACACGAAAACAAGCTCATGTGGCTATCTTGTGGATTTTCAGCCCACTCTTAGGCTGAATATTTATCGATTTATTTATGAAAAATAAAAAGAGAATTAGGGTTTAAGGTCCGAAGAAAAAAATAAAGAGGAGAATGAGAACAAGAAGCTATATATTTTTTGATTTTTGTGAATTTATTTCGGGAGTCAAATACTTGGTGGAAAGTACTCACTTTGCCTTATTAAAAATCCTTAAACTTACCTTAATTACAAGATTGTCATTGGATCAACTCCTATTCAAATTTTATCAAGGATGGTTGCGCTGCTGAGCTTCTTGAGATAAATTTGAAGTTGGTTGGAGGATAAAATTGAAATTTATAATTTAATTCAATTATTTTAATCAAGTATTTGTTCGAAAATCAACCGATCCTGAATAATTCAAGAAAATTATGAAAAAATCCAAAATAACAAGATAAGAGGACGTGGCTCTATGGAATTTGAAATTGAAAACTATTTTAAAAGATATAACTCAATTACTCAGTATCTGCCTATATCAGTATTCGGGCTCCCAAGTTGATATGAATATTACAGAATAAACTGATACAAGGACTTAAGAATTAGAGGTGTTATATTAATAGCTGTGATGAGTATGAGTGGCTAATTCTCTACGTTATTTCAAATAAGATAACAAACTCTAAATAATTTACTGGTATATGTTTATTGCTTATTTTCTTAATAGTTTTATGTAAAATTGATATTTTTGGTTCTCTAGTATCTTGTTAGGAGTTAAATATGTTTTTGAGTTTTTGATGATGTATAGTTTGATGATATATTCGTTACTTAGTTTTTTATATGCCCTAGACTCTTTACGCATAGTGATGCTTAGACCTTGAAATTTTATTTTTATTATTCTTATATCATGATAAGATAAACTCAAAATACATATATGATTAATAGAGTAAAAATATCTAAATATCTAGTTTGTAGTTTTATTTATTTTTATACTTCAATGATATATTCTCTGGTTGTATGAAAACTACATGATTTATGTAACTAAGATAATTAAGTATTAACATATCCAGCAAATTAATCTATGGGAGAATTAATTAACTTGATTGATAATTTTCTCTAGATGATTAATTAATAATAAATTAATTGTAGTTTAATAAATTTAATTTAAATTTTATCTTCCGTAATCTATATTAATAAGTGTCTAATACGATAAATTGAAGATCTTCGAGAGAGTAATTTAGGTTACTATCCTTATACTACTTACTGATCTCTTGCACTTAGAACTATATGATTTAGATCACAGTCAAGTTTTTGGCACCATTGCCGAGGATCTAAACTATTATGTTACATTTTAGTATAAGTTATAATTTCTATGTCATTAATTTATGCAATTTTGAATTTGTATGACCAATTGGAGGGGAATCTCTAATGGCAGACTCGTTCGATTGTACTCAAATCCACAAATATTTCCAATCCACCAATCATTTCACAACATAAGCACTCAACAATATGAATAAATAATAGTATAGGTGTTGAGGGAAACAACACACAAGATAATCATAGCCAATATGAAGGCAATAGAAGGTTCCTACGTGATTATCTACAACCTGATCAAACAATCCAACCTTCAAGTACAATATTTTCTTTGAATATGGAACACTTTGAAATTAAATCTGGAGTAATTCAACTCTTACTTAAATTCCATAGGATGGATGCGAAGAAGCCTATATTTATACCTTCAAGAATTCGAATAGGTTTGTTCTACTATTAATCTTCAAAATATTATTGCATTGCAACTAAACCTTAAACTCTTTCTATTCTCTCTAACGGATAAAGAAAAGACATGACTACATTCATTATGTCCCAACTCAATAGGAAGATAGGATGAGATACAAAAAGAATTCTTATAGAAATTCTTTCCTTTATATTGAGCTAACTATATGCACAAGCAAATTCTCAACTTTTGCCAAAAGAAAAATGAATCTTTATTTGAGTGTTAGGATAGATTTAAATATTTGTTACTCTCATGCTCTCAATATGGCTTCGAGATATAGAGGACAGTAAGTACTTTCTATCAAGGGTTAAGCACTGTAATCAGACAATTTATAAAAACCATGTGCAACATAAACTTTTGAGCAAGGATGCTGATAAAGTATGGGAATGTCTTGACTCACTTGCCAAAATTTCACAAGCCAGGGAGATGGAGGATGCTTGGGAAGGAAACCAATTAGTAGAGAAACATCAAAATAGAGGTGGACTTATTAAATTGGGAAAAAAACGAAGATATAGCTGCAAGATTGATTATGCTTGCAAAGAAGTTTGAAGATTTACTCACTTAGAAGACAAATTGTTAAAGTGATGGATGAAATTCCAAAAGTTTATGATAATTGTGAATTTTAAGGACATGTAACTCGCAATAGTCCAACTCTTCTTACTTTTAGAGAAGTAGTTAATGAACAAGCTAACACCATGAACACTGTTCCTCAATCAGCAAACAATCCTTATTCACAAGCTTATAATTTTAGTTGGAGAAATCATCCAAATTATCAATGGAAGCAAAATCCTCAATAACATTTTAACCAACAAAATAAGCCACACACAAATTCAACACTATAATAGTATGCCCAACCTTTTAACCAAGCTTCGGTGTACCAACCACCACCGAAGCGAAATCTTGAGGACAATATTATGCAGATATAGTAGAGAGTGGATTCATTCAGTCGCAATAAACTATCAATAGCTAGAATGCGATGACCTTCAGCGATATACAATATAAGATAAGTCACCTTAGTTCCGCTCTGCAAACTAAAGGAAAAGGTAAACTACCATCTCAATCAAAGGCCAGCACTTCAGATAAAGTCGAATGTATAAATGTTGTTACTTCTTTAATTAATAATAATATACCTGAGATATCTGCTGCAGTTAGTTTTTTCACTTGATGAGTCCATTTCAAAAAGAAACACTGAAGAGAAATATGATAATGATTCAATATAACAATCTAATAATGATGATCCTAAAGAGACCACTTCCTTGACATACAAACCACATGTACCATTTCCTCAATACTTGAAAAATAAAAATATTAATGTATTTTATGCTGACATTTTAGAAATTTTCAAATAGATATAGATCAATATCTCTCCACTAGAAGTAATCATGCTAGTGCCCTCATATGCAAAATTCTTGAAGGACTTGTGCACGATTAAAAGACGCTATAATGTACAAGAGAAGACATTCCTTACGGAGTAGGTAAGTGCATTACTTTGCTCTAAGATGCCTCTCAAGTATAAGGATCCTAGAGTCCAACTATTTCATGTGTAATAGGTCAATATAATATTGAGACAGTTCTACTAAATTTAGGAGTTAGTGTAAATCTGCTACCATATTCGATTATAAGCAACTGATCAAAAAGAACTTAAACCTACACTTATCACACTACAATTGGTTTATAGGTCAAAAAGGTATCCTAAACGTATTATTGAAAATGTTCTAGTGCACATCAAAAATTTCCACTTCCCTTTGGACTTTATAGTAATCAATGTTGCACCTGTAAAAAAATACACATTACATTTCTTGTTATCCTTGGACATCCATTTTTAGCCACTACTAATATTGTTATCGATTGCATGAATGGTGTGGTGAAGTTATCATTTGATAACATGACCCCTGAGCTTAATATTTTAAATATCTGCAAATAACTAAATGTTGATATTGATGAATTGTAGGACAATAATTATACTGATGAAATCCGTGAAGAATGAGACATCATATCATTAAGCTTCTCTAATCTATTGGAGCTTATATTGACAATTGATGATGGTTTAATTGAAAGGCTCAATTCTAAAAATGTCGTGAATACCATGAAATGCTTAACTGATGCGTATTATTCACATGTCACAGGATGAATCCTAAAACGAAAGTATAGGAAGATTTACCTCGAAGCAAAAGAACTTGACTACTTCCAATATCCAAGCCCCAATTTTTGAGCTAAAACCGCTACCCGAAGGTCTCAAGTATGTGCTTTAAGACCTAAGAAAACATTTCCTGTAGTCATCTCAGTGCATGTTGATGAGTATCTGGAAGAGAGACTGCTCTCGACATTATGAAAAACAAGGAAGCTCTAGGTTAGAATATGTCGGACATCAAAGGCATGGACCCTCTTATTTGCACACATCATACCACTTTGAAAATAGAGCCAAGCCAATAGGCAAATGTAATGAAGGCTTAACCCCGCCATGAAAGAAGAAGTTAAAACTGAAGAGTTGAAATTTCTCTATGCTGACATTATCTATCCAATAGCTGATGTTAAGTGGGTAAGTCCAACCCAAGTTGTTCCCACGAAAAGACGGGTAATAGTTACTAAAAACGAGGATGGAGAGATGTTACCCACTTGTGCAGGCACAAGTTGGCGCATGTGCATAGATTATAGGAAATTAAATCAAGTGACACAAAAAGGTCATTTTCCATTGTCATTTCTCAACCAGGTACTCGAGAGAGTTGCAAGGTACGAATTTTATTACTTTCTTGATGGTTATTCTGGTTACTATTAAATTGAAATTGTGTTAGAGGATTGGGAAAAGACCACTTCTACCTAACCTTTTGGCACATTTGCATTTAGAATGATGCCATTTGGATTATGTAATATACATGCAACATTTCAAAGTTGTATGATTAGTATTTTTAGTGATATGGTTGAAGACTATTTAGAGATATATATGGATGACTTATTTGTATTCAGAAATAGCTTTGAAGCATGTTTGACTAATTTAGGAGCTATACTTAAATGTTACCAATAAAAGAATTTGCTCCTAAACTGTGAAAAGTACCACTTTATGGTTAAGAAAGGTATTGTATTAGGTCACATTATTTACAAAATACTTATACCAAGTCTGTAAAGGATATACGTTCATTTTTAAGACATGCAGGATTTTGTAGAAGATTTATAAAATTTTTTAATAATATTGCTAAATCTCTTTCTCACCTTCTTTCACAGGATGTGTAGTTTGAATGGACACAGGCATGCCGAACAACTTTCGATACACTCAAGGAGATCCTCATCACGACACCAATAATGCAATCACCCTATTGGTCAGTACCATTCAAAATTATGTGTGATGCAATCAATTATATAATTGGAGCAATTTTGGGGGCACCTAAAAGATAAAAAACCTTACGTGGTTTAATACGCTAGCAAGACTCTCAATGATGCGAAAACAATTTGTACGACAATAGAAAAGGAGCTTCTAGCTGCAGTATTTACTCTTGATATATTCCATTCCTATATTTTGGTCTCACATGTGGTTATTTTTGTAGATCATTCGGTGCTCAAATATCTTTTATCAAAGAAGGATACTAACCCATGATTGATCCGATGGATACTATTGCTTCAAGAGTTCAATATTGAAATACAAGATAAAAAGAGAGTAGAGAATATAGTCCCTGACCACCACTCTTGTCTAATATTTAATAATGATATGCTACCTACTAGGGATTCATTCCCTCATGAGCAATTCTATTAATAAAACTCTATGGTATGCAGATATTATTAATTTTCTTATGGCAGGTGAATGACAAGTCATTGGAGTGCGTAAGAAAAACAACGATTCCTACATGAGATATGTCATTTCTTTTATAATGATCTCTATCTATTCAAGTATTATCCAGATCAAATCATTAGGTGTTATGTGCCGATGATAAAGTCTAGAGTATTATTGCTTTCTGTCACACAAAAGCTTGTGGTGAGCAATTTTCGTCTAAGAAGACGGTGCCAGCATTCTTTGATGCTGATTTCATTGGCCCATTATGTTTAGAGCTACACATGAATATTGTAAATATTGTGAATCATGTCAAAATAGGAGTGGAGAATGTGGTTCCCGACCACCTCTCTCATCTAACATTTGACAATGTGGTTCCCGACCACCTCTCTCATCTAACATTTGACAATGATAAGCTACCTATTAGGAACACATTCCCTGAAGAGCTACTATTTTCCAATAAGATGACTTCATGGTATGCTGATTGATATTATTAACTTTCTTATTGCGGGTGAAATGCCTAGTCATTGAAGTACACAAGATAAGCGAAGATTCTTATATGAGGTACGCCATTTCTTTTATAGTGGTCCCTACATCTCGATGATGATATTGTCCAGATCAAATCATTAGGCATCTCGATGATGATATCCAAAGTGTCATTACTTTTTGTCACATAGAAGCTTGTTTTGGGGGGGGGGGGGGGGGGGGAGGGGGTAGGCATTTTTTTGTCTAAAAAGATGTTGGCCAAGATTCTCCAATCTGGATTTTATTGGTCCATGATGTTTAGAGATATACATAAATATTGTAAACGGTGTGAATCATGTCAGCAATAATGTGTATTAACCCGGAAGAATGATATATCTTCGACATCTATTCTTACAATTGAAATATTCAATTGTTCGGACATTGACTTCATGGGCCGTTCTATATTTCTAATGGATATGCCATTATACTCGTAATAGTTGATTATGTCTCTAAATTAGTGGAAGCCGCTGTTGCAGAAATAATGATCAACAAACGGTAATTAAGTTTCTCAAGGAACATATATATTCTAGATTTGGGGTTTCTAAACCTATAATAATCAATGAGAATTCCTATTTCTGTAATAAAGCCTTCGAGAATTTGATCAAAAGGTATCATATCATACATAAAATTTCCACGCTATATCATCCACAATCCAACAGACAAGTTGAATTAGCTAACAAAGAAATTAAATAAATCTTAGAGAAAACAGTTAATCTGTCACACAAAAATTAGTCATTTTGACTCGTTCAATACTTTATGGGTTTACCATGTGGCATACAAGACACCCTTAGGTATGTCTCTATATATAATAGTTTATGGAAAAACTTATCATTTACGCGTAGAGATTGAGTATAAAGTGTATTAGGCAATTAAAATGGTTAATTTATACTTAAATTCTACAGGCCCATTATGAAAATTGCAAATGAATGAATTAGAAGAATTAAGATGTGATGCATATAAAAATTTATGCATTTTAAGGAAAAGATGAAAATATGGCAAGATCGACATATTTCATGTTGTAATTTATATCCGTCCAATAAAGTGCTTTTGTATGATTCATAACTTCATCTATTTCTGAAAAAATTGTATTCATATTGGACTAGACCATTTATCATTAAAACCATGTATCCTCGTGGAGCAATTGATATTGAAAATCCTAAGAATGGTCATGTATTTAAAGTGAACAAAAAGTGTTTGAAACATTACTCTGAATTGCCTAATCACATGGAGGATTCTCATGATTTAGTGGATGCTCTGACATCTCCATGATACGAGCTTAATGATGGCACATTGTATATTATATATATTATTGTACTAACATTTTGTTTTGTAGTTAATACACTATGAGTAGTGAACTGAGATAATATTTAAGCACTTTCTCGATTAACTTTACTTGTCCTTAATGAATTTAATAGAAATATAATTCATTGAGGACAATGTCCATTTTAAGTTGTTGGGGTTTCTTATGAAATTTATTTTAGTTTTAATGCCCACGATGTTTCCAAGTTTTTTTTATAATTTCTAATTATTTTTAGTTTTTCTTTCAAAAATTTTCAAGAAAATATTTTCAATTTTTTTTTACTAACCTTAGTCTTGGTCACTAACTTTATAATTAGGGACTAATTAGTAAGTATTAGAAGTAACATTAGTCCTAAGAATTAACAAAACTAATAAAAACAAAAAAAAATTAAATTAAATGGTTGTCGAAGCCGTTGTTGAAACCGCTGTCAACAGCCGTCGACTATAGGGCAAGATTCACCCTGTCCGAGAGCGGCTGCTGAAGCTGCTGTCATCATCGACAATCACCCTCAATTATAAATAGCCCTATGAGCATTTTTCTCCAAACAAAAACCATATCCTCCTATTTTCTACAGCAACCCAAAAGAATTCGGTCCCCTTTCGACAGCAAGACTCATTCCTACATAATTTTTTTCAAATTCTTATGAATTTTTAATCTTCCATGGGTTATTTTCAATAAAGGTAGATTTTTGTGTAAAAAACCAAGATCTACGAATTATGTGAATTAATTAAAGTAGATTGAAAATGAAAATTAACTTCTTAATAGATTGGGGATAGTTTGGAAAATTTTCATAAATTTTGGATGATTTTTTCTAATTATTTGATGAAATATGCTAATTTAAATGTAAAATTAGATTAAAAAAGTCATAAAATTTAGCATAAAAATTCATGGGTTGATAGAGTATACACCATATATCAAATTCATACTCTAAAATTAAGATAAAAAATGTTGATTTGACATATATTGGGATAAATTGTAAATCATCTTGAAAAATAATTATAAATTTTGAGAAAATTAAAGGTCATAATTTTGATTCTATTATTTGCTAATAGGATGGGACCAAGAAAAGAGAGCATTTCAAAGAGGCCGCAAGGAGGACCCTTAGGTTTATCTCCGTTTTAAAGGCAAAGAGCAGAAATGCCGATAAACAGATAGTTATTAGAAAAATATGAAGAATTCCGACTAGGGTCGAAAGGCAAGAGGAATATCATAAAATAAATAAAATCCAACATTTTAGGTTTTATATGCAAGATGCAGGGTTGGAAGAGTACATATTATATGAGCATCAGTTTTCAACAAGATAGTGTGAAATTTCTATGCACATTTCAACCGACAATGGGCGACCAACCCGGTACTCAATAGTTAAGGGAAAGGAGATACCATTTACAAGAGCTGAAATCTTAAGGGCTATCCCCATCCATGATTTGCCTGAAGAAGAATTATCATTTGCCAATGGAGTAAATGAAATACCGAGTAGCTTACCAAGATTTCGAGAGCTTTGCTCCAACATTAGCGATTACAGTTTCAGTAAGAGCTTTTGAAGGTTGGCTATCTCTAGAAGCCGTTCATACTGGTGAGTCTTTTTATCAAATGTAACATTGCACCACAATAATATAATTATATTCAAGGGACATGGCATTATTAAACATGATTCTGGAAAGGCACTTATTCGATATTGCCGCCATCCTGCACTCCTCAGTAATCCAGTGCATGACGCAACCCCATGAATGTATCCAAGATCCAAAAATGGCAAAGCCAGTTCTAGTACGGCCATCTCTCATAATAAAGATTTGTTTTAACAATGGGATTGATTTATCGCCAACTGATACAATCACCCATCGTATGATGCCTTTCACAGATACTGCAGTAAGGAGGAGTATGAATGCCCGATAAGACTGACAGGAGCAACAAGGGAAAAAAGAACAAAAAAAAGAAGTTATCCTGCTAGTTGGTCACGGAGAACAGATCATAATCGAGGAGAATCAGCAGCTCAAGTAGCCCACCATCCGAAATTAAACTTGCAAGCCTACACAAGTTAATTGTGAACATGACTAATACCTAAAGCACAAGGCTAAATGTCCTCGAGACACAACAGACCCGTCTCATGCAATGTTAAGAATGTAACCTCTGGCTCCTAGCCAGGATGTACTAATATATATTTGGTGAGAATGTTGCCATCTCTCTTGAAGAGGACGTGTCGATGCGCTAGGAAAATACAAGGTCCCGGCGGTATCAAAAATACAAGTACAATAGAAAAGAACAGCAACATTATTAACATCGACTATATGTAGAGTGTAATTTAAGGAGAACCATTAATGCCGGGTGTTTTCTAAACTTAACCTCTTATATTATTTTTTAGTGTATTGCTTGCATAATTATACTATTGATACACTGAGGACATTGTATAATTTAAATTGGGGCTAGGTAGATACATTATATCATATGTATTATAATTAACTGTAAAAACCACTAAAATCGTAAAACTTAAACAATTTCAAAATTTTTTGTTTCTTCAAAGTAAAAAAGTAAGATTAGAAGTATTTTACATTGTATATTTATGAATTTGATATCTTAATATTGATGCTTATATGATAGTAGTTCTTATGTAATCTTGATTGTGAATTTAAATCTAATAATAAGATATATGCATACTTAAAATTAGAAACAAATATGCACTCTAAGCACCTACACAATGCGTCATGAAAAGTTGATAATAAAGAGAAAAATAAAAAAAATCCTATCATTTAAAAAAATAATAATAAAGGAGTGAGCTTAGTATTAAGGCAAGGATCTTCTAAAAAATATAAAGAAAAACATAAAAGAAAGTAAGTATTTAGGATTTAGATTCGTGTACCTCGGGAAGCGTGCATATTCATATGAGCGATACTTATGGACTTTTATTATAAACATGATCTAAGTAACTGGATGTTTATGCCTCGGGAAGTATAAGTGCTCACATGAATAGCAAGTGTTTGTAAGTATAAAAAAAGAAGAAGAAAAGAGACATAAAGAGTTTCGATAAGTTTGATTGAACTTCGAAACTTGATTGGCTCATCTACACTATCACAATAGTGCGTATGAGTGGATAATCAAGTGTTAATGATATCTATGATAAGATTTAAATGATCACGGTAGAGACGTAAGGATAGTAAATCTTAAGTAATTTGTTAAGATTGATAGCTTTATGAATATTCATATGCAAATTTGTAATTGAGCTTGATATTGAAAAGAAACGAAAAGCAATAATCATAATAATTTTTTCATTCTTTATTTATGTTTATCCTTATTTTTATTTTCTTTGTATTATTGAATCACTATTTCTTGATGTTTGTGGGTAACATCATTGGAAACCCTTACAAGACAACACTCGTCCACATGGATAACGTAAGAGTTTAACAGCTTGTTACATATGCTAAGTGCAATCGTGATTCTAACGAAAGTGAGTTAAGTTTTATTTTTTTTATTTAGAATTAGTTGTTTGCATCATACTTAATTTGCTAAGGACTAGCAAAAGTTAAGTTGGGGGTGTGATTATGAGTGAAAAGTGTAATAATTTTAATTTATTTTGCGTACTTTAATTCAATTTTAGCAATTAATATAATAAATGAATGATAAATTATTTTTATTGATCAAACTTTTTACTTTAATTTTTTTCTAGTGTTTTGTGGCCTTTTTGTAGATTCTATGTAGAAGGAAATTGAAAAAATAAAACGTTTCCTAGCGTATCAACCCAGATCTGCTATTGACATACTTCATGGTTGATGTTGTAAATTTACTGCAAGTGCACAATATAGTTGTAGTACTTACTAGGTCATTCCACAGGGACCTAAGGTATTGCGATCTCACTAATTCTATTATTCTAGCAAGTTAACTTATAGGTTATAAATTGGTTTTTTTAATTATTATTCTAAAATTAGTTTAGGACATCGAATTTACTAGTTTATAACTGAGTACTCTTTTGATTTTCTTCCTCCTATCTTCCTAATATAAACCATTACGATTATATCAAAATGATGATATTTTTAATTTAACTTTTATTAAAATTACTCTAAACATGAATTATCAAGTGTTGTGTAAGCATAACTTATCAAAATTCGTGACTTTTCATAAAGCAAATTATATCAATAGAAGTTTCTACGAATAAAATCAAAAACAATAATTCCAAGCCCTAACAAAGTATAGGCCATCAAAAGTAAGTTTAAGTATAATCTATCAAAATTTTTGATCTACAAGTTATTGTCTTCCAATCTTATTGTCTTTTGATCTTATCATAGAAAAATCATATCTTTTTAGTTCTTTTAGGAAGAAGATAAAAAAAATACTACAATTGATTCCTAACTTCTTATGCATCGTAGAACTAAGAAAAATTAGATAATTATCTTCTTATTAATCAAATTGATATTTTTATGCATGGAGCTTTTAAAACTCTAATTTTTCCTAGAAACCAAGTAAAATCCTGATCTAGAAACCAAATAAATCTTAATTAAAAGCAATTAAATCTAAACTATGAAAGCAATTAAAGTATTACCTACTCAAAACTTTAAAAAAAAGAGAGATTTGAGCTCTATCAAGTTTCGGTACGGCGGTCATCCCTCTCTAAATCTCAATTCCCTATTTTATTAAAATAAATAAAAGTATAAAAAGCCATCTAAAAAAGTCATATCAATTTACAAGGATTCATGGGGTATTTATAACCCGAATACAATCTTATTCCTCCTTGAACACTGCTACAAGAAATATAATTATAATCCAATAGAAACTAATCTCAAAATATATAATTCTGATCCAATCCATAGTTACTAGAAACTAATAGTTGGATTAGGTGGCTCAAAATACTATTTTTCAGGTCTAAAAGCTGAAACTAAACTCCGCACACCCGTAGCCCACTGATTTGATCTTCCATTCTGCAGCACTTTAGTAAAATAACAATAACTTTTGCATACAAACTTGGATTGAGCTATTATTAGTTGCATTTTAAAGATAATTCAGAGCTCTTCAATGTTTTCCTACATAAAATTTTTCAATTCAAACTCTATCTTTGCAAAAAATACTCTTGAAATTGTTGATGCTGCACATGAATTTCTTCTTCACCATATTCAACTTTCTTTGCTCATATTCTTTACAAATTTTCTTTTTCTTCTTCTCTTCCTTATAAATCCTTTATTAATAAAAAACACACTAAACATACTCAATTGACATTATTTATATATAAAAATAGATAAAATATGGGAGAAAATATGTAAAATATAACACTCATCACACCCCACGCCTATCTTTCGCTAGTTCTCGAGTAAAATCTAAACCTAAAAAGAAAATAAAAAATCCTAACTCATTTTTGCGGGAATCATGATTGCACTTAACATGTTTAATAAGCCATTAAATCTCTAGGTTATTTTCATGGACGAGTTGTATCTCGTGACGGTTTCTAGCGATATTATCCACAAACATCACGAAGAAGATAGACTAAGGAATAAAAAATAAAAATAAGGATAAACAAAAACTAAGAAAAAAAAAATTATATACAAAAGAAAAATATTTTTTGATATTTTTTGTAATTAATTTTACTAATCTACAAATTTGAGAATACATTTAGATTATTAATTTTTGAAGTCAAGCATCATATCAATACACTTATTATTTTAATCTTAAACTGAAATCCCATCTTTTAATACCACTAGTAAATAATTATTTAGCTCCTATACATTTACATGCACGTGTAATGGCTTATTTTGATTTTAGATTAAAATTCTAACTCATGATTCATCTTTCTCTCTTAATATTTTTTATTTTTTTATTTTTTTCTCTTTTTTTACTTTTTTACTTTTGTGAATATACACCTTTCACATGAACATTCATACTTGCTTAGGTGCAAACGCTTGATTACTTGGATCATACTATATTCCTTAAAAATACTGTTCATGTGAATATTTGTGATTACTTAGACACAAATACTAAACTAATTAGTAATTTTTAAGAAATTTATTTATTTAAAAAAGATCATTGCCTTAATACTAGGCTCACCTCTTTATTATTTGTTTTTCCTTTTTAGAGAGAATAGACTACTCAATTATTATTATTCTTATCCTTAACCTAATAAACCATTATGAAGTGGAAAATAGATGTATAATTTTCTCAAAATTATCATTAGCAATATTTACTTTTTAGATTTTAATTTTTTTCATAAAATTCTAACAGTATTATTCAATCTACTTTTCCTATCAAATCTCAAATATAAAATTATTCTTTTATTTATAATTAACTTGATTTATTGTAGAAAATAATTTTTCAAATTTTATTTTAGCCTCCTTTTTACTTAAAATGCCCTAAGAACTACCCCAAGTGTAAAATAAAGAAATCCTAAAAACTAAAAATAAAAATAAAAAATAAAAATCCTAGAAAGAAAATATAAAAATTCCTAATCCTCCCCCACACGTAAAATCATGTATGCCCTCATATACGAATCAAGGGTGGTAAAATAAAGATGAAAACTATTTTACAAATAATATACAAGTAATAGAAAATACTGAGCGATTACGATGTTTTGATCACTTTCCACTTTCGTAATTTGTCCTTTTATGTCTTGATACGGATGAACTTAGTCATTCTGTCAATTTTTCATTTAGTCTTTCTATCTTTTTTTGGCTTTTTCTCAATTACCTTTCTTTTAATCACTGGTAAAATTTTGAAGTTGAAAATCATATCTTTATCATCATCTATATTTCGCCCACAAGTATTTTTCATGTCAGTAAGCATTTTGGTCTTATCAACATGAAATAATACACTTACTTTGATGTGGTGGAATTATGAGCTCAATTTTGGATGGTTTTTTCAAATCATCAAGTACCATAATCTTTTTTTCTGTGGTTTCATCAATTCTTCTAGTGTTTTGGACTCGTATGCAAATTTTTTTCAAACCCGTCATCAAAATTCTCAAAAAAAATATCATACTAGTGGACTTATCATTAATCAAGTCAATATGACAGAATAAAAATTCTTCTTGATAAATTTCTTTATAATTTTCTTTAAAAGAATCAAAATATGGTCAGTGATGTAGTCCACTGATCTTGGCAACTTGACAAGCATGTCATCGATATAAATTTGCATTTTGCAACCAATTTGTAGCTTGAAGACTTCGTTGACCAATTTTGGTCGCTCCCATGTTCTTAAGGCCAAAAGCATAACTTGGTAGTAGTATGCGCCTTACTCAGTGATAAATGATGTCGTCGTCTTATTATCTGCTTCCATTATTTTATGGTTATATCTTGAGATGGCATCCATGAAGCCCATTAGTTGGCACCTTGATGCTAAATTGATGAATTGGTCAATTTGGTGAAAGGGAAAGCAATCCTTGGGAGAAGCCTTGTTGAGGTTAATGTTATCTGCTCATCCTCCACTTGCTATGTTTCTTCACTAGGACCACATTCAACTTGTCAGCCTCCTCATCCACCACCCTCTTGTTCTCGTGTTTGATGTTTTCCTTCTTTTGTTTGATTAGAGAGAATCTCGGATCAACAATCAAATCCTGATAGATGACTCCCCAGTCTATTTCTGGTATGTTCTTAGGAGAGCAAGCAAAGATGTCCTAGTTGTCCTTAAGGAAATGCACAAGCTAAGATAGGAGGGGCTCCTATAGTATTAAACTGACTTGAGTCCCCTATTTGGGTAGTCACAACTGAATTGTGGCAGTTTCTTCTGCAAGAAATGGTCAAAATTCACTTGACTCGTGTCTTAAGACAACAACTTCGATGTTTTATGTGGACTCACATGTGTAGCTTTCCTTGGTGATCCTTCATGCTTGATGGTCAGTACATCAAGACCATTTTTCTTCATGGTTTTTAGAAAAAAAATTCTATATAGTCCTCTGGTTACTGGGTACTTTCCTGACTGCATTCTCTATAAAACAATTCGTCACTTGGTAAAGGGTTGAGATGATAGCTCCTAGGGCATTGAGAGAGGTCCCTACAAGGATCACATTGTATAGAGATTTGACGTTCATGATGATGTACTCAACTTTAAGACAACTCGTCTCGGCAACTCCTTGAATATGATGCAGAAGGAAATTGAGCCAATGGTGAGAGTGTCAATGCCATTGAACCTCGAAAATTGAGCCAATGATGGGAGTGTCAACATCATTGAATCCTGTCAAGGGCCCAACTGACCTATCAAGCTGTTTTTCCTTTATTTCTAATTGCTTGAATGCATCATGGAAGATGACATTGCAGGAGCTCTCGGTGTCACTAAGATCCTTCTCACCTTGGAATTGTTAATGTCAGTGGCGATGATAATGACATTGTCGTGCATGACTTAATTAATTTTCTTTAGGTCTTGGGATGAAAAGGTTATCTCCTATCCTTTAAAATGCTTTTGATGGTGATTTCTGACATTGACTACTTGACAAACTTCTTTCGAGATAAACAGGAACTATATCTCCTATGACTGATCCCTTCAAAATGTTGAGGAACACGCTTTCGGTATTGTCACCAGAAGAGTCATTTCAGTCATCTTTGTCGGGGCGATCAGTGATTTGTTGCTTACCTGAATCCTTCGATATAAGATTTTTGAGATGGTCTCTCTAGATGTGGCTCATAGTATTTTTCTTCAATCGGATGCACTCCTTGGTTATGTGACCAATTTCGTTATGGTATGGCGAAATCGCCATGAGTCTCACTTTTCCAGCAAGTGTCTTAATGCGATGAGGGGGTTACACAAGATAGATGTCTTTTGGACGTAATTGAGGGCATGGGTTCTTGAAGAATTTTCTTTGGGGGGGAGGGGAAGGGTGAAGTTGCTTTTTGGAGCTTGATGGTTTTCTTCCTAGCATCCCCCTTGCTGGTCCATGTAGTATTTTGGTGAGCTGTACATTTTCTCGTACTTCATGTCTTTATGGTCAGTTATGATCAACATGTTACTTCAGCTTTCGATAATCTTGATCTTTGAAGATCATTTCGGATCTTCCTAGGTTATATACTTGTCAATACATTTGAGAAGATTGTCAAGAGATATGAGCCTATGCTTTCCGATAGAAAAACTTAAGTTTATGTTCCTTATTTTCTCATAAGCCTAACTAGAATGGTATTGGATAAACAGTCCTCATTTTGAAGTTGGGCTTCATTGAGTTGTCTTTGAAAAACCTTAAAGGTTTCACCTTACTTCTTCTCAAGACTGAGGAGGGAGGCAATGCTATCTTTTTGGTGTTCTTGCTCACCAAGAACTGCTTTATAAATGCTTGGCTTATCTGATCGAACTCCTCAATTGAACTAGAGGGAGGCTTATGATACCACACTCGTGCACCTCCATCCAAGGTCATGGAGAAAGCTTATCACATGACATTATCAGTCACTCCATGTAGATGCATGGCAGCCTAAAAGTGGATTTAGCAAGTGTTTGTCTTGAACTAAGATTTTGTTACCTCTTGGGTTGGCTTTTGCCTTACAAGTTTTGCTGGTTAGTGAGCTCCATCTGTGATTGACTCATATCTAGTGAGTTTTTGCCCATGAATCAAGATCTCAGAGATTCAGTAATAGTACAAATAATTATATTCATGTAGTAAATATCAAAAACAATGAAATCAGTTGGAGACTATTGCTTTAATTTTAGACAGACATCCTTCATAACCAAAATCCATATTTGGCTTCAGCTGAAAAGTAGAGTAGATATATAAAAAATTCTTTTTGGATAATAATAACAAAATCTAGTGCAAATGAAACTTCTTACATTTAAAGACAATTCAAATACTTCAAAAGAATTAAAATATTTTCCATCTATTTATCTAGTCTAAACTACATGGTTTATTTCATTTGAGAAACCTTACACTTATAGAAACTGTAGGAATTTTTTCTATAAAATTTTTGAAATAATAATAATAATATACATATTATGAACGAATACAAAAATAAGAAAGTGCGTGTGATCATTGCCTTAAAAACACATACTAACCTCCTGTAATCAGCCAAGACATTTATGAAACTAGCAATATAATCCTTTTTCTACTTATATCCTTAAAGCACGTGCTTTGAAGGAGTTGACCACGACTTACTATCTTTAACATGCCTGAATTTGATTGAAAAATGATAAGAAACTTAAATTTAACAATTTTGCTCTATGGAGAAAATCTTATACTTTTTCGATCTTTTCTATTTTCTTTATTTTTCATGTTCATCTCCTTGTAAAATATCTTGGTTTTCTTTCTTCTGTAGAAATTAACCATCATGATACATAAAGACAATCATAAACACAAAAATTATGGTTATAATTGGCTATATTAATGGCCACAATAAGTAAAATAATAATAAATAATTGGTCACAATATTCTTAATAAGTAATAAATATTATATGAAGTTTAATCCTTTTGAGTTAATTAGTTTTCCAACAATACCTTAAAAGATGAAATTTCGTAAGTACATAAGGAATATGAAGGGTGTATGAACATGTCATCCTATGTAATCGGTAATGGTAGCTTCTCACTTTGAACCTATATTTAGTAACAATTTGTTGTAATCTAAAAGGGTAAACTGGTAGTTGAGCTTTGAACTAGGCCCCCTAACCTGATATTAACAGAAGCAAACATAAGAAATTTATAATATTGGGTTACGGAGTTAGAGTGATATGATCATGCTCACATACCAATTCGTAAGACTTTCTACGAAAAAGCCCTAATTCCCCCAACCACAGCCTTTAGGGTTTATCTTATATTGATAAGTTCTCTAAAGATATCTGTGATTGGAATGATACTTCTTACAATTTATGTATTGAATCTATTAAGAGCTAAAACTCTATTTAACCAAACACTATATTTGAAAACTGTCACTATAAGTAAGGGTGAGGTAAATGCACCTTAGTGCAAGTCCCGTATGAGAAAACACCATGGGTCAGTGATTTACTAGAATTACAAGCCCCATCTTATTTTAACCATATTTAACCTTTATCGTGAAACTACTTTGCCAATCGAAAGGTTGGATTACTGGTGTTTATAACCTTTCTACATGTCTCATCTCTCTTGATTTATATGGGACTACCCTTCTAGATAGATTCTCTATTAACAAATGTTTGTATATATACATGGTCAAATATTTTATATATCAAATGTTTTTTTTTTCTAAATTTACGATGCAAGCATATAGTCCATCTTGAATATCAAAAATTGTCCATATAAGAGAAATTGTGTCTGGAATTTGTAGCATCAATAATATTAAATTAGCATACTTTATAACATTAAAACACATACATGCATTAGTGATATATCATACTCTTATTCTAAATTTAAGTATAATATACATTAAAAAAATATGTTACATGAAAATAGAATGAAATAAGTTTTTTCCATTACGCAGAAGAAAACAAAAAGTTAATTGTCTTTTTTTTTTGAGATAATAATAATGAAAAGATTAACTAATAAATTCGAGTCATGGCTGCAATTTTGGGGCTTACATAATAGGTCATCCAGAGTTGCTTCGCCATTTTAATTTCTTAATAATATCTGACTTTTTACTGTTTGCAATATAGTATTACCTTGATTTAAAGACTCAAGTATAAATGCTTATGCACTATAAGCTTTCTTAGTGCTTGCTTAGAGTCAGATTAAAATTTTTTATGTCAAACTACAAGTTTACCAAATTAAGAAAAAATTTAAACTTATTTGGTCCCGTAAGTGTAGGTACCCCGAGAGGTTTTTCATGCCTTCACACATACTTCTTCTTAATTATGTAACCAGTTGTACTTTTAAGTTTTTTTACTTGAACAATTTTTCTTAGACACTAAACCAGCAGAACAATTAAACTTTGGTTTTCTTTAGGATATAACTATTTCTAAAATGGGTGCTAGAGAGAGGTACAAAATGCATCTAATATATTAATTTCATATTTTTATGCATATAAGGTCAATATCTATAGGTTCTATACTATCGCATCAATTCGAAAACTTTGCAACGTAGGTGGGATGTCAGTACGAAATGTTGTTCTCATGATGAGGCACAGCGCAAGGTATCACATGGGAATGTTCGAAAATGGTCGATTGGTTGTTCCATTTTCTACCATAGGTTGCAAATAGATACTGTTTCAGTTGATCATTATACCTCGCACAAATATTTATCTAAATAATTAGTTATCGTGCAAACGGGTTCATGAAATCCAAGTTTTTATGTTCTGTTAGGGCTTTTTTTTTTTTCCCCCCTCTTTTTGACGTCCAACACTAGCTTTAACTAGGAAACCTATGTTCATATTGTGCTTATTAACCGTGTTCGAACGTATACAGTCTGATATGACACTTAGTTGTTGTGATTAGACATGACAAGAACTACGCAACTTCTGCTGCTGCATAGTGAGAATGAGACCACAGATTAGATAACTAGCAGTGACAGGAGGGACGTTACCCTCCCCATGGAGCATGGGCAGGATCGCTTGAATGCCACGCCAGGCAGGCGTCGTGCAAAGCCATGGTGGGGGCTGACAATCTTTCATGTCGGAAACCCTCACACTCTAGGGACACAATCTATGGCCACATGATCAGTCGGGTAGTTCAACGAATTGTTCCTGCATCTGTCAAAACCACCAGTCACACTTGTCTCTATCTTTCGTAGGTCCCTTTTCATTATTTCTCTACAACTTTGTCATACTTTGTGTAAATTTTTCGTTCATATCTAGTACTACTCTCTTGGATCAGTTCCCGTTATAAGAAGCTTATTGATTCAGGAGTAGGGATGGTAAGATGCATCCACGGGCCAAAAAACAAAATTTTGAATTAAAAATAAAAATTTTAATTTTCTAATTCAAATTTTAGTATAGGATAGGCTAAAATTTGACCCATGGACACACTTATTACCATCCCTTTCTAGGAGTGCATGTATTAATGTCTGAAGTTCTAACTATCACTAGCCTTGCTATGATAAAATATGAAATGTGAAAGTATGTATCATTCACAAAGGGCCTAAAGAAAAAGATTTTTTTTCCCAACTTTAAACAGCAAATAAAAATCCTTCGCATTCCATTAATGAGTGATAATAGAATTGTCGAAGTACAAAAATAACTACGAAAGTCGAAAGAGCCAAGGTATAGGCTTTCTTTCCAAAGTACAAAACAACAGCAAGATACAAACTACATAAACGCTTTAAAAAGACAAAATAGAAACATGAGGTAGGTGGAAACAATCCCTACAAATCGTCCACTTCACTGCAACTCAACTATTATGGAGATAAGAGATTCATCGGCTGAACTATCCTCTGACAAAATATAGCCACTCCTCATCTGAAAGAGGCCATGTCCACAAAAGAATATCTGAGTGTGTATGCAGTGAGCAAGCGTCATATGAAGTAGCTAAATCAGAAAAAACTCTTCTATTCCTTTCTCTCTAGACATTCCAGCACACAACGTTTGTGACTAATAGGTATCTTGCTCTATAGGCCTGACCCAAATGTGATATGTCCTAGAGCTCGTCTCTAGAATGGAAAGTATTCAGCAGATTGGACAAGTGCTCACACTTAGCCCAAACTACTATAGTATAGGGGCAGCATATCAACATACGTGGAATTGTTTCCTTTGCCTTCTTACAGAGGCTACAAATACTTGGACTTATCCATCCCCTCCTTTGCAAGTTGTCCCATGTTAAAATAGATCTCTTGGATGTCAACCATAGGAAAATTTTCATTTTCAACGGGTATTTTATGGACCAGATCAGAGTCACTATATTCGATTTGCAGCCTCCATCGATAAAATGCCTGTGGGTTGAACCTAACACGAAGTGTCCAAGTTGGAAAATTCTATTTATGCACAACAATTTACTCTTGATGCACAAATTTGAAACTTGTAAGTAATTACAATTTTACCAATCTTTTTTTTTATTAAGTTACTCTTTTAAATCCCAAAATTTCTCAAACTTCTTAAAAATTTAAAATATTATTATTGTCTTCCTTCTCTGTTCTCTCTCTAAAATACAAAAAAAAAAAATATATATATTTTTTGTACTATTTAAATTTTAAAAAAACACATCTCTCACAAGCTTATCGATTTTCTAACTCTCTAAAATTTTTACATTCATGTTCCTCAAAAACTTTTTCGAATTCACTATGACAAGTAAAATTAGAATTTAAAATTTCAGTTTTTTGAAGCAAATAGAAATATCCAACGTGCAATTAGTGTCGAAAGACAAATCTCATGTATGGATTAAAATTATTTTTAGTTTCTGATGTATTTTTATTTGTAATTGATTGTTACTATTTCTTTTTTTTTTTGTTAGCGCGACCGTCGGTCACTAATTAGAGTAATGGGTTGAGGCTATAGAAGAAGGGTGATACTGTAGGCGGTGAGTGGTGATGGAGCTGGGAGTGGCGACGAAGGCGGACGGATAGCATAGTAGGGCTCGGAGAAAAGTTTGGAAATTTTAGAGCTTAGTCGTGATAGATGAAAGCAGGAGAGAGAGGAAGGGTTAAGTTTGGGATAAAATTTGGATGTATAGAGTAAATTTGTGATGTTTCAAAATAAAAGATTGGTGCAAAAAATAACTTGGATATCAAAAGTAATTTGTCGTGCATAAATAAAATTTCCAATCCAAGTTTATTCCACCTCCAAATGGGACAGTCAGTGGCTCTTCATTATGCCGGAAATCAAGCAGCAATTGCTTGAGCTGATTAAATTGCTCACTCTCGTGATTGCAAAGCCTCTCCTTAATGCCAACTTCTATATGTGCCTGTGCTAGTAGTCCTACATAACGGCCTCTTTATCCAAGGCCAAGTCAAATGACTTTGAAAACATCACTGCTAGAGGAATTTGGGAACACCAACGATCTAGCCAGATTCTGTGACTCTTGAGTTTTTACCTAAACGGGATTCGATCTTCGACCAGAATAATGAATTAGTTTTCATGACATCCTTCTAGAAGGACGAAGCTGTCCTATTCCGCTTCCGAATCCTCCACAGCCCTGTGTAGAACAATATTTGGAGATGAGTATGTATTGTAACATTCCTTTCGGGTTGGTTAGAACCTTTCCCCACCACTTGGTCATTAATGCAAGATTGAATATTCGCAAGTCAATAACTCCCAATCTTCCTTCACATTTAGGTTTACACACTTGGCCCCATGAGATTAGATGATAGTGCTTACTCTTATCCTCCACAACTCCACGTAGAAACCTTCATTGAATTCTATCGATCCTTTCTCTGGCTTATTGTGGGATAATGAATATGGATAGGAAGTAAGTTGGGATGGCTGAGAGTATAGCATTGAGTAGGACCAGCCTGCCAACCAGGGATAGCAACTTGGCCTTCCAACCATCCAACCTCCTTTCCAATTTATTAATCATCATGTTCTAGTCTTGTCTGACAAGCTTTCTCGCTTTGACCGAGATGACACGGTAATTGAACAACAAATTACCTATTGTACATCCCAGTATGCCCTTAATAAACAGTGTTGACAGCCTATTAATCTCCAAGTTTATTAAGCATTTTTGTGGAATTTTATTTGCAATTCAGACCAATCCAGAAAATATATCAGGATACACTTTATCATGTAGCCTTGTCCATTAATGTCTCTGGTGCCGAAAATCAGTGTATCATCCGTATACTAGAGATTATTAATTGTAATGGATGAGCAAGTTGGCAAACCATTAGCCAACTCTACCTGTCTTACTTTCTCAAACATCCTACTTAGTCTGTCCAAGACGAGAACGAAGATTAGAGGGAAATGAGGATCACTCTGTCTTACGCCTCCCTTACACAATTTCTTTTCCGAGCTCTCCGTTAACAAGGATTTGTAGTTTAGCAGATGTCAGCCAAGAGTTTATCCATGATCACCAGAGCTGGCCAAAGCCTCTAACTCGTAGCACCATCTCAACGCATTCCCAATCCATCATATCATATGCCTTCTGAAAATCAAATTTAAGTATGAAACCATCCTGACCAGACTTACGACACTGGTGGATAACCTCTTTGGTAATAGCTACCCCTTTTAGTGTACACCTGCCCTTGATAAAACTAGATTGGTAATCCTCGATTAACTCCCCATGATTGGGGTGAGTCTATTCGCCAAGATTTTGGCTATAATTTTTGGGGAACTATTTAGTAACGGATCTATAATATGCAATAAATGTGGGTGAATCCTTTTTTTGGAATGAGCAAAACTTGGAATAAATTGATATGATCCAGTCTAGCTACACCAGAGTGAAATTCATGGAGTAGGCTGATGAGATCTGCTTTGACCTCCTTCCAGAAAGTTTAAAAGAAGAATATAGGGAAGCCGTCCAGGCCCGATTCTCTATCTGCTCCCAATTCCTATACAGCTTTCTTAAGTTTCTACTTCGTGAAATAACCTTCCAGACTGAGGAGTCCACAACTCCTTACCAGTTTTCCGCAATCATGGGTATCCACGATGTTCTACTCTTCCTGAACAGGTTCTCGAAATGAAGAAGATATGCTTTCTTAATGTACAGAACAGTTTTCATATTGAAAATTGGCAGGAAAAGTGGCTGTGGGAATCTATCATAATCTGTTCATGTTGTTAATATATGTTCTCCTTCGCTGGTCACGGAAGTGAAACCCTCGTATGCGTGACTTACTTGTATGATCTGTTTGCTCAAAGCCATGCTAGAAGGTCACACCACGCTCTCCCCTTTGCAATTATAATCACCTTCTCTCACGAGTCAGCTTAAGTTTTACTATCATGCCCAATCTGTAACCACTGGCAGCAAGAGATCCTTCGTCCTTGTCAATTATGGTCCACACGTAATCACGTTACAGTACTTAAGCACATGCATATAGGTCCAAAATATTATGTCCCCAGAGACATCTTGAGTACTATGTGCATGAGTTTGATGGGCATCTTCTGATCTATTTAAAGGACTAAGAATGAAGGCAGTCCTAACTTCTCCTTCCTGCTTCTGTTAGATGGCATTCATCAAGCTGCATTGGCGAGCATTTCTCGCTTTATACATCGCTTTGTGCTTGTTAACAGCTCAAGGTATAGTCCGATGTATACAAAGAGTGAGAAAAATGTTTTCATGTCAACAAATTAATGTCTTTGGTCTCTAAAAGTATAATTTTATGCTTGCAGGAAAAGAACTGATTAGTGAAGATGACAAAAAGAAGATGGGCAGCAGCGACGCTCACGGAGAGAATAACTTCAAATTTCCCAACATGGACGGCATGGATGGAATGGATTATCAACCTCCTTAGAATAAATCACCCATACACAACTGATCAGAAGGAATACTGGTTGCGAATGTGTGAATAATAATTTAGTTTATTGTGGTCTGTTTTCTCAAAAAAATTATTATGGAATATAGCTAGGTCACTGCTGGCCAGTTTCATGTGACACCTTTCTAAGTTGGACCAATCTACTTTCAGCATGCATCATATACCTTATAATATGCAATTTTATCTGATGTAGTCCTAATTGTGATGTGGCCGAACTCACTGTCTAAATACAGGTTTTTATGTACGCACGACTATCAGAATATCTTGTTATCAGTCGATCTACAGTATAGGTAATTGGACAACCACAACCCCCTCCCTTCTTCCCTTTCTTCCCGTAGTAAATGAAGTTTTTAATCTTTATTACATTATCTTGACTATTACCATTAAAAGCTTTCTTTTCATGAAACAAAATTTTAAAAAATCACTCTCCTTTTCAGAAGAAATGGCCCCTTTATATTCGATTACAACCTCGCTCATGAAAACTGAAATGAATAATTTTCCGAAGTGAGTTATATATGTTTTCACTATACTAATCAATTAGGAGTAACCATTTTTGGCCCTCGACCTGATAAGCTTAATCTCTTCTTATGTCTGCAAGTTCTGTGCTTGGTCTCGACTTTTCTTATATTAAAATCATCTGACTTGCTTGGAATTTTTTTTTTTTGAATAATTAGTTAATTCTTTTTTCTCGGCTAGTTTTGGATGTTTGGCCTGTTAACTTAGAATTTAGGGTTTGCTTGGGATAATTGTCTTATTTTTTTAAAATAATTGGGTGGATATTGCACTTTTGTTTTGCTTCATGCATGTTTCGACATTTGTTTGAATTTGTTCCTTTAATGTTGGGTTGATCTCTGCAAATTTGGATGGGCAAGACGTGATAATTGCCTTTTATATTCAATAATTATATGCTTTCTTGTGATGTTTCTTTTTCGTGTATGCTCTCACAGTGATGCTTCCTTTTTATATATGCTTTTCTCCATGACGTTTCTTATTTATAATGTATCCAGTTTGAGCACCTGTTCAGTTGTAATGCAGTCGGAAAACACAGTAGAATTTATTTTGTAGATGTGTCTGCTGGAAACGCTGAGTATATCTTGTTTTCTTTTTTTATCTGAGTTCATCATGTCACTATAAACTAAAAAATGGAACGGGATAAAATAGAATGACGGCTGTAGTTTTTCCGTAGTTTTCTGTACGTTTAGGTTGCAGATTGGTCTCAAAATTAATGGAATTTTGTGTGTGATGTTATTTATTTATTTATTTATTTTCCTTGGGATGGCATTATTTGCCGGAAACTTAATGGGTAGGGGATAATAATGTTGTTGCGGAAGTGAGAGATAATCTGAATAAAAAACTAGAGATTATTAAGATTAATGAAATAAATTGATAAAAACAGAAAGTTTAAGAAAGAAATCAAATTAGAAGATTAAATCAAAAAACATTAAGGATTTACATATTTTTAAGCAAGTTCTACATCTATAGGCCAAATTAAATTTCATATTGATGATGTTTGCAAATTATAAAACTTGGATTATCTTAAATCTCTCAAAATTATAAAGAAAGTAGTCTCAATTTGAGAAGTCAAATAGAAACAAGATGTAAAAAAAAGTATTTTCTCACAAAAATATCTCTGAATACACACGAAAGCCCTATCTAATCTCTTATATAAATTAGAGATGTTTAGCACAAATTCTACATCAAATAGGGTTAGTCTTGATCAATTCCGAGACTAAATCATGTCCACAAACACAATCTACATGTTGCACAATCAATGCTAGATATCAACTATTGATGGTCAAAATGGCTGACACGTATGCAGGCCTTTGTTGTGTCCTTCAATGGCGGCCCATTGACGGCCACAAACTTGGCCATTGGTGGACATAGAGATTGAGCCACATGTTCCCTCAAATCTCCACTTTGGCAAAATTTCCAATTTCCAATTTTCAGCAGCTCACATTATCAAGAAATAAGTTTTCATCAACTAATCTAAGATACAATTACTAACATCACCATGAATGTGAATGTAAATATCGATTACCCAAACCAATCCAATTTTCTTCAAACTTGCAAGATATTGGTCAACCCACCATATTGGTTAACATATGCTCTCAATTATCTATACTACCAATTTTCCTTAGAAGAATATTGCTTTCATCTAGTATTGTCCTAAAGCAGTAACACTAAAATCAATATGTTCTGTTCTTAATAACATACTTAGTTCTTTGCAATCTTAATAGCACTTTGACTATCACAATGAATATCTATATATTCCTGAAAGATATCCAAATCATCTAGCAAATGCAAAAGCCAAATTATCTTCTTAAAGGCATCTATCACTGTCATATGCTCTGACTCCATAGTAAATAATGGCATAGTATACTACAAACTTGATCACTAACTTAAAGGATCGAGAGTAAGCACATACCATGAGATCGAACAGCGGTTATGCAGATCACCTGCACAGTCAAAATCTATATAATCCACCAATTGTCCAAGGTCCTTATTTTCATCAGATTTCAAACTAACATTTTACGGTACCATGAATATATCGCAGAATTCACTTTATCGCCTGCTAATATCCTTTACCATGACTGTGTATATACTTGTTCACTATATGCTGATGGCCTAAGAGATGTTGGGTCTTGTACACACTATCATGTAAACCAAACTGCCAATGCACTATCATATGAGATTCGAGCCATAAACTCTCATTCCTCATTGGTATGCGAAGACGTTGCATATTAAATTTTCCATGACACTCAAACGCAAAGCAGCTAAGTGGTACCAAGACAAAGTAATATAGTTAGTATAAGGAGTATAGCAAGCAAGTAGTCAAAAGAATGCAGGTATTGGAAAGGTAATCATGGAGGGACTAGAAAGAGAACTTAAGGTCAGTAGGCAAAATAAAGAGTTTAGGAATGAGTGTTGTTCATGCAAAAACTATTCCTTTAGTTTATCCTCAACATCTAAGCTCTGCTTGTCCGTTTCATTCTTAAATTGAGTTTTTTGCATATGAACCTAGTAAATTGTCTAGCCACTCCTATTTAGTTATTGGTCTTCATAGGAATGGCAGGTTAGGAAGCTTAAAAGAGATCAAGATTGTTCTTCTCCAAAGAAATGAGGCTTCAGAGAGAGGGACTTTGGGAGAGTGGCTTCTGGTTGGTGACACATGGGTTTTGGGTTTAGGAGAGGCGACTGAGGATGGTGACTCAAGGGGAGGTTGACTTCAAATAAGTATTCATCAAGAACTATCAAAATGTTCGAACATTTTTCATAAAAAAGTAGGTCATTCCTAACTCACTATACTAGAAAATGGTCAATATACTGTCAATTATTTGGTTTCGAGGTTTCAAGACTTATAAGGTGGTTAGTTGAAGAGCAGTTCTTTCCCGATGAGGAGAATAATTGAAGTATGAGAGTGAAATGAGACATCAATTTTGAGGATAAACTAAAGGAATAGTTTTTGTATGAACAACACTCATTCCTAAACTCTTTGTTTTGCCTACTGACCTTAATTTCTCTGTCTAATCTCTCCATGCTTACCTTACCAATGCTTGCATTCCTTTGACTACTTGCTTGCTATACTCCTTATACTAACTATATTACTTTGTTTTTGCACCTCAGTCCTAGATCGATTGTCACTCTTCTCTATTATAGCTTGAAATCGTGATAATGGAAAATTTAAGAGCCATAAACTATATTTCTTCCAAGCTTGACCTGCAACCTTTGAAGACCAATAACTGAATAGGAGTGGATGGACGATATACTAGGTTCATAAGCGAACACTCAAAGGCAAAGCAACTAAGAGCCATAAACTATATTTCTTCCAAGCCTGACCTGCAACCTATGAAGACCAATAACTGAATAGGAGTGGCTGTATGGTTTACTATGTTGATAAGCGAACAACTCAATTTAAGAATGAAAAGGACAAGTAGAGTTTAGATGTTGAGGATAACCTAAAGGAATAGTTTACATATGGACAACACTCATTCCTAAACTCTTTGTTTTGCCTACCGATTGTAAGTTCTCTTTCTACGCCCACCACACTAATCTTACTAGTGCTTACATGCCTTTGACTACTTGCTTGCTATACTCCTTATACTAACTATATTATTTTGTCTTTGCACCTCAGTCCCAGATCGACTATCACTCTTCTCTATTATAGTTTGAATTCCTGATCGATCTATAAGAATTTGTTTGTTGGCTTGACCCCAAAACTCGTAGAGGAAGGAAGTAATGATCCATTTATCCCATTAAGCAGCCAATGAGAATATTTTTTTTGGACTGTGAGTGACTACACCAGATCAGAGCGAAATGAGAGATGAGAAATGCGATGAAACTGCTTCCTAACTACTCGATGTATGAGTCTTACTTGAATCCTAGACTTGAATAAAGCAGCCTAACTGCAAATCTTATATGTGCTACATGCTTTCTTCTCGTATTCTTTTTTCATAGTTAATCCAAAGAAAGTAAAATATTACTACTACTACTGCCATAGGTAATAGCAAAATACTAGACATGAAAGTTGACAAAAATCTCCAACTTTACTTATGCTAGCTGTTATGTACTAATTAATGTTATATTTTGCATATTTTCTCTCATATTTTATCTATTTTTATATATAAATAATTACTACTCGGGTATATTTAGTGTGTTTTTATAGATAACAAAGGATTTTCAAGGAAGAGAAGATAAAGGAGCAAATTTATGACAAATACGAGCAAAGAAAGTTAATCTTGGTGAAGACAGGAACTCAAGTGCAGCAGCAGAAAATTCAAGAGTATTTTTGACTAAGATAAAGCTTTAACTGAAAAAAATTGTATAGTAGAAATTTGTAGATCTCAGAATTATTTTTGAAACGAGTTTAAGAACAGCTCAATGCAAAAGTTATGATATTTTACTAAATCACTACAGAATAGAAAATCTGATCCAGCAGGTTACGAGTGTGCTGAACTTAATTTTGGGTTTTGAACCTGAAAAATAGTATTTTGAGCCATCTAACCTCAACCATTGGTTTCTAATACTTATGGATTGAATTAGGGTTATATATCTTGAGATTAGTTTATTTTGGATTAGAATTATATTTTTTGTACTGAGTTTGAGTAGGAGTAGGATTGTGTTTGGGTTATAAATATCTCATAAATTCTTGTAAATTAAAAAGGCTTTTTAGATGCACTTTTGATTAATAAAGATTATGTTTTTTCCGAAGGGGTGACGGCCACCATACCAAACTTCAGAGATAATTCCATTGCTTTCTAGTATAGATTTATTTACTTTGTAGTATAGATTTCTCTTGCTTTCTAGAAAAATAGAATTTTTTATGGCTTTCATAAATAAGAATAGGATCTTATTAATTAGGAGTATGAGTAACTAATTAGCTTAATTATAAGATGTAGATGAAACTAGGGATCAATTTTATATTAATCTATTTGGCTTTCTTAAATAAAAATAAAAAAGATATGATTTTCTATGAAATAATAAAAATACAAGAACTCGTAGATTAAGACATTTATAGTTTACACTTAATTTAAGTATTTTGATAGGCTATACTTAATTAGGGTTTGGAGTTATTGGTTTTTATTTGTTTTGTTGAATTAATCTAATGATTTGGTTTATTTTTATGAAAAGTATTTTTTTTGATGGATTATACTTGTCCATAACTTGATAGTCCATACTTAGGATATTTTAAGTAGAAATTAAACTAAAATATCAAATTTTTATGAACGAAAGAAGATGAAATATATAATATTTGATTGTGAACTAGTGAATTTCATATTCTAGGCTGATTAGAATAGCAAATCATCAACTTAGAACTCATAATTAGCTCGTTAGAATAATAGAATTAGTAAGATAACAAAGCACTTTAGATTCTCATGGGAATGACCTTTTTGCGCTACAACCGACAATGTGTGTTTGTAGTAAATTATTCACATCATGTACCAAAACAAAATAATATTGTCGATAATATTCAAAAAAAGAGGATCGTACTTTGCTCAGGCACCACCTTTTAACACTTCTACTGCCAGTAAAACTGGCAGCCTTAAAAAAAAAAGAAAAATGCCCTTGCTTTAGGCTTAGTTGATGCACTATTCTGTGAATGAGTTGAAAGGCTCTTGCACTGCCACAAGGTTTGTGAGCTATGCCTTCTAGCAACTAAGTTCTAGGTCCAATATATTATTATATTCTTCTGCCAAACTGATGTGATGTCCGTCCTTCGTCAAAGAGCTTCGACGTATCTGTGAAGAAATGCTCCAAAATTAATCGACAATTCTTGACAGATATTCTTTGTGATAGACACTTATTCTTTAAAGAGCTCGGTTCACATGTTAACTTAACTGGCTTGGACATGGATACTCAGTTTTACAATGGGAAGGAGTGGCAACTAGGCCAATGGTTGTGGGTATACAACAAGATATTGGAAATGGAGTATGAACATTGGTGCTTCCAACTTACAATCGCCAAAGAGTGTAACGCCCCCGATTTGGCTCTGTATTTTTTTTTTCGAAACGGAGGAGGCTGCTTAAATACTATAAATAACCCAACAGTCGCAAGCTATTGGAATAACCGTAACTACTGTCATATCAAAATGAACAAACATGTCTGAATCTGAAAGGATTTTATATATATAGAAAGTTGATTACATAAAATGGCACACTACTTTAAATATTTATACAAAAGAGTTAAATACTACAGAGTTGAAGTAGTGCCCCGCAAAAGGAAACAGGAATAAGAAGTGCGAAGTGCCCAAATAGTATTGTACTGATATCTTTTACTCGATCTGGTTGGTAAAGTAAGGATCGTTGTTTGGACCGATCGCCCCTTCTCTACTTCTATGCTCTGGGCTTAAGAAAATCCAAAAAATTAAACCCAGCAAGTAACACAAGAGTATAAACATGTGTGCTATCATAGTACAAAATAAATAAAAAAAATATACAAATAAATTGCGTTGGCACAAAACATATCATGAGAATACTGAAAATGAATTAAGCAAGATTATTTATGCAAATAGTGGATACAAATCATGTAAAGTTGACAAGTCTATGTGAAGTCCCCATTAGTATGTAGGTAAGGAGATAAGTTTCAATCATGTTGCATGTAACAAGAACTATGTAAGTCATCCACAAGATTCATGTAAAATAAGAAAACAAGTCCATATCATGTTAGTGTTGGAATTGGAACTAAATGATGGATAAGATAGCGCACAGTTTCTCATATTATACAAGTGCCCGTGCATACCCGGGACCCGGCCTCAAATTTATGGCGCTGAAGTATGACACACCGCTAGGTGCTTACAAGTCATATCCCGTTCAATGAAATAAGTAACGGGCATCACCCATATGGTGACTCATGTATCAGATGGTGGCTCAGTACCACCCAGTGCTGCTAGTAAAAGGCCCTCAGTATCTAATCAAGAGTTGGCCAATAAGATCCTTGTATAATACGGTACTTATCTATCTATCATGTAGTTTTTCCTATGTTAGCAATGCATATAATATACGTGAATTAAAGGAAACACATGGCCTTTCATGTCAAATTATGTATATATCATTTTCACAAGAATCAAGAGTTCAGGAATCAAGAATTGGGATCATGTACACATGTATCATAAAAATGCTTCATGTCATGTAATAAAGATACTAGAACTTGTTCTCATAAATAATCTTGCCTTCATGTATCATAAGAATATTTCACGTCATGTAATAAAGATACTAGAACTTATTCTCATGAATAATCTTGCCTTCATGTATCACAAGAATATTTCATGTCATGTAATAAAGATACTAAAAATTGTTCTCATGAATAATCTTGCCTTCTGTATCATAAGAATATTTCATGTCATGTAATAAAGATACTAGAACTTGTTCTCATGAATAATCTTACCTTCATGTATCATAAGAATATTTCATGTCATGTAATAAAGATACTAGAACTTGTTCTCATGAATAATCTTTTCTTCATGTATCATATTGGTATTCACATGTCATGTTATCATAAAATGACTAAGTATGTAAATCCGTGAATCTGACTAAGTATGTAAATCCGCGAATTAGGCTAAGTATATAAATTAGCGAATCTGGCTAAGTATGTAAATCCGCGAATCAAGCTATGTATGTAAATCCGCGAATCAGGCTAAGTAGGTCAATCCACGAATCTACTAAGTATGTAAATTCGCGAATCTGGCCAAGTCTGTAAATCCGCGAATCAGGCTAAGTAGGTAAATCCGCGAATCAGGCAATGTATGTAAATCCACAAATCAGGCTAAGTAGGTAAATCCGCGAATCTGGCTAAGTATGTAAATCCACGAATCTGGCTAAGTATGTAAATCCGCGAATCTGGCCAAGTCTGTAAATCCGTAAATCAGGCTAAGTAGGTAAATCCGCGAATCAGGCTATGTATGTAAATCCGCCAATCAGGCTAAGTAGGTAAATCCGCGAATCAGACTAAGTGTGCAGTCTGGGAATCTGCTAAGTGTTCAGTCCGTGAATCAGGCTAAGTAGGTAAATCCGCGAATCTGGCTAAGTCTGTAAATTCGCGAATCCGACTAAGTGTGCAGTCTGCGAATCTGTCAAGTATGTAGTCCGCGAATTTTTTAAGTATGCAGATCCAAAATGATGTAAAATTATCCATAAAGAAAAGGAATCATGTACTCATAATACAAATCAAATAACTCCCAAGAAAGAATATACATGTTACTTGTACTCAAATACGATTCAAAGAGAGAACAATAACAAGATGCTACTTACACCAAATCCATAAAAGAATTATGTTCTCACAATACAAATCAAATAATTTCCAAGAAAGAGCATACATGTTACTTGTACTCAAATACGACTCAAAGAGAGAACAAAAACAAGGTGTTACTTGCCTCAAATTTCTCTTCAATCTCCCTAGATTCAGCAAATCTCTTTACTCCTTGCCTTTCTCTTTTCTCCCTTCCTTTCTTTATTTCCAGCGAACCAGAATAACTAAGGTTGGAGAGAGGAAGGTGATTTTGTTTTGTTCTTTGACAATATTTCTCTAGAGAGAATGAGCTTATATATGCCTAAGGGCATTTTGGTAACCTTGTCCTCTAGCCTAGTCCCAAGGTTTCTTGCATGCATGACAAGTGTCCAACCAGTAGAGTGCCACCTCTCACTCTCCTCTGACAACTCATCACCACTAAATGCCAAAGGGGTGCCTTTAGAAACTTAATTAAATTTGAAGTTGTATAGAAAGAAATTCTTAATCTTGATAATTTATAATTTAATAAACATGGAAATTTTGGAGTGTTAAATCCTACCCACCTAACAAAAGAATTTCGTCCTGGAAATTCCAATTTAAAACTATGTCAGTGTACACAAGTACTTATTGTCATGTAAAAATATATTCAAGTAACATGCCTGATCATGAAAATAGTCCTAATGTCGTCCTCAAGTTCTCGAGTAGAGTCCCTTAGTGATCGTGCATCCCATATTAGAGTAGTCACTATTCTGGACTTTCACCTAAGCGTCTCTTTATCTATGATACATAAAATACATGATGAATAATTTATGTCTTTGATAGGAATAATATTGGGTAGACAAGATTTCAAATTTGTTCTCAATTTTTCTTTTAATTTGGGTAAAGGAATATAAATGTAAAATAAAGTTTAATCAGAAATAGCTACTACTAATTCAGCGTGCCACACCATCCTGATTAAGCAATGTGAAAGAAACAAGTGATAAAGATCTTTATAAAGTCAACTTATATGGTCCTATTACCTTGTTGTGACAAACACTAGAAGAGAAAATGAACCTCAATTGTTACAATGTCGATGTAATGGAGTAGCGAATGGTAAAAATACAAGATTGGAAATAAGTTCATGGTTAGTTATAATATTCCAATTACACAATATTGTCTTATCAAGTGACTGCAATTGCTGGCGCCAGATAATAAATCTCTACAATTGTCTCGCTGCCTCGATAAGACTTGTGATATAAAAAAAATTGAAAACATGAACTACATTGGAATAAAGTGCAGATGGAAGATTTAAAATGTCAAATGGGATTGATCAACAAAAGTAATGGAATAAGACAATTGTTTGGAAAGATAAGTTTCAATTTGAGTACCAAGCTATATGGTCATGTTCTGACTTGATAAAATTTGTCTTTTTTAATTATAATTTATTATCAACTTCTTATCATCTACTTTCAATCGACTAATACTCAGTCTTCTAAGATCTCTTTGTATCCTTGCATTAACCTTTCCATGAATTGTTCCAAATTTTCTAGTTTGCTTGCATATTTAATCTCGTCAACTATGCTTACTCTGCCAAGTCTACCAATACCAATTATTGTAATTCATCAATATTTATGACTTAATCCTTCTTCTTCCCTTTAGAACTGCATACTCAAGGTCATGTCTCTTATATTTAGTCTTCCCAAGCTTCTAAAATAAACACAAGTATGAAATTATTTTTTATTTTTTTACTTTTCTCTGAAAACTTAAGGGTAAGATCCAAATTTAATTATATTTTCCATTTTTTACCAACATATATCATAATCCCTAACTTGAGCAATCACTACAAACTTTCATACCTCCAGTATTGTCCGGAATTACCAGCACTGACACTGTTGTCAGCCTTCAACTTAATTCTTCAAATGTCTTATTACATTCCTCTATTTTAACATATTCTACTCCTTTCCTTGTTAGTTTAGCCAAAGGAGATAAGATTTTTGTAAAATTTTGTAGAAACCTTATGTAATACCCAGTCATCTCTTGAAATTTTTTGAACTTCTAATACTGATTTTCGACACAGACTAATCCATCTCAACCTCTATCATTTTAAGATCAGCTGATTACACTATCTCCAGATATTATATGGCCCAAAAAAAAAGTAATCTTATTCAAAAAAATTCACATGTGCTCAGTTTTCCATATATCTTTTGTTCCTTTAGAGTTTGTAAAACTATGCTCAAATATTTAACTCGCTCTTCTCTATTCATGGAGTAGATCAATATATCATCAATAAACAACATCATAAATTTGTCTAAATATCGAGCAAAAATATAGTTCATCAAATTTAGAAATACTGCTAGAGCATTAGTTATCCTAAACGCATCACAAGTACTCATAATGACCATGTCTTATTCTAAATGCAGTTTTTAGAATATCTTCTGTTCGGACTCTTATTTGATGGAATCCTGAACGAAAATTTATCCTCGAAAATATATTTACTCCTTCCAGTTGATCAAACAGATCAATAATGCTTGGTAAAGGATATTTATTCTTGATCATTACTGCATTTAAACCTCAATAGTTTATACACATTCTTTGACTCCCATTCTTCTTTTCTGTTGATAATACTGGAGCTCTCTAAGGCGAAACACTAGATTATACAAAACCTAATTTCAACAACTCGTCCACTTACCTCTTAACTTCTTTTAATTCCATGATTTCCATTTGATAAAGGGTTTATAAACTAATTTAGCTCCAAGGCTAATATCAATAATGAATTCTACAGCTCTTACTAATGGTAATCCAGATATCTCTTCAGGAAATATATTTAAGAATTCTGACACTACTGAAATCATTCCTTCTTCTACAACTTATTACTGTATGGAAGGTGCTCAACAAATCCATGCCTAAAATAACATCATATTATCCTCCACTAATAACTAATAAGTTGGAACAAAATTCATTAATAACCAAGGAACACAATCTATACTCTTTATTGGTTATATACTACCATTCTCGGTCTTAATGTCCCAACTCACAGGTAAGATAGTAAAATCGATAAAATTGCAGGAAACAAATATGCTAGTGATGAAACAGTGTGATGTTCTGGAATCAAATAAAACAGTGGTCGGTACATTGCCAACTAAAATCATACCTGTCACAACTCATCCAATGGTTTGAACTTCCTCCACATTCATCAGCTTAACTTACCATTTCCTCCATTCTATTCCACCTTGGGCGCTGGCATGAGTTTGTTGTTGGGTTTCCAAAGGCCCTTTTTGATCTGGTCCTAAAACTTTCTGGGTTGATATGTTTATTGGTATGTCCTTTGGCTGAAATGGGACCTTAGCTTTTGCCGACTGTTGAGTTTTTGGGCAATCTCTCAACTGATGACTAGTGGATCCACACACCAGGCACAACCCTTGAGCTCTTCTACACATTTTCTGGATATGTCCTGATTTATGACAATAATTACAGATTATCAGACCTCGATTCGGCATCACCTGCTTCTTTGCTGGTGTGCCATCAAAGTTCATGGCCGATGGGTTTGCTCCTTTCCTATATGACCCCTTAAATGCCACTGACCTCTTATTCGCCACCCTAAAAAGGTTCACCATTTTGATTCTCTCTTGGTTTTGGTACTGCAATATCCTTTCTAATATCATTATTGTTGTTTGTTGCGTTTGTGCTACCCTTTGTACCATATTTCTAAGCTCAGACTCTTCACCCGTTGGATTTGGGCTTGCGCTAGTAGAAGATTGGGTCGTCATCATTCTGTGACGGACCAAGGAAAATTAATCAGATGGAGTTTCAAGATAGGTATTCCAAATGAATTAGAAACAATAGAATAGGCACGATACTAGATCTGATGGTTATCAAAGATAAGGAAGAAGTGTTAAGAGTGTATCTTAGACATGTTTTCATGTGGCAGTAGTCATATGGTCTCCCACCTAAATCCGGCTCTGATACCAAACTGTAATGCCCCCGATTCGGCTCTGCATTTTTTTATTTTTCGAAATGGAGGACGCTGCTTAAATACTATAAATAACGCAACAATCACAGTATCTTGGAATAATTGTAACTACTTCCATATCAAGATGAACAAACATACAGAGAGTTGATTACAAAAAATGGCACACTGCTTTAAATATTTACACAAAAGAGTTAAATACTACATAGTTGAAGCAGTGCCCAGCAAAAGGAAATAGGAATAAGAAGTGCGAGTGCCCAAATAGTATTGTACTGATATCTTCTACTCGATCTGGTTGGAAAAGTAAGGATCGTTATTTGGACCGATCTTCCCTTCTCTACTTCAATGATCTGGACTTAAGAAAATCCAAGAATTAAACCCAGCAAGTAACACAAGAGCATAAACATGTGTACTATCATAATACAAAATAAATAAAAGAATATACAAATAAATTACGTTGGCACAAAACATATCATGAGAATACTGAAATGAATTAAGCAAGATTATTTATGCAAATAGCGGACACAAATCATGTAAAGGTAACAAGTTTATGTGAAGTCCCCATTAGTATGTAGGTAAGGAGATAAGTGTCAATCATGTTGCATGTAACAAGAACTACGTAAGTCATCCACAAGGTTCATGTAAAATAAGAAAACAAGTCTGTATCATGTTAGTGTTGGAATTGGAACTCAATGATGGATAAGATAGCGCACAGTTTCTCATATTATACAAGTGTCCGTGCATACCCGAGACCCGGCCTCAAATTCATGGCGTTGAACCATAACACACCACTAGGTGCTTACAAGTCAGATCCCGTTTAATGAAACAAGTAACGGGCATCACTCATATGGTGACTCATTTATCAGATGGTGGCTCAGTACCACCCAGTGCTGCTAGTAAAAGGTCCTCAGCACCTAATCAAGAAGTTGGCCAACAAGATTCATGTATAATATGGTACGTATCTATCCATCATGTAGTTTTTTCCATGTTAGTAATGCATATGATATATGTGAATTAAAGGAAACACGTGGTCTTTCATGTCAAATTATGTACATATCATTTTCACAAGAATCAAGAGTTCAAGAATCAAGATTTGGGATCATGTACACATGTATCATAAGAATACTTCATGTCATATAATAAAGATACTAAAACTTATTCTCATGAATAATCTTAACTTCATATATCATAAGAATATTTCATGTCATGTAATAAAGATACTAGAACTTGTTCTCATGAATAATCTTGCCTTCATGTATCACAAGAATATTTCATGTCATGTAATAAAGATACTAGAACTTGTTCTCATGAATAATCTTGCCTTCATGCATCATAAGAATATTTCATGTCATGTAATAAAGATACTAGAACTTGTTCTCATGAATAATCGTGCCTTCATGTATCATAAGAATATTTCATGTCATGTAATAAGATACTAGAACTGGTTCTCATGAATAATCTTGTCTTCATGTATCATATTGGTATTCACATGTCATGTTATCATAAAATGACTAAGTATGTAAATCTGCAAATCTGACTAAGTATGTAAATCTGCGAATCAGGCTTAGTATGTAAATCAGTAAATCTGGCTAAGTATGTAAATCCACGAATCAGGCTATATATGTAAATCCGCGAATCAGGCTAAGTAGGTAAATCCGCGAATCTGACTAAGTATGTAAATCCGCGAATCTGGTCAAGTCTGTAAATCCGCAAATCAGGCTAAGTAGGTAATTCCGCGAATAAGGCTATGTATGTAAATCCGCGAATCAGGCTAAGTAGGTAAATCCGCGAATCAGGCTAAGTATGTAAATCCGCGAATCAGGTTAAGTATGTAAATCCGCGAATCTGGCTAAGTATGTAAATCTGCGAATCTGACTAAGTATGTAAATCCGTGAATCTGGCCAAGTCTGTAAATCCGCAAATCAGGTTAAGTAGGTAAATCCGCGAATCAGGCTATGTATGTAAATCCGCGAATCAGGCTAAGTAGGTAAATTCGCGAATCAGACTAAGTTTGCAGTCTGCGAATCTACTAAGTGTGCAATCCGCGAATCAGGCTAAGTAGGTAAATCCGCGAATCTGGCTAAGTCTGTAAATCCGCGAATCAGACTAAGTGTGCAGTCTGCGAATCTGCTAAGTATGCAGTCCGCGAATTTTCTAAGTATGCAGATCCAAAATGATGTAAAATTATCCATAAAGAAAAAGAAATCATGTATTCATAATATAAATCAAATAACTCCCAAGAAAGAATATGCATGTAATTTGTACTCAAATACGATTCAAAGAGGGAACAATAACAAGATGCTACTTACACCAAATCCATAAAAGAATTATATTCTCACAATACAAATCAAATAATTTCCAAGAACATACATGTTACTTGTACTCAAATACGACTCAAAGAGAGAATAAGAACAAGGTGTTACTTGCCTCAAATTCCTCTTCAATCTCCTTAGATTCAGCAAATCTCTTTACTCCTTGCCTTTCTCTTTTCTCCCTTCCTTTCTTTCTTTCCAGCGAACCAGAATAACTAAGGTCAGAGAGGAAGGTGATTTTGTTTTGTTCTTTGACAATATTTCTCTAGAGAGAATGAGGTTATATATGCCTAAGGATATTTTGGTAATCTTGTCCTCTAGCCTAATCCCAAGGCTTTTTGCATGCATGACAAGTGTCCAACTAGAGTGCCATGCACCTCTCACTCTCCTCTGATAACTCATCACCACTAAATACCAAAGGGATGCCTTTAGAAACTTAATTAAATTTGAAGATGTACTGAAAGAAATTTTTAATCTTGATAATTTATAATTTAATAAGTATGGAAATTTTGGGGTGTTACAAATAGTTGGTATATTAAGTCAAGGCTATGAAGCCCGTTATAGCATATGCTCCTCTTTTATCAGTATATTGACAGCTAAGGAAAGCCCAATCAGTAAGAACAGAAGCACATCATAACCGTAAGGTTTTCTTATATTCTCATCCAAATCTACTCTCTTTATCTACTTCAGATGCACAAAGAAAAAATTGAATTGCGGTTTTCAACGCAAGTCGCTATGAGGAAGAGATCACACTTATACACATGGATATTCAATTGAACAACAAGACTGTCATATTAATCAATCAATTCTCTTGATTGCTGTCGAATTCCTGTCCACTTAACCTTTTGATCCTTTGCTATTAATCTATTCCTCCTTACCTAACTTAGTACTACTAAGACATCAGAGTAGTAGCTAGGGCCCTCCTTTCCTATCTACTGAAAGCACTAATCCGATCAAAGATGAGAAGGTGGCAGCAGAAATTTAGTCTCTGACTACAAATAAGAAGGCTTATTTAATATAGCAGTTGGATAATGGGTCAGCAACGTTAAAACAAGATGGCTAGAAATGGGTCAATTTTCTATATTTTTTTTAATGAAACCCATCAATAAATCTAGTAGATCAAGCAACAAACAGAAAGTAGCTTTTGGCCAAAATAGATGAGCGATTCATCAAGTAACTAAGGGAGTAAAATTGCATGTGAAAGAAAATCGAATTCCTCTTTGATGATTAGATCTTTCCTTTTTGGCAAGTTTCTATCATCCCTTTCTAAATAGTAAGACGATTGGATCTAGACTTGACTTCCAATGTATCCTCTATAGCTGGAGCAAAAATAAGTTAAAAAATATATTCAGAAAAAGAATAACTTGAGCTAGATGGTGTAAGAGTTTTTTGAGTCTGGTACATGATATGGCTTACAATGCCTTTATTAATTAGTCAGCTGTCTGAAAAAAATTCGAAATGACCCATTTTGTACAGTCACTAAGTACAACACATGAAAAACTAAGTATATATCCTATAATGTATGTTGTACTAATTTTCCTTTTGCTAGTCTTTAGTACTATAACATGTCTTTACTGTCATTTGTTTTTTTTGGTACCTTAGGGCTAGTGTTTTTTACTGATAACCCTGATCGAAGGAAAACCTAATATGGTAGGAGGTTAACAACATACTAACTATCTAATATAACCATAGTCAACTTTATTCCGTTGATTCTCTAGTTATGTATAGGGGTCATTGGTCCTTAAAACTTTAGATTTTCGTCTGCTCTATCTCCCGCAAGCTCACTTCTAACTAGCATACTTTAGCTTTAATGGTTGATGTACCACCTTAGCATATTGAGATGGTTCTTTGAATGCCTTTATGAGATTATTCCTGGCTTCTGGGATGGTTGAAGCGCATTGTATATACGCCGGAATTGTTTTTAGGTGTTCGACTATGTTCACCTTAACTTTCGAGATATCTTTTTACTTAAATTCCATATTAGGTACATTGGTGCCTGTCATTCCGTTTGAAGAGGCTGCGATAGCGTCTGTGAAGGCAAGTTGCATCTTGACTAAAGGTTGATTTGATTGACTTCATTTAAGACTTTTGATTAAGTTTTTGTTGGCTGGAAAGCATAAAATTTATTATTTTTTAAATAAATAGGCCATGGTGCAGGGCTTAATAGTTCATATATCTTTGACTGATCAGGGCCTTTCGTAGGAATCTATACCGTCAACTTCTTCGACCTTTGGTTATATTTTATGGGGAATGTGCTAGCTTCCTTTCTGCTTATATCTAGATATGATTGTTGGGCTGTAGACTCAAGACATGCATCAGCAAACCAAAGTTATATTTTATGGGGAAAGTACTAACTTCCTTTCTGCTTATGTCCAGATATGATTGTTGGGCTGTAGACTCATGACATGTATCAGCAAACTAAGCTATGAATATTTTGACCATTTGCTTCAAAGCCCGCACATATTCTGAGGGGATTTCTTCAGCTTACCACCTTATAAGTTTTAAAGTCTCAAAACCAAATGATTCACAATAGATTGACCGTTTTCTAGTATAGAGAGTTAGGAATGACCTACTTTTTTTTTTTATATGAAAGATGTTTGAACATTTTAATAGTTCATGATGAATACTTGTTTGAACCTGACCTCCACTCGAGTCACCATCCCCAGCTGCCTCTTCGAAACCCAAAACCCATGTGTCACCAACTAGAAGCCACTCTCCCAAAATCTCTCTCTCTCTGAAGCCTCGTTTCTTCGGAGAAGAACAATCTTGGATCTCTTTTCGACTTCCTGACCTATTCCTATGAAGAGTTTAGGAGAATAATTCAAGGTATAACAGAGAAGAGTGATAGTCTATCTGGGACTGTGGTGCAAAGACGAAGTAATATAGTTAGTATATGGAGTATAGCAAGTAAGTAGTCAAAGGAATGCAGGCATTGGTAAGGTAAACATGGAGGGACTAGTAAGAAAACTTAAGGTCAGTAGGCAAAACAAAGAGTTTAGGAATGAGTGTTGTTGATACAAAAACTATTTATTTAGTTTATCCTCAACATCTAAGCTTTGCTTGTCCTTTTCATTCTTAAATTGAGTTTTTTTATTTATGAGCGTAGTAAATCGTCCAATCACTCCTATTCAGTTATTGGTCTTCATAGGTTATAGATCAAGCTTGGAAGAAGATGTGCTTTTCCTCCATAGTTGGATAGAGGTTATAGATGACTCATTTCAAGCTTTGAAAGAAAGTCCAACTTCATAAACTGGGTAACCATGCTCTAGAGATAAAGGATTCTCGATTGGCATCAAAGTCTCGTTTCACTCTCATGCTTCAATTATTCTCTTCATATGGGAAGAACTGCTCTTTAACTAACCACCTTATAAGTCTTGAAACCTCAAAACCAAATGATTGACAGTAGATTGACCATTTTCTAGTATAGAGTTAGGAATGACCTACTTTTTTTTTATAGGAAAGATGTTCAAACATCTTAATAGTTCTTGATGAATACTTTTTTTAACCCAACCTCTCCTTGAGTCACCATCCCCAGCCACCTCTCCTAAAACCAAAACCCATGTGTCACCAACCAGAAGCCACTCTCCCAAAATCCCTCTCTCTAGAGCCTCATTTCTTCAGAGAAGAACAATCTTAGATCTCTTTTCGGCTTCCTGACCTGCCAAGAGTACCCGACTTGATATGCTTGGGCTGAAAACTGGAAAGAATCTTCTATTCTACTTCTCATCAAGAGATTTAACACATACAGTAGTTGACTCAATCAATGAGATCCTCGGTTGACTCAAGCTATGGTACCTGGGGGCTCTAGACATAGCCAAGAGTCTCTTTGATTGCACCACCCTCTGATATGATGCTCTATACTCATCACTCTCATTCCTTGTATGTGTGCAAAAGCATGGCTTATATGGTGATCCTAAGCAAAGTCATATGCTAGACAAATATCATATCATCAATGCCTTTAGGGAATTAGGAAACTCCTCATATATGTATGGACTTCAAAGAAACCTCCATGAAGGAAAAGATCACTCCACAACCATGGCAAGAGCAAGAACCAAGAGAAAGCTATACTATAGAGCTTAACAATGCCTTTGTTGAGGAAAAGAAAAAGACGCATTGAAATGACTGGGCTATTGTAAATCAGATGAGTGATCTATGGAATTCTTCTTTGATTCCATCATGCATCTTGCTCACGAGGGAAAAGATGCAGGAGTTGACAAGAGTTAACAGTCCAAAAAGCGAAATAGTCTTTCAAAGCTCGGAAAGTTGAGCAATGTGGAATGAAGAGATGCCCAGAAGCCAGGGTGCGAGACTTTAAAAGCGTCCATTTTCTTCACTTTGTTCCGCAGATCATTTTCCTCATTCTCTATAGCTTCCAATTTTATTTGGATCTAGTCGACGAGGAAACTTCTGAATGGGGGTCATTTTGCAGCCAACCTAGTTTCATGATGACCACTTTGATGGTGATCAAAGAAGCAATTCAAAGGATCAACAAAGCTAGTAATGCATAGCTAGTTTTTGGTCCTCGAAGCAAGCAGTGGTAGATCTAAGAGTGGGATTGAGTTGGTCAAGCAAAAAGATGTCAACCTAGCCCTTTGATGACCATCTTTTGTTTAGTGACCAAACTCCATCTTGTTACTTTTTCTCTCTGTCAAATTATATGTCGAGTGATTTGATAAATCTGCTGTAAGCGCACAATGTTAGTTGTAGTGCAAACAGGTCATCTCTACGAGAATCTAAAGTGTTTTGCGTTCTTTCTAATCCTATTATTCTAACAGACTAAGGGTTCTAAGTTATTGTTTTTGTAATTCTAATTAACTTAGAGTATAGAATCTACTAGTTTACAACCAAATATTATTTCTATTATCTTCTTCCTATCATAAAATTGATCTTTTAGTTTTAATTTTTAGTTAAAGTGCTCTAAGCATGAACTATCAAGTGGTATGCACGCATAACTCATCAAAAATACTACTTTGCATAAAAATAAACTAAATCATTAGATAATTCTATGAAAAAGATGACAATCAACAACTCCAAATGTTAAGTATAGATTATCAAGAAACTTAACTCAAGTATAATCTATCAAAACATTAATCTATGAATTGTTATATTTTAATCTTTTCATGGAAAAATCATATCTTTATTATTTTATTTTAGAAAGAAAACAATAATAAACAATTATATGGTTGATTCCTAACTTTATCTACATCCTAGAGCTAAACTAATTTAGCTACTCATGATTCTAATTAACAAGATCCTACTTTTATTTATGAAAGCGATTAAAAATCATATTTTTCCTAAAAAGCAATTAAAGATCTACACTAGAAAGTGATTAAATCTATATAAAAAGTAATAGAATTACCTTTAGAGTTTGGTATGGCGACCGTCACCCTTTCGAAAAAATCATAATATTTATTAATCAAAAGTACATCTAAAATTACATTTAAAAAACTCTCCCTAATTACAAGAATTTATGGGGTATTTATAACCCAAACACAATCCTACTCCTACTCAAACTAAAAACAAAAGATATAATTCTAATCCAACACAAACTAATTTCAAGATATATAATATTAATCCAATCCATAGGTATTAGAAGCCAATGGTTGAGATTAGATGGCATAAAATACTAATTTTTGGTTCAAAAATCCGAAATTAAGTTCAGCACACTCGTAATCTGCTGGATCAGATTTTCCATTCTACAGTATTTCAGTAAAATGGCCATAACATTTGAGTATGAACTCGGATTGATCTGTTTTTAAACTTGTTTCGAAGATAATTTCGAGCTCTACAAACTTATCCAACATAAAATTTTTCAGTTCAAGGTTTATCATGGCCGAAAAGTCTCTTATAATTTTTTCTACTGCACTTGAGTTTCTGTCTTCACCTTAGTTAACTTTTTTTGCTCATATTCTTGACAAATTTGCATCTTCATCTTCTTTTCTTTACGAATCCTTTGTTACCTACAAAAACACACTAAATATACCCGAGTAGCAATTATTTATATACAAAAATAGATAAAATAATGAAGGAAAAATGCAAAATATGATATTAATCACACCCCACACCTATCGAGGAAAAAGGCAAAATATGATATTAATCACACCCACACCTATCTTTTGTTAGTTCTCGAGCAAAATATAGACTTAAAATGAAAAATAAAAATCCTAACTCACTTTCGCAGGAATCGCAATTGCACTTAGCATGTGCGACAAGCCGTTAAACTCCTATATTACCCTAGTGGACGAGTTGTGTCATATGAGGGTTTGCAGTGAATATACCCACAAAATTCGTGAAGAAAATAGATTAAGAAATAAAGAAAAGAAAATAAGGATAAGCAAAAATCAAGACAAACAAAAAATTTATACAAAAGAAAGAAAATTTTTTTTTATGATATTTTCTACAATTAATCTCACTAATATACCAATTCAAAAATGCATTTAGATTATCAGTTTTCAAGTCAAGTATCATATCAAATACAATATCATTTTAATCAAAAATTCAAATCCTATCTTTCAATACCCACTAATAAATAATTCATTGGCTCCTATACATCTGCATGCACGTGTGATAGTCTACTTCGATTTTTGATTCCAACTCTAACTCATGATTCATCTTCTCTCTTTCTAAACAAATTTTTTTCATTTTTTTTTGCTAATATTTCACCCTTCATATGAATATTCATGCTTGTTTAGGTGCAAAGTACCCGATTAATCGGATCATACTTTTTTTTCATGTCTGAGTCTATTGCCTTCATACCAAGCTCACCCCCCTTTTTTCTTTTTTTTTTCTTTTCTTCATTTCTAAGCTTATTGCCTTAAATACCAGGCTCACCTTGTTTTTGTTTTTTAGGATTATTGTCTTAAATACCACGCTCATCCGTTTTTTTTTCTTTTTTTTCCTTTTTTAGAAAGAGAAGACTACTCAATTGTTATCATTTTTGTTTTTAACCTAATAAACTATTGTAAAGTAAAAAATAGATGTATACTTAACTCAAAATTATTATTAGCGGTATTTATTTTTTGAATTTTTATTTTTTTATAAAATTCTAAGTATATTATCCAATCTACTCTCCTGTCAAACTTTAAATCTAAATTTATTCTTTTATTTATAATTATATTAATTTATTGAAGAAAATATTTTTGTATTTATATTTTTTTTTATACCTTTTTAAGATTTTTTTAATTAGCTTAAAAACTACCCAAAGTGTAAAATAAAGAAACCAAAAATAAAATCTAAAAATAAAATATAAATCCTAGAAAAACTAAAAATTTTAGAAAAATATGAAGAAAAATCTCCTAACCCACTTCCCCACACCTAAACTCGTGTATGCCCTCATACATGAATCGAAAGTGGTAAAATAAATATGAAAACTATTGTACAAATATTATACAAACAATGAGAGTCGTGAAAAGTTACGATCATAATATCGTCACCCTATTAACGTATAAAAAGCGGTTACGACCTCTCGATCACTTCCCACTTTCATACTATGTGTGTTTCAAACGTGAAGTTTGTACATTATTGTATCTTATCAATCTCCTACTAGTCACGAAATTACCTGTTTGTTTCTTATGCCACCCTTACTTTTTCTTTGTCTACATGTAAGCATTACTAATTGGGTTAAAAATATTTTCATTATAAACCTGCTAATCATCGTTGGTATCAAGCACACATGTAAGAATATCATGAGGTGTAAATGGTGCAATATGATTAAGTGAACCAACTGTGAAGTGTGGTGGCTCTTTGATGTGATATTTACTGCAAGTGCACAGTGTCGGTGTAGCACTGTACAGGTCGTCCCACAGGGATTTAAGGTATTTTTGCATTCCTTACTCTTTCCTTAGTCTAACGGACTAATCAAAGATTCTAATTTGAAATTGAGTTAATCTAAATAGCCTGGGATCTAGAATCAACTAATTTCCAATCATGTTCTTACTTCTATTATTTTCTTCTTTCATAAAAATTCGATCTTTTTAGTTTAATTTTTATTTAAAGTGCCCACTCATCAAAGATACTACTTTTTAAAAAAACAAACTAAATATTTAGATAATTCAATGAAAAAGATAAAATCAACAACCCCAAACCCTAACTAAATATAGGCTATCAAGAAACCTAATTCAAGTATAATCTATCAAAGTTTTCATCTTCGAGTTCTTGTATTTTAATCTTTTCATGGAAAAATCATATCTTTATTTATTTTATTTAAGAAGAAAAATATTAGAAAACAATTACATAGTGGAATCTAGCTTCATCTACATTCTAGAGCTAAACTAATTAGCTACTCATATTTTTAATAGGCAAAAACCAATTTTTATTCAAGAATATGATTAACCCTAATCTAAAAAGCAGTAAAATCTAAACTAGAAAGCAATTAACTTAATCTAGAAAGCAAATACAGATTAGAAAACAATGGCTTACCTTTGGAAAACGGTATTGTGGCCGTCACCCTTCAGCAAAATGCTAATTTTTATTAATGAGAAAACGAGTACAAAATTCCAAGATCTCCTTAGAATACAAGGATACGACTAATATATAGGTTTTGAAAATCAAACCCTAAATCTAAAAGAACTGAAAACCTACAAAATTACAATAAAGCCCTCAAAGAAATCTCCTGTGGAACGGCCAGATTTTGGCTGCTATTTGGCAGGTTAAACTGCCAATTGGCGGCTAAAGTTTGGAGAATTGATCTGGATTTTCTTCTTCACAAGTCTCTTGTCTTGTACTATTTATTTGCTTAACTGTATTTGACTTTGACTCCATACAGTAATTTAATCTTGTAGTCTCGCCCACTTTAGAAACTTTTCGGATTTTGATTTCCTATTCCAACTCTGATTTTATACCATCTCCTTATATAAATCGGATTATCTGAAAAAGACACTAAAAATATCCTAGTAACATTATTTATATACAAAAATAGGTAAATGAAGGCTATAAATATGCAATATATGGCACTCATCACACCCCCACACCTATCTTTTGCCAGTTCTCGAGCAAAACCTAGCCCTAAAAAGGAAAATAAAAATCCTAACTCACTTTCGTAGGAATCGCGATTGCACTTAGTATGTACAATAAGTCTTTAAACCCCTAGGTTACCCTAGTGGACGAGTGTTGTCTTGTGAGGGTTTGCAGTGAATATACCCACAAAATTCAAGAATAAAATTGATTAATGAATAAAAAAAAGAAAAATAAGGATAACCAAAAATAAAGAAAAATAAAAATTTCATGCAAAAGAAGGAAAAATCTTTTTTATAATATTTTCATCTATTAATCTCACTAATATACAAACTCAAGAATGCATTTAGATTATCAATTTTCAAATTGAGCGTCATATCAAATATACTTATCATTTTAATCAAAAATTTAAATTCTATCTTTCAAAACCCACTAACAGATAATCCATTGGCTCCTATATATCTACACGCACGTGTGATAGTCTACTTCGGTTTTGAACTCCAACTCTAACTCATAATTCATCCTCTCTCTCATAACAATTTTTTTTTCTTTTTTTTCTCTTTTTTTTCTTTTTTTCTTTTCTTTTATTTTTTTTAAAAATATTTCACCTTTCATGCGAATATTTATGCTTGCTTAGGTGCAACATACCCTATTACTCGGTTCATACCATTTTCTTTTTCTTTTTTTTTAGAATATTTCACCTTTCATGCGAATATTTACGCTCACTTAGTCGCAAAGTACCCGATAACTCAGATCATACTATTTTTTCACTCTTGAGCTTATTGCCTTAATACCACGCGCACCCCATTATTTTATCACTCTCGAAACTATTGCCTTAATACTAGGCGCACCCCATTATTTTATTCTCACTTTTTTCTTTTTTTCTTTTTTTTCTTTTTTTTTTGTTTAGAGAGAGAAGACTTACTCAATCTTATCATCTTTGTCCTTAACCTAATAAACTATTGTGAAGTGAAAAATAGATGTATACTTACCTCAAAACTACTGTTGGCGGTATTTATTTTTTAGATTTTAATCTTTTTTCATAAAATTCAAAGTGTATCATCCAATCACTCTCCTGTCCAATTTCAAATCTAAATTTGTTCATTTATCTGTAATTAGATTGATCTATTGATGAAAACATAATTTTTTTTTCAAGATTTGTTTTAGTTTTTTTTTCAGTTAGTTACCCTAAAAACTATCCAAAGTGTAAAATAAAGAAACCCAAAAATCTAAAAATAAAATAAAAAATCCTAAAAATAAAAATAAAATCCTAAAAATAAAAATCTCGTAATCCACTCGCTCACACCTAAACTTGTGTATGCCCTCATATACAAATCATTGGTGTCATCCTCTTTACCACCTACTAGACTCACCGGGTGCAAGACGTGCTCGTGTCGTAGAAGACTCACCCTTATCGATTTGTTTCAGCTAGCGCCAAATTTTTCGAAGACCTTGCTAGACTACATTGATTTGTTTAGTGGGATCAGCTGGCAAGTCTTGGTCAAAAAAGACATTATCCTCCTCCTCTTGTGTTATGTCTGTGGCATATATATTTTCGTCATCAGCATTTCTGTTCCAATCTTCTAGAACAGCAGCGTGATATGTCACTGAAATATGTTCGGCAGTGATAAACATGCGTGAGAGTGTATATGCATCAAATTCGGCACTAGGTGCATATGCATCAAATTCGGCACTAGACAAAAACCCGTGACACAACTGTGTAATTAAGCATGGCAGAGGCAAACTAGTTCTCGACCGTATCTTAGCATCAATAATAGTGTCGAATAGCTGTGTGCACGTACAGAAGTGAGTATCTTGACACATAATACAATCAACAACATAAAGTGTGGGCGTGTAAAAAGATGACATATGTATAATGCCCATAACATTAGTGTTGATCCAGTGACAAGTTGCGTGGATATTGCGATAGAGTGTCTTGCTGCTGATCCCTTTATCACGTGTTATTTTGCAATTCAGGCCATCCACGTAAGATAATCCTCAATCCTGCTGGGAGTGTGATTCCCCGTGTGAAGGAGGATACTCGTAGAAACCGAGATGGCCGCTACATGCACTTCGTGTAATTGGCCGCGCCATGGAGGTTTATGGTTTTGCGATCTTTCGAAATATCGGATTTCATAAAACTCGCATAAAATTCCTCCACTAACTCTGAGATATAGAATGCATTATGTGTATAAATGAGATAATTCCAGCCCAGAGTTTCGATCGCAGCGGCGAAATAGATACTAAATGTCGCAAAAATTTCGCCGAAAAACTTCTCACAAGCAAATCTAGCCATTATCTCTTAACTGTAATTACAAACAATTAATCTAATAAAACTTGTAAAAGATAAAAGATAGAGAGTACCTGCCCTGAAGTTTCACGGGAAAGAAGCTCAGATAAGACGCTGATTGGCGGCTTTCGCCACTGATTGGCGGCTTGAGAAGTTCCGTTGGCCGACAGATTGGAGTGGCTAGAGGAGGGTGGTGGTTCTGACCTTTTGATCTGCTATGGTCAGAGAAATAATGGGAGATTTTGCACTGTCCTGCAAAGAGAGAAGCAAAAGACAAAGGAGGGAGTGGGGTAAGGGGGAAGGCAGCTAGGGTTTTGGAAGAGTGGATTTGGGGAAGAAGAGGGCTGCTTGGGTTTATATAGGGATGAAAAATTGCAATCAGCTCCTCATTTTTCCTAATTTTGTTTTTAACAATGCATCATGTTAGTAACATAATATACATAATATACATGTTATTATACAAATAACAACATGCCTTTACGCATAGATCGGATCGTGAAGTATCACGACATCCACATTATCGCTCATTCGAGATTCTAAAAACGGTTTTAATTGGTGACAGTTTACTTTGAATAAACTACCACTTTTAGGATCCTCGAGATCAACTGCACCGTGATGGTGCACCGTCCGTACTATGTATGGTCCACTCCATCTCGACCTCAATTTTCCCGGAAATAAATGTAGTCTCGAATTATATAAGAGAACTTTTTGTCCGGGTATAAATGACTTTCGAATGATTGCTTTGTTATGAAACACTTTAGTTTTCACTTTATAAATCTTAGCACTATCATATGCATCCCGTCTAATCTCATCAAGCTCGTTAAGTTGTAGTCTCCGCTGCTCGCCAGTTTTTTCAAGCTCAAAATTTAGAAATTTGATTGCCCATAAAGTCTTATGCTCAAGCTCCACCGGTAAATGACACGCTTTTCCAAATATCAACCGATATGGAGACATGCCTAGATTAGTCTTGTAAGCGGTACGGTAGGCCCATAATGCATCTGCTAGTTTGCAAGACCAATTTTTTCTGTTGTGACTCACTATCTTCGCCAAAATCAGTTTAATTTGGCGATTGAAAACTTCCACTTGCTCACTAGTTTGCGGATGATACGGTGTGGCTAACTTGTGGGTAATGGAATATTTCCGCATAAGCGCCTCAAATGACCGGTTGGTAAAATGGGTACCGTTATCGCTAATGATAGCTCGAGAAATGCCAAATCGAGAAAAGATATTCTGTTTCAAGAACTTGGCAATGATTTTATTGTCATTCGATTTTGTGGCTATTGCCTCTATCCATTTGGAAACATAATCAACAGCGACTAATATGTATTGGTTTCCAAACAAGTTGGGTAACTGTCCCATAAAATCTATACCCCATACATCAAATATTCGATCTCAAGGATGGGTTGCAGAGGCATCATATTGCGCTGTGAAATTTTGCCTATGTATTGGCATCATGTGCACGCTTTGCAATATTCCACGGCGTCTTTGAAAAGAGTTGGCCAATTAAAACCACTCCACAATACCTTTTCAGCCATTTTCCTGGGACCAAAGTGTCCTCCATAAAAATCATGATAAAAAGAGAGGACACTTTGTATCTCATCGTCAGGTATGCACCGACGTATGATCTGGTCTGGACAATATTTGAACAGATATGGTTCATCCCAGTAAAAGAATTTTATTTTGGATAAGAATCTCTATCGATCTTGCTTGGACCAATGAGATGGAATCTCCTTGGTCACAAGATAGTTCACAATATCAGCAAGCTATGGTTCACGCATTGAAGCAAATAATTGCTCGTCAGGAAATGATTCATTTATGGGGCAAGAATTAGTTGGAGCGTTGGGTAGACGAGACAAGTGATCAGATACTAAATTATCATCACCTTTCTTATCTAATATCTCAAGATCAAACTCTTGTAGCAAGAGGATCCATTGAACAAGCCTTGCTTTTGCGTCTTTCTTGGTTAACAAATATTTTAAAGCAGCATGATCAGTGTAAACTATAATCCGTGATCCAATCAAGTAGGAACGAAACTTCTCAAGTGCAAAGACGACTGCCAGAAGCTCTTTCTCTGTGGTAGAGTAATTCAACTGGGCGTCATTGAGTGTCCTACATGCATAGTAAATCACATGTGGCTGCTTATTGATACGTTGACCAATGACGGCACCGATAGCATAATCGGATGCGTCACACATAAACTCAAAGGGTAAACTCTAGTTTGGTGCATGAATAATAGGAGTGGTAGTAAGTACCTTCTTGAGTTGCTCAAATGCTCTTAGACAATCAGGTGTGAAATTGAATGGTACTTCCTTGGCTAGTAGATGTGTCAAAGGCCTAGAAATTTTGCTAAAGTCTTTGATAAATCTTCTATAAAAACCAGCATAACCAAGGAAGGATGGTATATTTTTCACTGATCGCGGAGGTGGAAGATTAATGATGAGATCCACCTTGGCTTTGTGAACCTCGATACCATCCTTCAAGATGACATGCCCTAGCACTATGCCATTTTGACCATAAAATGGTATTTTTCCCAATTGAGTGTCAAATGCTTCTCATGACAACGCGTGAGAACTAACTCTAAATGATACAGACACTCTTAGAAAGAATCTCCGAAGATAGAGAAATCATCCATGAAAATTTCAAGAAATCGTTCAACTATGTCAGAGAAAATACTTACCATGCACCTTTGGAACGTGGCAAGTGCATTGCATAATCCAAAGGACATGCGTCTGTATGCAAAGGTGCCGAATGGACATGTGAATGTGGTCTTTTCTTGATCCTCCGGAGCGATGGAAATTTGGTTGTAGCCAGAGTATCCATCTAGAAAACAATAGAACTCATGTCCGGCCAACCGTTCCAACTTCTGATTAATATATGGTAAGGGGAAGTGGTCCTTACTAGTTGCAGCTTTAAGCTTTCTATAATCAATGTAGACTCGCCATCCCGTCTGCAAACGCATTGGGATAAGCTCATTTGTATCGTTCTTGACTACAGTGATTCCGGACTTCTTAGGCACTACTTGAACTAGACTTACCCATGCACTATCAGAGATATGATAGATGATCCCATTGTCAAGGCACTTAAGAATATCCTTCCTTACAGCTTCTTTCACTACCGGATTCAACCTACGCTGAGGATCTCTTGTAGGTCGTGCATTGTCTAGTAAATGAATTCTATGCTGCACTATAGAAGGACTTATCCCCTTAATATCGGCCATACTCCAGCCTATGGCTTCCCTATGTGCTTTCAACACTGATATGAGTGCTCCCTCCTGAGTGTTAGTCAATTCTATAGAGATATTGACTGGTAGTATGTCGTGTTCACCTAAGAAAGCGTACTTGAGATGACTCGGAAGGGTCTTCATCTCAAGCTCAGGTGGACACTCAATAGATGGTCGTAACTGAACCCGTGGTTCAGTCATCAATGGCTCAGGTGGAAGTTTTCATTGAGTGAAAGACACATAATTAGATGATTCATCGAGCATCTCCAAGAATACACTCTCATCAACTAAACCATCCAGCTCATCAAAGAATTCCTCCTTTTGGTGCTCACTGGACAACCCTTGGATCATATTCACTTCTAGGGGCTCGTCATGTGGATCACTTGGTTAGCGCCCTAAATTGAATATATTCAAGTCAAGCGTCATATTTCTTAAAGAAAGTCTCATCGATCCACTTCGGCAATTAATAACAACATTAGAAGTGGCTAAGAATGGACGTCCCAAAATAACTGGGATACAATGGTGTGGATCCACCACAGGTTGAGTCTCGAAGACTATGAAATCAACTAGGAAGATAAACTCCCCAATCTTAATCAAGACATCCTCAATCTCTCCCATAGGTGTCTTCACAGATATATCAACTAGCTGTAACGTCATCCTTGTAGGTCTCAACTCTCCCAGTCCTAACTGCTGGTACACTGACTAAGAAAGCAAGTTGACACTTGCTCCTAAATCTAGTAAAGCCCTTTCAATCACTGTAGTCCCTATAGTGCAGGAGATAGTAGGACTTACATGGTCTTTGTACTTCACAGGTGCTAACTAAGAGATGATGCTAGATATGTTAGCAGATAGGAAGACTTTCTTTGGAACATTTGTTGTTCTCTTCTTTGTGCATAAATCCTTTAAGAATTTTGCATAAGCAGGTACTTGTTGGATTGCATCAAGAAGATGAACATTGATCTTAACTTGCTTGAATAACTCAAGGATGTGTTCTACCTGAGGAGAAATTTTTCTTCAATCAATTTGGATAGGGAGCCTTTAGTTTATAAGTATGGTCAATAGGAGGATCAGAATTAGAAGGGTCAGATTCCTCTGTTGTGCTAGTGGATAGATCGTGGGATGATGATAATGATGAATCATGAGGTGATGATGGAATCATGGTATCAGGGAGTGTAGCCTGCCGTGTAATAGGAGTGGAATCAGGTGGCATGGCTATGTGATTGTCAACCAGCTTGCCAGATCGAAGTGTGTGAATGGCATTAACTTGGTTGACATGCGACTGATTAGAATTTGAGGAATTGGCATTAGGATTTGTTATGGGTTGACTTGGAAAGGTACCCTGGCCACGTTTACTCATTTGACTTGCTAATTGTCTAACCTGTTGCTCTACATTTTTAATAGATTGAGAGTTCACGAGTAGTTGTTGACCTGTACTTTGAATAAAATCAGCTGACACTTTCATAAGATTTTCCATGTGTTTGTCAAGGTTGGACATATGCGTGTCAAACTTGAAATGAGACTTGAGAAGATTTTCAACGTGCTTCTCAAGTGACTGGAGTCACTTTTCTTATTCATTATTAGACCCCTGTTATGAATATAAGTGGTTTTGTACAGGTGGTCTATTCTGGTTGTTCCCATGATTTGAAGCGTTTGGGTGTTGATAAGCACCCACATTTGGTCTTGGGAACTGACCAGTGATTGGAGGCTGCATGTTGGGGTTCAGGGCTCCCTGATATTGCCCTTGACCCCATGAGAGATTCGGATGGTTCCTCCAACCAGGATTGTATATCGGAGCATATGAATTATTAACGGGTCTTTGATACATGGCGTTAGCCTGCTCAAGTGTGGGACTCATAGGATTTACTAACAATGGGCACTCCTTCATAACGTGATTGAGAGTTCCGTAATTAAAGCATGTGGGACTTTGGATTTGATTCACTTGACCCACTGGTGGAGTACTAGGAGTATCCAGTGTCTCAATTCTCCTTATAATGGCTGCAATCTTAACTTCGGCAGCTATAAAACTATCGACGCTATGGATCCCACCCTTATGAGCAGAAGTTGATACACTGGGCTTCTCAGTGGGACTCTCCCACTGCATAATCTTCCACGATAAGTCCTCAAGAAAGTCCCATGCCTCATCCTTATTTTTCCTCATAAACTCCCCCTGACACATGGACTCCAGAAGAGTTTTGGATGTGTAATCGAGTCCTTCGTACACGATTTGACAAAACTGCCACTTTTCTATCGCATGGTGGGGGAATTGAGCTAATAAATCCTTGAACCGTTCTAAGTATTTCTAGAAGGGTTCTCCCGGCACTTGATGGAATTGATTAATTTGATTTCGAATTTTTGCCGTCTTGTGAGTGGGATAATACTTCTTGAGAAACACTGTAACGAATTCATCCTAAGTAGTGATTGAATCAGTAGGCATACTGTACAACCACTTCTTGGCATTATCCTTAAGTGCAAAGGGAATGAAGCGGAGCTTAATTGCATCCTCTGATAAGTGCTGCAATTTTATCATCACGCATCTTACTGAAATTCACTGCTAAAGAGATATGCATCTTCTGAATCAGAACCAGCGAATTTAGGAAGCATAATGATGTACTGCGGCTTCAACTCATAGTGATTACCCGCTGCGTGTGGAAGTTTTATGCATGATGGAAGTGATGTGCGCAACGTGTAACATCGATCCTGAAGGATCGGGATCGGTATCCATCTTGGCATCCCTGAGCAAATCTGATCTCACTAGACGACCAAATCGATCACGGATCCAATGTGGCATGAATCAGCGACCGTGAGTGTATGCTTGAATTTCCTAAACTAATGCAAGAAGTGGAGTGTGGTGGAGAGATAAAGCGGTGAAATATATATGATCAAATAAAAATGTGATTCTTACTGTTCCTATTTTTTTTTATATTTTTTTACAGAACTAGGGAACAAAACTACAGAACTGGAGAAAATTTTGGTTCAGTTAGTACCTGATGATCCGCCAATTGGAGGGTTTAGCTACCAAATAGTGGTTAAACCAGAGAGGTTGACTCTCTGGTTTTTGCTGCTTAGTCCAGAGGCTTTTCTAATCCCTTTTATCTTCCTGTATCTACAATTTCTGACCCCTGGACACTCAACACACACTGTTAACCTATAAAATGTTAGAAAAAGCAAGAAAAACACCATCAATCCCTAGCAACGGCGCCAAAAATTTGATGTGATATTTATTGTAAGTGCACAGTATCGGTGTAGCGCTGTAAAGATTGTCCCATAGGGATCTAAGGTATTTGTGCGTTCCTTACTCTTTCCTTAATCTAACAGACTAACCAAAGATTCTAGTTTGAAATTGAGTTAATCTAAATAGCCTATGATCTAAAATCCACTAATTTCCAACCATATTCTTACTTCTATTATTTTCTTCTATCATAAAAATTCGATTTTTTTAGTTTAATTTTTATTTAAAATGCCCTAAGCATGAACTATCAAGTGGTGTGTAAGCATAACTCATCAAATATACTACTTTTCATAAAACAAACTAAATCTTTAGATAATTCAAAGAAAAAAATTAAATCAACAACCCCCAACCCTAACTAAGTATAGGCTATCAAGAAACCTAATTTAAGTATAACCTATCAAATTCTTAATCTTCGAGTTCTTATATTTTAATCTTTTCATGGAAAAATCATATCTTTATTTATTTTATTTAAGAAGAAAAATATTAGAAAGCAATTACATGGTGGATCCTAACTTCATCTACATCCTAGATCTAAACTAATTAGCTACTCATATTTTTAATAAGCAAAAATAAATTTTTATTCATGAATATGATTAACCCTATTCTAAAAACCAGTAAAACCTAAATTAAAAAGCAATTAACTCTATCTAAAAAGCAAATACAAATTAGAAAGTAATGGTTTACCTCTGGAGAACGATGTTGTGGCCGTTACCCTTCAGCAAAATCCTAATTTTTATTAATGAGAAAACGAGTACAAAATTCTAAGATCTCCTTAGAATACAAGGATACGGCCAATATATAGGCTTTGGAAATCAAAACCTAATTCTAAAAGAACTGAAAACCTACAAAATTACAATAAAGCCCTCGAAGAAATCTCCTGTGGAACGGCCAGATTTTGGCCGCTATTTGGCGGGTTAAACCACCAATTGGCGGCTAAAGCAAGGAGAATTGATCTGGATTTTCTTCTTCACGAGTCTCTTGTCTTGTATTATTTATTTGCTTAACTGTATTTGACTTTGACTCCATGCAGTAATTTAATCTTGTAGTCTCGCCCACTTTAGAAACTTTTCGGACTTTGATTTCCTATTCTAACTCTGATTTCATGCCATCTCCTTGTATAAATCGGATTACCTGAAAAAGACACTAAAATACCCGAGTAGCATTATTTATATACAAAAATAGGTAATATGAAGGCTATAAATATGCAATATATGGCACTCATCACTCTTCTAACTCACAAAGTAATGCAAGCTCCTCTGCAAACAAATTCTCAAAGATTTTCTCGGAAATTAATGACACACTTGCTCAAGTATCATCATACGTAGTGTTAGTATATGCCAATTCGTTGAATAGCATGAGCTCGTCCTCAAAAATTTGCTCAAATGAGGGTTTATCATGAGTGCAAGAGGTATAATGAGAGTGCAAACTGTAAATCATGTTTACCTCAATGAGGGAGCTCGTTGTGTACTCATCCATATTGAATATGTTCAATACCACAGTCATATTCCCAAATGATAGCTTCATGACGCCACTCCTGCAATCAATTAATGCATTTGATATTGTAAGCAATGGTTTACTCAAGATAACGGGAATTTGATTCCTTGGATTGGAAATCGACTCAGTTTCTAAGACAATGAAGTCTATAGAAAAGATAAACTCGCCGACTTTAATGAGCACATCTTCAACCATACCAAGTGGTTTCTTGATCGAACGATCAGTTAGCTGTAATGTGACTTGGTAGGTTGAAGTTTTCCTAACCCCAGTTGCTGATAAATAGTGAAAGAAAGCAAGTTGACACTTGCCCCTAGATCAAGCAATACCCTATCAAATGTAGTGCTCCCAATGGTGCATGAGATTGTGGGGGATCCTGGATCTTTGTATTTGACAGGCAAGGAGTTAGAGAGGATTTGCGATATATTTGCAGTAAGAAAAACTTTCTCAGGAACATTTCTTACTCGTTTATTACTCGTTTCATAAGCCGATTAAGATATGGTGCTTTCGGCTTAGAAATAGGTTCTTCCAAATAAGCATGTGACGGTAATGGAGGTGATGGAGATAGACATGGAGAAATAGATGGAAAAGATGGTGTAGTCTGCAAAATAGTAAAAGTGAGATCAGAGGGCATGGCTACATTATTGTCCACTTGCTTGCCAGATCTGGGTGTGTAAATGGCATTGCATTTGTGAACATGGGATGAAACCAGCTGAGATGAGTTAGAGTTAGGATTTATTATTGGTTGACTCGGAAAGGTACCCAACCCCCGCTCATTCAACTGTGTAACTAACTGTCCAACTTGCTGCTCTATATTCTTGATCAACTGAGAACTTGCAAGTAGTTGTTAGTTGGTTCGTTGTATAAATTTAGTAGACACTTTTATTAAATTTTGCATTTGTGTATCTAAATTGGACATTGTTATGAAAAGGTTCTCCATATTTCTTTAAGTGTTGTTAGCCATCTATCATAATTATTGTTAGACCCCTGCTGTGGATACAGTTGATTATGCGTAGGTAGTCTATTCTGCTTGTTCCCTTGATTCGTAGAATTTAGTTGTTGATATACACCCACATTAGATCTCGAAAACTGACCATTAGGTGGAGGCTACATATTAAGATTGGGGGCTCCCTGATATTGCCTTTAACCCCATGAGAGATTTAGGTGGTTCTTCCAGCCAGGATTGTATGTAATAGCATAAGAATTGTTTATGGGTCATTAATATAAGGCATTAGCCTGCTCAAGTGTGGAACCCGTGGAATTTATCAATAAGAGACTCCTTCATAACATGATTTGGAGTTCCGCAATTGAAGCATGTGGGAACTTGTATTTGATTAACTTGACCTACCGGTGGAGCGTTAGCCTCAATTCTCCTTATAAGGGCTGCAATCTTAGTTTCAACAGTTATAGAGCTGTCGACGCGATGGATCCCACTCTTATGCGCAGAAGTTGATACATTGGGTTTCTCAGCAAGACTCTTCCAGTGCATGGTTTTTCATGATAAGTCCTCAAGAAATTTCCATACTTCATCCTCATTCTTTCTCATAAACTCCTCTTGACACATGGACCCAAGACGAGTTTTGGATGTGTAATTGAGTTCTTCGTATATGATTTGACACAACCGCCACTTTTCTATTGCATGATGGGGGCACTGAGCTACAAATCTTTGAACCGTTCCAAATATTTCCAGAAGGGTTCTCCAGGCACTTAACGGAATTGATTAATTTGATTTCAATTTTTTGCCGTCTTGTGTATGGGATAATACTTCTTGAGAAACACTGTAACGAATTCATGCCAAGTAGTGATTGAATCAGTAGGCATACTGTATAATCACTTCTTGGTGTTATCTTTGCGAGTGAATGGAATGAAGCGGAGCTTAATTGCAACCTCCAATAAGTATTATAGTTTAATCATTACGCACACTTCCTGAAATTCACTGATAAAAAGATATGCATCCTCAGAATCAGAACCAGTGAATTTAGGAAGTATGCTGATGTACTGCGAATTCAGTTCATAGTTATTACCCACTGCAAATGGGAGTTTGATACATGATGGTAGTGATGTGCACAATGAGTAACATCGATCCTGAAGGATCGGGATTGGTTGGTCCATCTTGTCTCCCTGAACAAATCTGATCTCACTATTCGATCAAATTGATCACGGGTCCAATGTGGCATGAACTAGTTACCGTGAGTGGATGCGTGAGTTTCTTAAACTAATGCAAGAAATGGGGTGTGGTGAAGATGAAAGAGTGGAAGAAATATTATCAAAGAAAAATGTGATGTCCTACAATTTTTATTTTTTTGTATTTTTTGTATTTCTTTTACAAAACCAGAGACCAAAAATACAGAATCAGAGAGAAAACAGGGGAGAAACTCACTAAAATTGCCGCTAAATGCCTGCAATTACAGCTATTTAGCGGCAAAACCAGGGTGTTTGGCTCTTTGGTTATTGCAGTGTATTTCTGAGTCTATTTTAATCCCTTTTTGCTTCCTGTATCCAAACTTACAAGTCCCTGTACACTCAACACATACTGTTAACCTATAAAACGCTAGAAAAAGTAAGAAAATACCGTCGAACCCTGACAACGGCGCCAAAAACTTGATGCGATAAATCTACTGCAAGTGCACAGTATCAATTGTAGTGCAAACATATCGTTCCCACAAGAATCTAAGGTATTTTGCATTCTTGCTAATCCTATTATTCTAACGGACTAACAATGGGTTCTAAGTTATTGTTTTTGTAATTCTAATTACTCTAAGATATAGAATCTACTAGTTCACAGCCAAGTATTACTTCCATTATTTTCTTCCTATCATAAAAATTAATCTTTACATGCTCTAAGCATGAGTTATTAAGTGGTGTGCAAGCATAACTCATCAGTAATACTACTTTGCATAAAAACAAACTAAATCACTAGATAATTCTATGAAAAAATAAAAATCAACAACCTTAAAACCTAACTAAGTATAGGCTATTAAGAAATTTAACTCAAGTATAACCTATCAAAGTATTAATTTACGAGTTATTGTATTTTAATCTTTTCATAGAAAAATCTAATGATTTAATTTTTTCTATGCAAAGTAGTATTTTTGATGAGTTATATTTGCAAACCACTTGATAGCTCATGCTTAGAATACTTTAATTAAAAGATTAAAACTAAAAGATCACTTCTATGATAGAAAAAAGATAATGGAAATAATACATGGTTGTGAACTAGTAGAATTTATATTCTAGGCTAATTAGAATAACTTAAATTCAATCTAGAACCTTAAATTAACTCGTTCGAATAGTAGGACAAGAAAGAACGTAAAAACACCTTAAATCTTCATGCGAACGACCTATTAGCACTACAACCAACACTGTATGTTTGTAGTAAATTTATCATCTCAAGTTTTTGGCGCCATTGTCGGGGAAGATTTTTATGTTTTTCTAGGAAGTGGGTTGAGAATCTAAGGTGTTTTTGTGTTCTTACTTATCCTACTATTCTAACGAGTTAATTCAAGGTTTTAGATTGAATTCAAATTATTCTAATTAGCCTAAGATATAGATTCCACTAGTTCACAACTATGTATTACTTCTATTATTTTTTTTCTATTATAAAAGTGATCTTTTAGCTTTAATATTTTAATTAAAGTATTCTAAGCATGAGCTATCAAGTGGTATACAAGTATAACTCATCAAAAATACTACTTTGCATAAAAACAAACTAAATCATTAGATAATTCTATGAAAAAGCTGAAAATCAACAATCCCAAACCCTAACTAAGTATAGGCTATCAAGAAACTTAACTTAAGTATAGCCTATCAAAATATTAATCTACGAATTATTGTATTTTAATCTTTTCATGGAAAAATTATGTCTTTATTATTTTACTTTAGAAAGAAAATAATAATAAGTAATTACATGGTTGATTCCTAACTTCATCTATACCCTAAAACTAAACTAATTTAGCGACTCATGGTTCTAATTAAGAACATCCTATTTTTATTTATGAAAGCAATTAAAAATCCTATATTTCCTAGAAAGCAATTAAAGATCTACACTAGAAAGCGATTAAATCTATCTAAAAAGTAATGGAATTACCTTTAGAGCTCGGTTTGGTGACTGTCACCCCTTCGGCAAAATCCTAATATTTATTAATCAAAAGTATATCTAAAATTACATCTAAAAAGCTCTGCTTAATTACAAAGATTCATGGGGTATTTATAACACAAATACAATTCTGGTCCTACTCAAACTCAATACAAACGATATAATCCTAATCTAACACAAACTAATCTCAAGATATATAATCTTAATTCAATCCATAGGTATTAGAAATTAATGGTTGAGATTAGATGGCATAAAATACTAATTTTCGGGTCCAAAATCTGAAATTAAGTTTAGCACACCCGTAACCCGCTGGATCGGATTTTCCATTCTGCAGCGCTTCAGTAAAATGACCATAACGTTTGCATACGAACTAGGATTGATCTATTCTTAGACTCATTTCGAAAATAATTCTGAGCTCTACAAATTTATCCACCATAAAGTTTTTCAGTTCAAGCTTTTTCTTGGCTGAAAATGCTCTTGAAATTTCTGCTACTACACTTGAGTTTCTGTTTTCACCTTAGTTAACTTTCTTTACTCGTATTCTTGACAAATTTGCATCTTCTTCTTCTTTTCCATTCGAATCCTTTGTTACCTACAAAAACACACTAAATATACCTGAGCAGCAATTATTTATATATAAAAATAGATAAAATATGGGAGGAAAAATGCAAAATATGATATTAATCATCAAGCTTGCTCTTGATTTTCCAACCATTGTCATAAAGAAAGCACTTCTATCGATCGAAGTGGGAAAATTCCTACTGTTCATACAGGATAGTTTCTTTGACTTGGTCCATAAGGCATTCTTATATCAGGGTGGTCAAGAAAGAAAGAATAATTGATCCTTTTTTTCACAGATAGCGGCGAGAGGAGTGCTTATTGAGAAAGATGCAAATTAAGCCTAAAAGGGCTGAAAGAACAACTTTTTTAATTTTTGTTCCTTTGTTCTTCCCTCTCTCTGTGGATTCCCTAGTGGCTATTCTTTCTATGTGGGCACTTTCTAGCCAAGCATTCTTCCCTATGGAAGGCAAACCGTATCTGAATCCACAAAATATATAAGTTTCATGAATCTGTTGCACACCGTCAACCCCTCTTTCCTTACTTGATGGGGAAAGTCAAAGTGGAGGACATCACCCTATAGAAGACAACACTTTTGATTTGAAGATTTTTTTATTTTGTTATTAGATCAGTCACAATGAGTTTTGTTCACAACTATCATCGATGACTATGTAACTGTTCCCTATCGATAATGACTTACCCTAAAGTTTGTCGCTGTACTGAATACAATATAAATCCCAGCCTGAAGGTTGGTTCTTATGATTGAAGGCGATGAAGAAAGATTATAATATAGAGGGATGGTCAGACAAGATGTACGGATTAGCAAGTGCACACACAAGAGATAGATAGATAGGTTATCATTGTCAAAACAAGGAAGAAAACAAAACTTTTGTATTTTAATTTCGATTGACCTTATTCCAGTGCCATTATAAATATAATTCACTAAGTTACTATTCATATAAATATAACAGATTCTAATTTATCCATTTACCTACTTAAAAATAATATGGAAGTTCATCATTTGCTGTTGTACCAGATCTCTAGTTCAGCAATCTATGTTAAAATTGTCATAACTTTTACTCTTGAACTCCAATTAAGTTTATTCAAGTTTTGTTAGAATGCTAATTGAATTATTTAGAATTGATTAAGAGGTTAGACTCTAATTTAATGTTATCTTGGACAAATCAAATCTGGAAGCCACACTTATACTAGGTTCATAGCAGCAACAGTATGCCCATAACAAAATAGCTGTAACTTTTGATCTAGAACTCTAATTAAGCTCATTTAAGATTCATTAGAAATATGATTAAATTCTCTAAAACTATTTGAAAATTTACCCTCTGATTCCATTTTGTACTAGTCAAACAAGACCTGAAAATCTGACTGCCCACTAAATAGTAGCAACACAAACATATATACTACATCCGTGCATATACCTCTTGATTTATGATATGATACCCGTGTACACATGTTTATTCACTCTTATTATTTATCTGTATATGGTAAGTTTAGACTATCATAGCTCATGTCTTGGCATACATTCCATGTTTGTGTAAATACTTGATACAAGATATGATATAAATACGCACATGTTTAATTATATAGGTTATTACTTGTACATAGTTTTCTTGCTTGGAAGTTGTACTGCATGCATGGAACATGTTTTATATTTCTTGTACTCACCAGTGTTGTGTCATTGTTTTCCATGCAAGTTGCAATTCCTTCCATTGCATGGATTTTAAGATTACAAAAATCTCCAAAATACAATGAAAAAGAAATAGAAATTAAACGAAAGGACATATATCATGTCTCTCTCTTTTAAAAAAGGCGTGGGCTCTTGACGTGGCTATAGAATGTTGATCTCATACTCCGTGGATGATCTGATACTTAGATTGGTCTTGAATTTGAGGAGTTGATGAAGAAGCTTCTTGCCAGCAGCTTCTTACTACTAGTCGGTATGTCTTCACGTAGAAAATCAATTCAAAGGTGTCCAAAGATCTCCAAAAGATTTTCCCATGATCCTCAAAACTCCCCTCTTGGCCCCTACTTATAGTTTTAGGGATTTCCTTAGAAGATAAAGATGGAATCCCACCTCAATTTAATATCTGAATTGTATTTGGATTTAAAATCTTTAAATCGGAGTAATTATATATGATTAGTGTTGGAATTCTAGTAACAATCAAAAGAAAACCCTATTTGGAAACTGAATTAGCCCTGCATTCATGAGGCTATCATCCTCGCGTAAGGTTATTAGCCTCGTGCGGGACTACTAGCCTTGCATACGCGAGGCTATCTGCCTTGCATGCGCGAGACTGTTCGCCCTGTGTGTGGCTTAGTTCTTCTTGAATCTAAATTTACCCCCTCCAAAGTTTTTAAAACCTTATGTGCTAATCTCTAATGAGTTTTGAAATACTTTAGATTTCAGCTCTTTAAGTTTTCATCATAAAAGCTTCTTTTGTATGCGGGGTTATTTAGCTTCGTAAGGCTATTGTCAAAACTCAAGCCATACTGGAGGCCACCAAGCAAAGCATGACGAGGTGTTGAAGAAGCAAGATGAACTTGTCCTGCATCATGGACAGCTTCAGCAAGAGATTAGCATGCAGAACAAGGCAATCAAGGAGGCCAGATCTTACGCTACTTAGCAGCTGACCATCAGGGAAGACAAGTTGCACAGTCAAGTATTAGCGTCGTGAGGAAACTCGTCAGGAAGCCCTTGAGGAAGTAGAGGCAAGTTTAATGGTTTTAGGCAACCCTTAAATCTTTTTTTTCATTTCATCTCCTCTTTTGTTTCTTTCTTTTCTTGGTGAAGAATAAAACTTTTTGTGATGTTCTCTCTCTCTTTCTTTTTCTACTGTCTTGTGCAAAAAACAAATATTTCAATTAGTTTCAATACATTGCCTTGTTTGGAAAATTCCTGTGCAATTAGCTTGTGTCCTTCTAATGTGCCGAGGTTACATTACTTCCATTACCAGGTTCTTCTTCTTCTTTTTTTTTGAGAAAGACTCGTCTGAAAAGTAGACAGATCTGGGTGAAAAACTGAATTGTGGACTTGTAGATTTTTGGAGGGTAGAGTTGCAAAAGATTGAACCTATTATAGATATGGTGTGGCCATAACAAGTTTAGTTTTGGCATTTTCAATGAGAGCGAAAACAGATAGAGTCAGGGTGATTTGCCTGGATAATAAATAAAATCAATTTGAGATTTGGGGGTGATTCACCTGGATAACAGATAGAATCAATTTTAAGATTTGGAGGTGACTCATCTAGATAATAGACAATGCCAATTTGAGATTTGGGGGTGATTCACCTGGATAACAGATAGAGTTGGTGATCGTGTTAGGATCAGAAAATTGCAGACAGAGGTATGGCTGATATACCTACGGGGTGATTTGCCTGGATAATAGATATAATTAATGATCGGATCAGGATCATGGGGTGACTCTCTTGGATAACAGACAGAGCCGGTGAACAGGTTATGATCATAAAAACCGTAGATAGATGTATGGTTGATATGCTTACAAGGTAATTCATCTGGATAACAGACAAAATCGATGATCGGATCAGGATCATGGGTGACTCGTCTGGATAATAGATAGAGCTGGTGATCAGATTAAGATTATAAAAACTGCAGACAAAGGTATGACTGATATGCCTATGGAGTGATTCACCTAGATAACAGACAGAATCGATGATCGTCTGGAAAATAGATAGAGCCAGTGATCTGGTTAGGATCACAGTTACAATTTTTTTGTTGAAGTATGTACGGGATGACTTGTGAGATAAGAGAGATGGTTCAAATCTTATTGTCAGAGATAAGAGCTTAATGTGACAAGTTTGTGATAAGTGTCTTTATGAAGTGATATCGCTAAGATGGTTCAAATCTCGCTGTCAGAGATAAGAGTTTAATATGATAGGTTTGCGACAAGTATTTATATGAAGTGATATGGGTGAGATAGTTTAAATCTCGTTGTCAGAGATAAGAGTTTAATATGATAGGTTCACAGGATTTTTAGCAAATTTCCAAGTATAAATGGATTTAATGTGCCAATCGTCATTTGCGTTGGACTGGCCATACTATTTTTCTCAGCATGATGAGTTGTCGAGAATTTTTATTGGGCTTAGATGACCAATGTTCCGTCTACCCTTAGCTTTTGAACTTTGGGTTGTTAATTTCATTCTCTTGCCTCTAGTATGATAGGGTTGGCGGGAATTTTACTCTCTTCTCATTACTTTAGCAGCATTGGAAAATTTATGCTTTTTCAGCATTATGATGGGTTGGCGAGAATTTCTTCTCTTTCCTTTACTTTAACAATATTGGGCAATTCATGCTTTATCCCCAAACATGATAGGTTAGCGAGAAACTTGTTTTTTCCCTTTGTTTTAACAACATTGGGCAATTCATACTTTTACCTTAGTACTATGAGTTGTCAAGAATTTGATTTTCTTTCCCCTTTGCTTTTGTGGGTATGGATTTGTTGTGACAGATTTGTCGTAGGTTTTTTAGCAAATCTTCAACTATCAACGGATTTGGTGAGGTTTTACCAATTGCCATTTGAATTGGGCTGGTCATGCTATTTCCCTCAGTATGATAAGTTATCAAGGGTTTTGTTTGGGCTTAGATGCCAAACATTCCCTATCCCCTTAGTTTTTTGAGTTTTGGGTCATTAGTCATCATACTTTTACCCCCAGTACAATAGGGGTGGAAAGAAGTTTTTAATTTCTCTTCCGTTGCCTTGGCGGTATTGGAGAATTCATACTTTATCCCCTAGCATAATAGATTAGTGAGAAATTTATTCTCTTCCCTTTGCTTTAATAGCATTGGACAATTTATGTTTTTACCCCTAGCATGATAGGTTGTCGAGAATATCCTCTCTTCCCTTTGCTTTAACAACATTGAACAGTTCATACTTTTTACCTCAGCATGATGAGTTGTCAAGGATATGATTTCCTCTCCCCTTTGCTTTATTAGCATTGGGTTGTTAGTCATCATACTTTTACCCCCAGTACGATAGGATTAGCGAGAAGTTTTTAATTTCTCTTCCCGTTACTTTAGCGGCATTGGGCAGCACAAATTTACATATGTTTTCTTTTTTTTCTTTTCCTTGTTTTCTTCTTTTTTTATTGTTTTGTTTTTTCTTTTCTTCTCCTTTTCTTTTGTTTTTTTCCTTTTTATTTATTTTATTTTTTTGAAATTTTTATTTATAGTGCTCATTTTGCCATCAAATTTTCAGTCACCACACAAAAAATTCCAATGGCCAACAAAAGCAAAGAAGTAGCAGGATGCTTATCATCATCAACATCTTAGGCAGCCACGACCCAATCCGGTTGCTAGTGAACGAGGAGAGTTGATCATAGTTGCGGTTTAGAGCGTACTCAGGGAGTACGCTTGCTAGTGCTGGCTGCTCGTGCTTCGCAATTATGGCGGCAGTTTCAATCTCTACTGTGCTAGCGTCAATCAAGTGTTTCCTGTGGTTTTTCTTGAATTAGCTAAGAAAGTTCATTGTTCATCTTTCAGCAAGTCTATAATTTCTCATTTTTTGGTAGAAATCGGAAAGAGTCCCTTTTGCTTCAAATTATGCAGGCCATAGTTCTTTACATCATATTTTCCATAGGGATTGGAGCTGCGCCAACTAGAATTTCCAAGGATTCTATGATAATTATTGTTGCATTTGCAGACACCTTTTTCTATTCCGGTCTTAACTGGTCACTTTCGCATTGATGAGTGTCTGAATTTTATCCTTCATAATATAGCAATTCTTGGTTGGGTGCCCAATATTTTGATGGTAGAGACAATACTTGGGATCATCTATCTTCCCATCTTCCTCTGTCTTTTGATTTTTGGGTAATTTGAGCATCTCCTTTTTACTTAGTAAGTGAAAGAATATGGCTGCTTGTTCATCTTTGAAGTTCATCTTTGAAGTCGTATGTCCATTGCGATATAGAGGAATCTCAATTATTCTGTGGCTTTTGGTGTGTGGTGCGCCTTATAGTCATCGCTTCTTTTCCCTTAGGGTGGGATGGTTGTGGCTGTGGCCTGTTCATGGACATCTTTATCTGGGCACGATATTCATCGATACGTCTGATTATATCCTCCGCTTGCTCTCCTTGTTGACAAGGTCTTTCCAAATTTTAGATTATATCGCTCCCATCTTAATGAGAATGTTGGCTTGGAGGTTGAGCTTACATGTTTTCACTAGCACTTCTTGTGACATGCCATGCGGAAATCTCAATGATATCTCTCGGAATGTTCTCAAAACTTTTGACGGTCTCATCTTCTTTTTATTTGTTTACAATGAGAGTATGGAACGAGATCTCCGTGTCATCTTCGAAGAAGCGGTGCAGAAATTCCTTCTTCATGGCAATCCATGATTTAATGGTCCCTAAGGACAACTGTATAAATCATGTAAATGCAGTCCCTCTCAAGATACTTTAAAATTTTTTGGTCATTATAGGATCATTCCCCATAAGATGACCTATCTGTGACAAGAAATTGTATAAGTGCTGGTTGGGAGAACCTTTTTCGTTTACGTTTAAAGGCTTGTTCTTTTCGGGAAAAGGAGCCAATTCCCACTCTACTAGATATGGCCTAGTAACTTCAACTTCTTGCAGGTCTTTTCTATGCATCAGAGCTTCCAACTGGTCCTGTATCTTTTGCATCTTTTATACATGTGGGTCTATTAAAAAGTTAAAATCCTCTTCTTTTCTTAGATCTTTGGTTGTCTCACCATCGTTCTTTGGTGGTTCATCAGAGGGTTTCTCCATCTTGTCTTCCCAATTCTTTTATACATTCTCCACCACCTTTAGAAGCAGTGTCCAGAGTTCGTCAAGACCTTTTTGTTGTTCTTGAATCAAGCATTCTTGAGTTTCTAGCCTCTGGTTTATTTCATTGAAGCTCCCTGTCATATGGACTATTGTTTCTTCAAATTGATAAGACTCATATGACTGAGATGTAGCAATAGTTAAGTGATCGCTATCTCCTTCGTCTTCTTCATCCGAACCCCCAACCAACCTCTTGTAATTCTGTGGAGCTAAAATTTCTGCCGGGAGACATGTACAATGATAGCTTTCGTGTTAGATGAATGCATGTCGGCACATGATTTCATTTCTTTACTCACAATGTTTGAAGTCATAAATAGAGGTTCTTTATCGGTGGTTACACTTCATCTTTGAACTTGCCTTCTTTTAGGTGTATTATTCTTTGGTTCAGTTATCTGACTAAAAATCGAGGATCTAAGCAGGCCACATTGGCAATTGGTAAGTACTGCGGAGATTATTTGCTCACATAGGCATAGTGGATGGGACTGCGCCATCATCCTCTTATTAGTAAGGAATTCTTGCAAATCCGTTTCTTGATCTGGAGGTGTTAAGTGAACCATATTTCTAGAGTAAGTTTCTTTTTTGTTCCAGCCTATGCAAGACCCCTGTTGTGTTTATGGAAGTCTACAGGCGTGGAAGAATGGAATTTATGCCTTAATCGACATTCTATTATGATCTTTGTGTGTGTTTCATGGAGCTGAGACTTAGTCTTATTTTCTGGACGTCTTACGTGAGGCTGAATAGCCTTTCGTTTTGCTTTTTGTGTGTGGGGCTGAGTAGCCTCGCATTTAGAGCCTTTAGTCTGGGGCTGATTAGCCTAACATTGCAATTTTTATTTCCAGGGCATATTAGCCTCGCGTTTAGAAATAGCCTTGCGTAGAGCTACGCTGGGTTGATTAGCCAGGCATTTTGAAATAGCCTTGCATAAAACTACGCTAGGCTGATTAACTTGGCATTTTGAAATAGCCTCGCGTAAAGCTACGCTGGGCTGATTAGCCTAGCATTGGAGACCATATTCATCTTGGACTTGATTTTTGAGAATTTATCGCCGTGCTCGACGATTTTGGTTTTGAATCTGAGTTCTAGTTAGGCCAGATCTTGCTTCTCTTTGGTGTCTTGTTCAGCCATGACATGAAGAGATTTTTTATTTTTCAAAATTTTTGAATCCAAAGATCTTGAGGGCTCTTGTTCAATGGGAGTCTCTTTGTCATTTGAATTCATCATTTGGTTTCTTCCGGTTTTGGACTCAAAAATCTGAGAAGTTCCTGTTCAATAGGAATCATCTTGTCATTCGAATCCATCACACGGACTCCTTCCCATTCCGAACTCAAAGATCCACGGAGCTCCTATTCAACGGGAGTTATCTTGTCCTTCGAATTCATACTTAGGATTTCCAAGCGGCGATGGAGTCATGTTTTGACTGGACTAATCAATCTAGAGGACAAGTATTTCTCATATTTTTGTTGATCAACTTCGACGACCAATATTTCTATAGACTTACCAATTTTCTTAGCATCAGATTAAGCTATGATCTTCTTATTGGTGTATAAGACTTCTCGTACTATAGTCACCAGCTTGTTTCCTACAAAAGTCGTGCTTCCTTCCATTGCTATGGATTTTAAGATTACAATAATCTCCAAAATGCAATGAAAAGGAAATAGAAAACAAACGAGAGGACTGATATCACGTCTCTCTCTCTTTTACAAAAGGTGGGCTCTTGATGCAGTTATGGAGCATCGACTTCGTACTTCGTTGACCATCTGATACTTTGATTAGTCTTGAATGTAAAGAGTTGATGAAGAAAGTTTCTAGTTAGCGGCTTTTTGCTGCTGGTCGGCATGTCTTCACGTAGAAAATCAACTCAATGCTCTCCAAAGATCTCCAAAAGATTTTCCCAAGAACCTCAAAACTCCACTCTTGGCCACTATTTATAGTTTTAGGGTTTTATTTAGGAGATAAAGATATAATCCCACCTCAACTTAATCTCTAAATTGTATTTAGATTTGAAATCTTGAAATTGGAGAAATTGGATGAGATTGGAGTTAAAATTCTAGTAAAAATCAAAAGGAAATCCTATTTGGAAACTGGATTAGCCCCGCATTCACAAGGTTGTCATCCCAGCGCAGGGCTGTTAGCCATGTGCACAGCGATTATCCCCGTGCGGGGCTGCTACAATGCGAGGCTATCAATCTCGTGTGTGCGAGGCTATTCACCCCATGTGACTTAATTCTTCTTGAATCCAAATTTTTCCGCCTACAAAACCCCCTCCAAAGTTTTCAAAACCTCATTTGCTGATCTCTAACGAATTTTGAAATATTTTGAACTTCAGCTCTTTAAGTTTCCAACATACAAGCTTCTTTTGTATGCGAGGCTATTTTGCTTTGCAAGGCTATTGCCAAAGCTCAAGCTATACTGGAGGCTACCCAACCAAAGTAGGATGAGGGGTTGAAGAAACAAGATGAACTTGTTCTGCATCATGAACAACTTTAGCAAGAGATTGGCATGCTAAATAAGGCAATCCAGGAGACCAGGTCTCAGGCTACTCAGCAATTGGTCATCAAAGAAGACAAGTTGCACCGTCAAGTGTTAGTGTTAGTGGAGGAAACTCGTTAGGTGTTCCTTAAGAAAGCAGAGGCAAGCTTAATGTTTTTGGGCAACCGTTAAATCTTTTTTTTTCATTTCGTCTCCTATTTTTTGTTCTTTTTTGTCTTGGTGAAGAATAAAACTGTTTGTGTTGTTCTCTCTCTTTCCTTTTCTTCTGTCTTGTGCACAAAACAAATATTTCAATTGGTTTCAATACATTGCTTTGTTTTGAAAATTCTTTTGTGATGAGCTTGTGTCCTTCTAATGTGCCAAGGTTATGTTACTTCCAGAGCCAAGTTCATCTTCTTCTTTTTATTTTGAGAAATGACTCGTCTGGAAAGTAGACAGAGCCAGGGTGAAAATCTAAATTTTTGACTTGTAGATTTTTGGAGGGTAGAGTTGCGAAGGATGGAATCTATTATGGATATGGTGTGGCCATAATAAGTTTAGTTTCGGCATTTGTTATAAGAGTGTCTCGCCTGGAAAGCAGATAGAGTTAGATTTTCCTAGATAACAAACAAAATCGATTTGAGATTTAGGGGTGACTCACTGGATAACAGATATAATCGATTTAAGATTTGGGAGTGATTCTCCTGGATAACAGACAGAGCCAATTTGTGATTTGGGGTGACTCACCGGATAATAGACAGACTCAGTGATCAAGTTAGGATAAAAAAACTGTAGACAGAGGTATGACTAATATGCCTACGAGATGATTTGCCTGGATAACTGACAGAATCGATGATCGGGTCAGGATCATAGGGTGACTTGCCTGGATAACAGACAGAGCCAGTGATCAAGTTAGGATCATGAAAATCATAGACAGAGGTATGGCTGATATGCCTATGGGGTGATTCATCTATATAACAGACAGAATCGATGATATGGTAAGGATAATGGGGTAACTTGCCTTGATAACAGACAAAGCCAGTGATTGAGTCAGGATCACGAAAACCACAGATAAAGATATGGCTGACGTGCCTACGAGATGATTCTCCAGATAATAGACAAAGTCGATCAGATCAGGATCATGGAGTGACTCGCCTGGAAAGTAGACAGAGCCGGTGATCGAGTTAGGATCACGAAAATAATTTTTTTGTTGAAGAATGTATTGGATGACTTGTGAGATGGTTCAAATCTCATTGTCAGAGATAAGAGCTTAACGTGACAAGTTTGCAACAAGTTACTTTATGAAATGAAATGGGTAATATGGTTTAAATCTCGCTGTCATAAGTAAGAGCTTAACATGACATGTTTGTGATAATTGTCTTTACGAAGTGATATGGATGAGTGGTTCAAATCTCACTGTCAAAGATAAGAGCTTAACATGATAGTTTTACGGAATTTTTAACAATATCCCCAACTATAAATGGATTTGGTATAATTTTACTAATCGTTATTTACGTTGGACCAGCCATACCATTTTTCTCAACATGATGAGTTGTTGAGAATTTTTCTTGGGCTTAGATGCCAAATGTTCACTCATCCCTTAGCTTTTTGAGCTTTGGATTGTTGATTTCATACCCTTACCCCCAATATGATAGGGCGAGAATTTTACTCTCTTCCCGTTACTTTAGCAGCATTGGGCGATTCATATTTTTTACCTCAGCATTATGATGGGTTGGTAAGAATTTCTTCTCTTTCCTTTACTTTAACAGTATTAGATAGTTTATGCTTTATCCCCTAGGATAATAGGTTTGTGTGAAACTTATTATCTTCCTTTTACTTTAGCAGTATTGGGCAATTCATGTTTATACATTAGCATGATGAGTTGTCGAGATTTTGATTTCCTCTCCCCTTTGTCTTTGTCGCTATGGGTTTGTTGTGATAGATTTGCATAGAATTTTTTGTAAACTCCCAGCTATCAATGGATTTAGTGAGTCTTTACCAATTGTCATTTGCATTGGGCTAGTCATGTTATTTCCCTTAGCACGATGAGTAGTCAAGAGCTTTGTTTGGGCTTAAATGCCAAACATTCCCTCTCCCTATAGCTTTTTGAGTTTTGGATCATTAGTCGTTATACTTTTACCACCAGTACGATAGGGTTGGCAATAAGTTTTTAATTTCTCTTCCCATTGCCTTGGTGGCATTGAACAATTCATACTTTATCCCCTAGCATGATAGATTAACGAGAAACTTGTTCTCTTTCCTTTGCTTTAATAGCATTGGACAGTTCATGTTTTTACCCCTAGCATGTTAGGCTGTCGAGAATATCCTCTCTTTCCTTCGCTTTAATAGCATTGGACAGTTCATGCTTTTTACCTCAGCATGATGAGTTATTAAGAATATGATTTTCTCTCCCCTTCGCTTTATTGGAATTGGGTTGTTAGTAGTTGTACTTTTACCCCCACTACGATAGAGTTGGTAAGAAATTTTTAATTTCTCTTCCCGCTGCCTTGGCGACGTTAGGCAGCACAAATTTACATATGTTTTCTTTTTTTTCTTTTTCTTCTTTTCTTCTTTTTTTTGTTTTTTTTTTTCTTCTTCTTTTCTTTAGTTTTTTCTTTCTTTTTTTTTTCATTTTTTTGAAATTTTTATTTATAGCACTTATTTTGCCATAAATTTCCGGTCATTACACAAAAATTCCAATGGCCAATAAGAGCAGCAGAAGTAACATGATACTTATCATCGTCAACATCTTAGGCAGCTTTGGTCCAATCCAGTTGCTAGTGAATGAGGACAAATTGATTGCAGCTGCAGTTTAGAGCGTACTCAGGGAGTATGCTTGACAGTGCTGGCTGCTCGTGCTTGGCAAGGACCCCAGTAGGTTCAATCTCTGTTGTGCTAGTGTCGATCGAGTGTTTTCCTTGGCTTTTCATGAATTGGCTGAGGAAGTCCATTGTTCATTTTTCAGCAAGTCTGGATGTACCCTCATGATTTCTACCTTTTTGGCAGAAATCGAAAAGAGTCTCTTTAGCTTCAAATTATGTGAGTCATAGTTCTTTACTATCATTTTCCCACAAGGATTGGAGCTGTGCCAACTAGAATTTCCAAGGATTCCAGGGTAATTGTTCCCGCATTCGCGGATACCTTTTTCTATTTTGGTCTCAACTGGATCACCTTTGTATCAATGAGTGCCTTAATTTTATTCTTTAGAACATAGCAATTCTTGGTTGGATGCCCAATATTTTGATGGTAGAGGCAATACTTAGGATCATCTATCATTCCAGCTTCCTTTGCCGTCCGATTTTTGGACAATTTGAGCATCCCCTTTTTAATTGGTAGGTCAAAGAATGTGACTGCTTGTTCATCTTTGAAATCATATGCCCGTTGTGATCTAGAGAAATCTCGATTATTCTATGGCTTTTGGTTTGCAGTGAGACTTGTAGTCATTGCATCTTTTCCCTTAGGGCAGGGTGGTTGTGGTTGTGGCCAGTTCATGGACATCCTAATCTAGGCACGATATTCATCGATACGTCTGATTATATCTTCCGCTTGCTATCCTTGTTAACAAGATCTTTCTAACTTTTGGATTCTACCACTCCCATCTTAATAAGAATGTTGGTTTGGAGGTTGAGCTTACATGTTTTCACTAACGTTTCTTGTGACATGCCATACGGACATCGCAATGATATCTCTCAGAAATGTTCTCAAAACTTTTGACGGTCTCATCTTCATTTTATTTGTTTACAAGGAGAGTATGGAACGAGATCTCCATGTCATCTTCAAAGAAGTGGCACAGGAATACCTTCTCCACGTAAGACCAGGATTTAATGGTCCCTAGGGGCAACTGCATGAATTATGTAAATGTAAGCCCTCTCAAGGTATTTATAAAAATCTTGGTAATTATAGAATCATTCCCCCATAAGATGACCTGTCTGCGACAAGAAGTAGTACAAGTTGTTGTTGGGAGAACCATTTCTATTGAAAGATTATAACTTTCAAGGATTGTACTTTTCAGAAAAAGGAGCCGATTCCTACTTCACTGGATATGGCCTACTAACTCTAACTTCTTGCAGGTCTTTTCTATGCATCAAGGCTTCCTACTATTCTTGCATTTTTTTGCATCTTTTCTGCATGTGTGTCTATTACAAAGTTAAAATCCTCTTCTTTTCTTAGATCATAGGTTGTCTCACAGTCGTTCTTTGGTGGTTTGTATTCTTATTAGGATTCTGACACATGCAATTATTATATCCCAGATCTACCAGCCGAGACAATGATAGCAGAGGATGACCCATCCCTCGGGATTTACATTTTCAGAAGTAGGCCGAGCGCAAGTAGCCAGTCTCTTATAAGATCTTCATTTTTTCTATGTATTTATTATTTTGATTTGTATGTGCATATGTATGCTACTTCCTAATTTTGTCAATGGTATCTAAATACTCTTATATATATTTTATACGTATGTTACTTTGTTTTAATATTATAATTGAATCTATCTGAGTAACATTTTGATGTGTATATTGTTTATTATTTTTATATATCTATTTTTCGATATTACTATATTCATGCCTGTGATGTTGTAGTAGATAGATTCATATCCGTGGGATATATCTCATATTTTTGTGCTTGCATATTTCTTGTCTATGTTTGTATTAAAAAGAGAAATATGGCCGCGTATACTCTGCTATTGAGAGTGCCCACCGGTAACACCCAACCCATTATTGGAACACACACTCGGGTTGACTAGTGTGATTTGAGGCATCACAGATTGGTATCAGAGTAGCTAATATTTTTATAATTTGACTCATGACCTTAGAATTCTGCTACATTTATGCAAGTAATATCTATTAACATTTTTTTTCTTATTTTGTTCTATATCATATCCTTTTCTTCTGATCCTAATTCCGTCCTTGTCCTCTATGAGTAACATATGCTTATATTTTATTATTAGAAATATATACAAAATTATTTTTTTGGTTAAATCATGAAATGTAGTTATTTTCTCTACCAATTAATTTCATCAAACATTAATATTATACTACATAAGGATTGAATATTCTGCAAGAATGATATTGCCACGTTATACTTAGTGGGCTCTTCCTCTGCTAACCCGAGTATTCAAGAGACAAATGGACCACCCTTAGATTTGATCTTATTATTACACCAAGATTTCACAATATACCCTATTGTTACCTTCCAATCTTCATTTAAATTTCGAGGATAAAATTTTTTGTTAGGTGGGTAGACTCTAACGCGCCTAATCCTTAAGCCCTTGTATTTATTTATTCCTTATTATCCGTATTAGTTCAGGAGTCTGGATACTGATATGGGAGGATTTTAATAAATTGAGTTATATATTTTAATCTACTTTTCAATTTCAAATTCCATAGAGAGAGGAGCTCTTATCTTATTGTTTTGTATTTTTACATATTTTTCTTCAATTATTCCGGATCGGCCGATTTTCAGCGAATATCCAATTAAAATAATCAAATTAAATCATAAATTCTAATTTTAACTTTCTATCAATTTCAAATTTATATCTAGAAGTCCAGCAGCCATCCTTGATCAAATTTGAATAGGAATCGACTCAATGCAAACTTGTAATTAAGATGAAGTTTAAGAATTTTTAACAAAACAACATACTAACATTCCAGTAGTTATTTGGCCCATAAAATAAATTCCAAAAAAATTGAGAAAAATAAAAAAACTTCCTATCATATTCCTCTTCATTTTCACTTTAGACTTCTAACCATAATTCTCTCTACATTTTTTATAAATAAATTTTCAAATATTCAGCCTGAGAGTAGGCTGATAATCCACTCTATTATTCTAAGAGCATTTTTCTTGGATTTAAGCTCTTCAAAACAACTCTAATCTTCTCCACCAACGTGGGGAAAGCTTTTTCAGCACCAGCCCTTGTTCTTGGAGTGATTCTTGGAAAAATTTCTATTTTTAAGGAGCAATTCCATCAATATTGGTTCATTTCCAATTTGGATTTAACTAGAAGAAAGAGTATACTCTCAAATCCCCAAAATTTGTGATTTATTGATGCAAAATATCAGTGGCATTATCAAAAATTTTCAAGATTATATATGCTCAAATTTTCATATATTTTGAGTTTCATTGTATGTATCACACCGTGCATATTATACATGTACAAAATATATTGTTGTTCATACATACACAACAGTCTATTTTAGAACTACCATAAATTTTATATCTTAATTCTGATTGAAATCATTCTAGGGCTACTATAAAGGTAATTCACTAAAATATAATTTATCTAATACAACAGATTATAATTTAGCCATTTACCTATCCAAAAATAGCATAGAAATTTATCACTTACTATTGTATTAGGTCTGTAGTTTAGCAGCACCATATTTATGGTGAAGTGGCAATAACTTTTACTATAGAACTCCAATTAAGTTTATTCAAGTTTTATGAAAAGCTAATTGAATTATCTAAAATATGTTAAGTTCTTAGACTCTAAATTTATTGTTACCTTGGTCAAATCAAATCTGGAAATTACAGCTATACCGCTCCATAGCAGTAACAACATGTCCATAGTAGAATTACTATAACTTTTGCTATAGAACTCTAATTAAGCTCATTTAAATTTTGTAGAACGATAATTGAATTCTTTATAACTGTACTTAATTTTAATCTCTAATTCTAGTCGTGCTAGTCAAACAATACTTGAAAGTCTGACTGCCTACTAAAATGCAACAACATAGGCACATGTACTATATCCGTGTATATCTCTTGATTTACAATATGATATTCTTGTACACTTGTTTAATCATTCCTGTTATTACTTTACGTGGAGAGTTTAGACCTGTCCTAGCTCATGCCTTAGCATACATTCCATGTTTGTACATATATCACCTGATATAAAATTTAATATACATGCTTATATATTTAATTATATATATTATTACTTGTATATGGTTTTCTTGCTTGAAAGTGATACTACATGCACAAAACATGTTCTATAACTCTTGTACTTGCCAATATTACAGTGCGTATTGTTTTATATTCATATGGCTATTGATACATGCATCCTATCACATGTCACGTTAATACAATAACTCTTCAATATACTATAATGTGGATATGGGGAAATGAATGGTGGAATGAAATATATATTGTAGAAGTTATATAATCTTATATCTATTGCACCTAGCGGTGAAGAATCTGATGCATATTTCGATTGGTCTTGGGACCATGATATCGGGCATACACGATACACTTCTAGAACACGTGAAAATCTCGCCATTCAGTTCTAAACTAATAGAATAGAATTTGCATCCATTTTGCTTGATCATATTATACTACATATACTATTTATTTAATAATTTATGTTTTATTATACATACCTTGTACTTCATAATCCACATGCATGATCATATTATATTATGTATACTATGTACTTCATGATTCATTTTATATTATGTATACTATATACCACATGATTTTTGTTATATTTGACATACGCTTTTACTTGATCTTGTTATTCTATATATACCATGTACATTATGATTCATATTATATTTAGCATACTTTAAAATTCATATGCATGCATTTTTATATTATTTTCTTACTGCAATGCACCATACATATTCTTACATGGTTCTTATAGAATTGCACGAGTTTGAGTTTGTATTTTTATTTCGATTCTGATCCATGAAATTATTATACCTAGATCTACTAGCTGAGACAACGTAGCAGAGGAGGAGGACTCATTCCTCAGGGATCCATATTTTCAAAATAGGCCAAGTATCAGTAGCCAGTATCTTGTAGAATCTTCATTCTTTTTATGTATTTATCTTTTTGGCTTGTATATACATATGTATCCTACTTCCTAGATCTAAACGTGGCATTCAGACACTCTTGTATATATTCAGTAGTTATATTGCTCTACTCTGATACTATACTTGACTCTACATGAGTAATCTTTTGATATTTATATTGCTTATTATTTTCATATATTTATTTTTGATATTGCTATATTCATGCCTGTGATATTGTGTCAGATAGATTTAGACCTGTATGATATATCTCATATTTGTATGCCTCTGATCGAATCTAAATTATACACTTTTAGGTGCAAGAAATCACGAAGTAATCTAGGCTTGGCAAGTCTGAGGTCAAATTTAGAGGGACAATTTGGTGTTGAAAAATATGAGTCGATGGAATAAGAGTAAGGGAAAGAGCAATTATTTAAGAGTACGACAAATAAATAAATAAAGTGGTTATGGTGTCAGATTCATCTCACTTCTTTACTTTGGTTAACTAAACATTAGAAATCATCTTCTTGATCTTCCTATCCATATTTAAATTATCATAACCCTATACACCAATGAATAATCTATATCAAGAATTATGATATGAATCCCTATTTAAAAAAAAATATGAACTATATCCCAAAAGATAAACTATTTCAAATATACACAAAGATTATAATTAATCAAATGTTATATAAAAAACAAGAAATAAATTAGATTTTTTATTTCATGATCATATTATAATCCCATGTATCCAATTAATAAACTATATCTAGAATCATGATATTAATCTCTAAAAGAAAACTCAAATCATACACTAAAAGATAGAATATTTCGAAAACATGCAAAATTATAATTAATTAACCATGTAAAATAACAAGAATCTAAAAATTAAAATTATAAAAGATATAGACAAACAATTGTAGAAGAAGTAAAGAATTCTCATCCACCTTTCACCATGAATTTAGCCAATCACCATTGGAAAAGAGTAATTTTATTAAAAAGAAGAAAGAGATGCATATTATTCTTCATAGTGAGGCACATCCTCTCCGATTTATAGAGTTTACAAACTTCTAAGAAAAACCCCAAAACAATCATATCTCTTAGATTCAAAATCAATAGATCTCAATAGCTAAGATTAGAGTTCAAAGTCGAGTATAGAATAAGTTCTAATATGAGTAGGAAACAAGTAAAAAACGGTTACAAAATTGCCTAAGTTGTTGTTCTACTGCATAGCGATTTAGTAAAATGGTCATAACTTTTGCGTTTGAATTCTGATTCATCTAACCTTGATATCTTTAGAAAAATAATTCACAGCTCCATAATTTCTTTTTACACAAATTCTTCCAACTCGAGACTTAAAGTTGATGCTACTGTGTGGGTTGTTCATTGGGCTGTCAACAGCCACTTCAAAATCTGCTTCAACATCCCTTCTCGGGTAAGATTTATAGTTTAAATTATATAGGGGCTGTCAAGAACTATTTCTACAGCCGCTTCAACAGCGTTTGATGGATTTGTTATAGATGTTTCGCTGATGTATGCACGCTCGTTTCGTTTCCTTACATCCAAAACATTTCAAAAAGAATATAAAACTCTAGATTAAAGAAATAAAATACTCAAGTAGAGAATTAGAATAATGTGTATAATAATTCATTATTTTTTCATATTAAATTTCAAAATTGGATGACGAGTATACAAAATAGATACAAAATATTTCACTTATAACTCGTAATCACACTCCCAACTTGAGTTTTGTTAGTCCCTCACAAAATTAACAATTTAAGAAAATAAAATATCCCTAACTAAAAAGAAGAAAGGAAATCCTAACTTAGTTTTATAGGAATCACAATTGTACTTAGCACGTGCAAAAGCTGTTAAACTCTAGTTACCCTAGCGGACAAAAGTTGTCTCGTGAGGGTTTCCAATGGTGTTATCCATAAACAACAAGAGATGTTGGGTTAAAAGAAGTAAATAAAATGAAAAAATAAGGATAAGTGTAAAATAAGGAAAAAGAAACACATTATCTTTTATTATTATCTACTTTTTTTTTTCCATTCATTTCTTTTATATATCAAGCTCAATTAGAGATACGCATATGAATATTTATAAAGATATCAACCTTAACATATCACTTATAATCTAATATCTTTATGTACCTATTATGATCATTTAAATCATATCATAGATATGCTTTTACTTTCAATTATTCTCTCATATGCACTCTTGTGATCGTGAATACGAGTCTTATCAAGTTTCAAATCCAATCAAATTTATAAGAACCCTTTTCATATATATATATATATATATATATATATATATATATATATATATATATATATATATATATATATATATATATATATATATATATATATATATATATATATATATATATATATATATATATATATATATAGACACACACACAATATTTTTTTTCTTGTTTCATATAAACACTTGCCATTCATGTAAACACTTGTCATTCATGTAAATACTTATGCTTTTCGAGATACAAATGTCCAGTTACTTAACTTATGTTTATAGTAAAAGTCCATAAGTATCATTCGTGTGAATATACACGCTTACCAAGGCGCACGAACCCAACTACTTAATATTTACTTTCTCTTATTTATTTTTTTCTTTTTTTTTTGTAGAAGATCCCTACCTTAATATCAGACTCACACCTATTTTTTTTTATTTTTTAATCTATATAAGATAGTCTATCTTTTTAAGTTTTTATTATTTATTATCAACTTTTCATAGCTCATTGTGCAAGTTCTTAGAGTGCATACTTGATTTGAACTTCAAGTATTCATATATCTTATTGTCAGATTTAAATTTACAATCAATAATACTTAAGAACTACTATCATATAAGTATCAATTTTAAGATATCAATTTCATAAATATACAATGTAAAATAATTCTAATCTTAATTTTTACTTCAAAAAAAAATTGTTACTTTTTTTTTTTATTTTATTTTTTTTGAATTTTTAGTATTATTTATATATACATATGTTACAATTGTGGTTAACCTAGGTATATCTATCCCAACCCCCAACTTAAATTATTCAGTGTCCTTAGTGCATATATATAAATTTTAAAAATGAATATACTAAGAACATTATTAAAATTTGAAAAAGTGGTTAGAGTACACTTGGATTAGTTGCCTCTCTTCGTCTGACCTCAACTAGGATCCAACAAGAGTCCATTTTCTTTTGGCCATTCATCAAATGCATGTGCCCTTACCAACTGAAACAAATTCATAGGTTGCTTGCTTTCATCTCCCAACCCATTGTTCGCTACTTCTCTATCATTTGTCGTGTCAAATTCTTGTGTATCATTGTCAGAAGTCTGTTTGCCTATATCAAAAATGTTAGATTCCACAGTTATATTGCCAATGAAAGTTGATCACTCCATTTCTACAATTAATCAATGCATTTAAAGTTGCAAGAAACGACCGGCCTAGTATGGTTGGAATATTTTTTAATTGACGACTTCCAAAATATAAAAATCAACCAGACATTAGAATTTCTCAATTTGCACTAACACATCCTTTACCAACCCTTTTGGTTTTCTTACTGATCGATCAGCTAGTTACAATGTCACATTAGTGGGCTGAAGTTTACTGATACCCAATTGCATAAAAACCGAATAAGGCAAAATATTAATTTTATCACCCAAATCTAATAAAAGCCTTATCTAAGTAATAATTGCTAACAATGCATGAAATGGTAGGACAACCTGGATCTTTATACTTAGGGGGCATTTTATGCTGGATTATGGCACTTACATGTTGTGCTAAAAATGCCTTCTCCTTTATGTTCATCCTCTTTTTTATTGAGCACATGTCCTTTAAAAATTTTGTATATTTCGGTATTTGATTGATACCTTCTAGAAGAGAAACATTGATCTTCATTTGTTTAAAAATATCAAGAATTGTTGCATCAAGGGCAGATTTATTTTGTTAAGTGCAGAAGGAAATGGAACAATAGGTTTAAATAAGGTGATATATGATCATGCTCATCAACAATATCATATGTAGATTTATTGCCAAGTTTCTCTTACTTTTCAACAGTCCTTAAATCTGGCTCATCTACTACCTTACTATTTCTTAAATTGATTGTTATAATAGAGTTAGTCATCTCGTCCGAATTACAAGATATAAAATTGACGCCTTCAACCCTATTCTCATTGTTCGGCTCTGGTCGCAATAGGAGCTTGCCTTTCTCCTGTATTTGCAATGTAGATGTGAGATTACTTACCTGAGCCTTGATTGAATTAAACATAGTAGCATTCTGGTTATTGATTTGTTGTTGATTGTGCATGAACTAATTTTGCACTTGTAATATTTGAAGTATATGGTGTTGAGATTGCACTACTTAATTGATATTTTCTTCAAGATTCTTTATTTGGGATGATGGTTCGAAGAGCTGCTAATTTATAAGAGGAATAGACACATTTGATGGGATGCAAAACTGTTTAGAAGTTGTCAGTTTCACCATGGAATTGGATAATTTCTCCAACCTATATAATTTGTATCTATATATGGAGTGTTGTAAGGTCGGGGAAAAGTATTAAGCACATTGGCCTACTTGTGAAGAGCTTCTCTGCAAGCTAGTAAAGTTGGGCAATTAAGAGTAGTATGCCTTTCCAATTGTAGATGCTGCATGCATCCTGTACATGTTTTATACCTCTAACAGATTCAGACTTGGTGGATATCAGATCATCAATTTTCATAGTAAGATAAGTCAGTGGGCCTTTATATTATCTGCTTCATCAAGATGAGAGATCATATCTCGATCTGTCACGGTAGTTTTTGATTGATCTCTCTCAATTGCATTCCCTGTTTCCTATTCTTTGAAAGTTTCAGCAAGCCTATCCAAATAGTCCCATGCTCCTTCAGCTTCTTTGCTCAAAAAGTTTTTATTGCACATCGTCATCAAAAATTATGTTGAAGTTGACTTTAGACTCTGGTAAAATATGCTAACAGTTCTCCATCTCTTGTATCCATGATGTGAGCAAGATAGCAAAATTTCTTTAAATGTTTCCCAACACTCAAAGAAAATCTTTTTCTTTTTCTTCACAATTTTTTCTTCGCACATAATTAGTTTAGTATGCTAGATAAAATTTCTTTAGAAACTCTCTTAGCATCTCGTCCCATCGACCAATAGAATTTGAAAGTAAAGAGTGGAACCAAGTCTTCTCTCAGTTTTTCAAAGAGAAAGGAAATAATTTGAACTTCAGTTGTTTTGCGAAAAATTTTTGTAGGTTCATGATTGCATAGACTTCCTCAAACTCTCGAAGATGTAAGTAGGGGCTCTTGTTCTCCAATTCATGATATTTGGATAGTAGTTGAACTATAATCTCCAAGTAACCAATATTAAGTGGAAAGATAATGCAAGATGGTTGGTTGATCTTATCAGGCTGTAAATATTCTCGAAGTGAACATCTACTACCGCCATGATTGCTCACATTGTCTATTATGATGTTTGAAATTTTATGGTGAAGTTAAAGGCAGCAAAGTGTCGAAGAGTTTATGGAAGAAAGTCTCTAAAGAAATCTTGATCAATTTACCTGCAAAATCTCAATGCCAAATGGTAGTATGCAAAATTAAAAAAATCAAACAAGTCCTTACTCCTATGCCTTAAATATAATCAAAGTGTAAAAATACCAAGAAACTGTCCCCAGCAATGCCACTAAAAACTTGATCGAATCTAAATTATACACTCCTAAGTATAAGAGATCAATAAGTAATAAAATCGCAGAAAATCCGAGGTCGAATGCATAGGGACAGTTTGATATTGAAAAATACGAGTTGATGGAACAAGAGTATGGAAACGAGTAATTATTTAAGAGTACAAAAAAAAAATAAAGTTGTTAAGATGTCATATTTATCTCTAGCTCTCTACTTTGGTTGTTTAAACATTAGAAATTATCGTCTTGATTTTTCTTTCCATATTTAAATTATCATAACCCTATTTATCCACCAATAATCTATATCCAGAATCATAATATGAATCCTTGTTAAAGAAAATACGAACCATACCCTAAAAAGATAAACTATTTCAAGTATACACAAAGCTTATAATTAATCAAATATTATATAAGAAACAAGAAGTAAATTAGATCTTTTTATTTTATTATCATATTATTTTAATCCCATGTATCCAATTAATAAACTATATCTACAATCATGGTATGAATCTCTAAAATAAAACACAAATCATGCCCTAAAAGATAGAATATTTCAAGTACATGCAAAACTATAATTAATTAACAACGTTAAATAACAAAATCTAAAAATTAAAATTAAAAGAGATATAGACAAACCATTGTAGAAGAACTGGAGAATTCTCATCCACTTTTCACTATGAACTAAGCCAGTCACCATTGGAAAAAAGTAATTTTTATTAAAAAGAAGGAAAAGATGCATATTATCTCTCCTACTTATAAAGTTTATAAACTCCTAAGAAAATCCTAAAAAATCATATTCCTTAGATCCACAACTAATAGATCTCAATGGGTAAGATTAGAGTTGAAAACGGAGTAAAAAAATGAGTCCAAATATGAGTAGGAAACAAGTACAAAATAGGTACAAAATCATTGTTCTACTGCATAGTGCTTCAGTAAAATGGTCATAATTTTTGTGTTTGAACTCCGATTGAGATAATCTTACTAACTTTAGAAAGTAAATTCAGAATTCTACAACTTCTTCTTACACAAATTTTTCCAGTTTTGATCATATCTATATGAAATTGGGTCTTGAAATTGATGCTGCCGCGCGGGCTGTTCATTGGGTTGTCAACAGCTGCTTCAAAAGATACTTCGACAATCCTTCTCAGGTAAGATTTACAGTCTAAAATATATAGGTGCTATCAACAGTCACTTCTACAGCCACTTCAATAGCTCTTTGATGGATTTACTATGGATCTTTCGTTTATGCATGCATGCTCGTTTTGTTTCCTTGCATTCAAAACCCTTCAAAAAGAATATAAAACACGATTAAAATAATAAAATAATCCAGTAGAGAATTAGAATAATATGTATAATAGTTTGTTAATTTCTCATATTAAACATAAAATCAGATTATGAGTGTACGAAATAGATATTAAACATTATACTTTTCACTCGTAATTAGCTTTCATATCCCTTGCCTGTGTCAGTATTAAAAGAGAGAAAAAAGGCTAATCTTTAGAACTTAGAACCAATCTTCCCCCAACTTAGAATTCTTTTTCAATCCACTAGAACTAAAGAAATAGTAAGAATCGCAAAACAGCTTAGATCTCTGTGGGACGACCTGTATAGCGCTACAACCAATACTGTGCACATGCAGTTAAATTATCACATTATCCACTTTCTCTTAATGCCTTCTCAAATGCAGATTGGGCTAGCAACAAAGACAACTATACCTCTACAAGTGCCTATATTGTCTATCTTGGTCGTCATCCTATTTCTTGGACATCCAAGAAACAGTGTACAGTTGCTCGGTCATCCACAGAACCTGAGTACCGATCAGTTGCTGCTACTACTTCAGAAATCAATTGGATTTGTTCCCTTCTCATAGAACTCGGCGTCACTCTTCCTATACCTGTTATCTATTGTGACAATGTTAGTGCCACCTATCTCTGTTCTAATCCAGTCTTTCAGTCATGCATGAAACATGTGGCAATTGACTATCACTTTACTCGGGATCAAGTTCAATCAGGCACTCTTCGTGTTATCCATATTTCCTCAGCAGATCAACTTGCTAACGCTCTTACCAAACCGCTTCTACAAAGCCGCTTCCACGAATTAAGGGTCAAGATTGGCATCTCCTCCGGAGCTCCATCTTGAGGGGGCATATTAGAGAATTAATTACCACAGATTTTTCAATATTTTAAATTCTTGTAATTAGTTATACTATACCTGTAATTAGTTGTAATCCCCTAATTCTAGGATAGTTTCCTATTTTTGTGTTTTGGGTAACTCACGGCAATGCTCGATTTTGTGTATATATATTCATTCTTAATCAACAGAAAAGTAAACCCATTGTTTCTCAATATTCCTCTCTCTATTTCAACAGGGACGAGCTAGAGGACCATAAGGTTCTGCCAGTATCAAAAATGCAAGTGACAAGAAGGTTTTCATCAGATATGTTATTGATATCGACTACAAAAGGGATTGAGTTTTTTCTGCAACTATCCTTCTAAAGTGTGAGTAGTGCAGAAACGACACAAGGACTAAAGCTCTCTCTACTAAAGCCTTCTGCAATAACTCATCGACATGTCTTCTCAAGTCAGCATGCTCAACAGGGTTCATCTTATAATGTGAAAAATTAGGTAAACTGGACTCACACAAAATCAATAGCATGTTGGATATCTCGAAGGGGAGGAAGTTCATCAGGTAACTCATCGCACGTGATATCATGAAAATCAGTGATAAACTAATGAACTTCTGGAGAGTATTCAACAATAGACTAGGGGACTTTTATAGAGCAATTATCACATACACTAGTTCCTCCAAACTTTCCTTGAGGAACTAAGATTGATTTACCAGATGAAGAGACTTTTTTTGCACCTAGCCTGTGACTTTTTTGGTTGTTGGACTCTCATCACTAGACTCAGGTGGTGCGGGTTTCAACACAATTTTCTTTCCATTAAATTTGAATGTGTATATGTTTGGCTTGCCGAAACTCATCACATCTAAGTCATACAATTATAGCCCATCAAACAAGATATGCACGACAGTCATATCTAATACATTACACCAAAAATGATCATGATAACTGAACATCTGGATAGGTACTAAATAATATTGGGTAATTATTGAACAATTTTATCTACCCATGTAATGTTGTATGGTTGTGGATGGGGTTTAGGTTTGAGGTCCATCTTCTCAACAGTTGTTCTGGAGATATTGTTAACATAACTAACCCCATCAATCATCACTCTATAACTTTTCCCTCCATGTGTAATGTACGTGGTGCAAATGCTAGATTTATGTCAATCATCATCTCTCGCTTTAGTGTAAAAATATCTTATGACACCCAAGTAAATATTTAAAATATCTATGTCCTCATCAGACTCATATCATTTTTTATGAGCTCATACATTTCCTCCTCAAAATCATCATCGTTTTGTTCTACTTCTACAAGTAAAACTCTAGTGGGACATTGTGAAACTATATGAGCATACTCGGGACATTTAAAACACTGTATACCTTTCGTACCTTGTTTAAAAGACTCACCCATTATGGGTTTTTCCTTAAAATCCTTATTAGTTTGGGTGTTAGATTTGGTGTTGTCTTCATATGGGCATCTAGACTACTCTCTGATTCTAGGAGTAAGCCTATAGTCAATAGAAAATTTAACAGAGCACTCTATATTTTATGCTAATTGATAAGCTTATGCAAGGGAAGTCACGTTCCGAGAATGAATATGCATGACTCATTGTATATAAGTGTTCAGTCCAAAATAGAATCTTGATATTGCCTAGTGTCTGTCCTCTCGTAAATCATGGTGAAGTGTCAATTTATCAAATTGAGTCATATATTCTTAGACTGACATGCTACATTGGCAAAGATTGTGCAATCTATCTAAGAGACGACTCATAAACATGTCTGGAAGATATTTCTTCTTAAATCTATCTTTCATGTCACTCTGTCTCTATTGCATCAAATACCTCTCGCACTCTCTCTACTGAAGCCCAATATATCTTAGCGGTCTCTATAAGTCTCATTCGAGCAAATCATATCTTACGCTCTTCAGGCGTGTTGTATCAATCAAATAGTAATCCATGTCCATGAGCCAATTACTAAAGACTTTAGGGTCATGAGTACAGTTGAATATAAGAGCTTCTATCATTATCTTACATGTGATTTATCCTCATTGTGCCTAGGTCTAGAGATACTCTCATCTCTATATCATTTATTGTGGTCTCTGTCTCCCATACCGATCGTGATGTCTCTCGTTATGATCATTCCTGTAAGTTCGATTATCACATTCTTCTAGTTTAACCGTATGTTGTTCTAGTGATTCCAGTCATTTATTAGCTGTGATAAATTCCTCAATTATACATATACCATTTTGTTACTTTGGAATTATATATAATATCCAAAGACATGTAAAAAATAATATTTTTATTACACATGGTTTAATAGAACCAATGACAAGACTCAATGTAAGTGTACTCTTTAAAAGTACAAGCCTTGAAGATAAAGACTATGTCATAGATCAAGGTAATCCATCCGATATAGACTATGTCATAGATCATACTGGTTATGATCTTATACTATAAATATAGAATAAGGATCCATATCGCAACTTACGATGGGGAGTTATGTTCCTCCAAACCTAAATCCAACTCAGATGGAAGAGGAAATTTCATCAGAGAATACAATACCAATAAACCCTGTAGAAAGAGAAACTTTTGTTAACAATAATATCTTAAGAAAAAGCAAAAGATCTGTAGCACAAGATTCTCCACATTTATATTTTAATATTGACAATATACCACATACACAATTAAAAAATATATATCAGAATTGAGTCAACATATTATTGGCCATGTTTTTATATCCCCTTTAGAAATACCAAACATAGAGTTTGTATTATATGCAACAAGTAAATGGGAAGGAATTGTTTTAGATTGGTTATCCCAATATGAAAGATTCCATCCTAATACCTTAAAAGAAATAGAAAAACATCCTACAAAAAAGAAAGGTTTAGGTAGCATACTATCTTTATTATATGTTGACCTAACAGGAGAAGAATTTGTAGAAGATGATAACATTTCAGAAACATTCTTACTCAAATTACAATTATGCGATATATGTACCTTAGAGGAATTTGTAAATACATATATTGGTCTTATTTTTAAATTGACTAAAGTAGAAATGAAATTATTCTGGATTAAAGCTTTTCTTGCAAAATTGCCAACTCCATGGAATGATTTGATAAGAAATAAGTATGATCAACTACGATTAAAAAATTTTGCTGGAAATGATCCAGAAGGTACACATTCTACTGGATTTCTAAAAAAATCCTGTATGGATACTATAAAAGAAGTATGTCAAAATACAAAAGCTATTAAACAAATGAAAAACAGATATTAAAGTCAAAAGTTCGTACATCTTGTTGTCCCAAATATGACGAAGAAATAAATACAAAATTTAGATGTCATTCAGCATATTATGCTAAACATCAATACAACTCCAGAAAACATAAACATAGAAATAAATATTATAAACGAAAGAAATTCAGGATTACTAAAAAGAAACGAAATCCCGAATTCAAAAAAGAAATACCAAAAGAATTAATCTTTTGAAAAAAGAAAATTTATTAAAATAAAAAATTTAAGAAAGGTTACAGATGTTTTAAATGCAATAAAGAAGGTCATTATGCTAATGAGGGCCATTTAAATATTAAAACAATAATATTAGAGGACATTGAAATTTATGATATCAATGTAGGAACTATACAAGATTTATCAGTTTCCACTATATATGAAGTTGAAAGCATATTTTCAAGCCCTGAATCTGAAGAGTTACTTTCAGATTTTGAAAACTTTAATATTAATATGCTTACACTTAGTGAAACATATAATAGAATAAAAATTATACTATTAACACTGTATGCTATTCTTTCTAAAAAAGAAAGGATACATTCGGCTGGTCATATACTTTAACGTGGTAAAAGTTATAAACTAAAAAGATAAAAATGAAATATCTTCATATAGGATTAATTCAAATCAAAATTACTGGACTATTTCGTTCAGGAATAGATACACCAATTATGATTGCTTGCTTAGATGAAAGAATTATCAATAATCTATTAAACAGTTTAATGGGAGGTGCTAAATCAAATTTAGCAAATAGAATATTTGGAGTTAATATTCATCCTGACTATTGTATAAGTATAGATGACAAAAATATTGATAAAGTATATTCTTTATCAATAAGTTTCAAAGGAATAGAATTGTTACCTGGTTCAAAAGTTTTAGGAATACAATGGGAATAATGTATGGCTATAAATGACACTTCAACATTTAACTATGTTACACCAAATCAGTTTGTAAAACTCTTGAGATTAGTAATGTAAAAGTTATACAACCAAAATTAGTAGATATAAGATGTCTTAGGTTTGATAATGATCTGCAAAATATTTATTAAATCATTAAAACTAAAAATCCAATTACCAGTAGAACACTTCGTAGTTTCTGGTAACACAATATCTACTATAATTGTTAATCCCATTCCGGATTTAACAAGAATAAGTAAAAGTAAAAGTATTAATTATAGATATGTACCTTCTACATCTTATCAAAATGAAATTATAAACATTGAGCCCTCTAGACATAGTTTTATAAATATTGAATCTTCTAGACATAATATGTCACCGATAGAAATCAAGAACCAATAGAAGGCAGAACACAACATTTATTAGATAATCAAAATATCCAAGATAATGTCATAAGATTACCTTATGATTGATTTAAAGAAAAAAGCTCTACTGCATGTTTATATTCCTGTTACAATAAAATTTTCTGGTTCATGCTTTAGTAGACACTGGTGCTGAGGCAGTTTGATACAAAGTGCTTTTATTACTCAACAATATTTGATACATTTAGATAAAAAAAAAGGCATGCTAAATGATTTTATAGGTAGACAGCAACCTGTAACACATAAAGCTGAAGTAACCTTATCTATACCCGATATTAAAGGTTTAGATAAAGATTACACTTTTGAATTTGCTTTATTACCTAAAGAATTTGATTCCGATTGCATTATTGGCATGAATAATCTGCGCAATTATCCGCCTTATAATACACATTATTTTACTTTTGATGGACGGATGATACCTCATGTACCATTCCCTGCACCATTTCTCCAATATTTTACGCCAGCACAGCGTTGTGAAGTTTATCTAATTGACTCTGCTACTGCTTTAAATTCTACTACTTCTGCTTTTCGTGATAATTATGATTACTGCACTTATACAATTTCTGTTCAGAATAATTTTGAAGAAATTATTCATGATATGCTTAGTCCTTTATATAGTGACAATCCATTGAAACACTCAAAAAGCTCCACGATATTGTACCCTAGAATTACTAGAACAATATCAGACTACCAAGTTACGAGTAAATAGTAATATAGTAACTCCTTCTGATAAAGAAGAGTTTGCCTAATAAATACAAGAATTACCAAAATTACAATTAATACAAAAGAGTTCTAGTCCTCATTCTTCACCTACTTTTTTGGTAAGAAACCATACAGAAATTAAACGAGGAAAAGCTAGAATGGCCATAAACTATAGAAAGTTAAATAGTTGTGCAAAGTTCGATTGGTATTTCATTCTATCAACAGAACAACTAATTAAACAAATACAAGGATCTAAATACTATAGTAAATTTGATGTTAAATCTGGACTCTGACAAATAAAGCTAAAGGATCAGATGTCAAGAGAACTAACAGCATTTAGTTGCCCACAAGGACATTATGAATGGAACGTAATGCCTTTTGGATTAAAAAATGCACCACAGATATTTCAAAAATGGATGTATTCTATGTTTGGATATTTATAATGTGTGTCAGTATATATAGACGACATCTTGGTTTTTTCTAATTCATTGGAGAACATAAGAGACATTTATTAGCAGTCATTAAAATATTAATGGAAAATGGAGTCATCCTATATCCAAAAAAGATAGAATTATGCAAGGAAGAAATAGAGTGCCTTGTTAAATATAAAAAAAGGGTCAGATAGAGTTACAACAACATATCTACTCAAAAATAAAAGAATATCCTACTACGTTTAAAACACTAAAAGAATTACAAAGTTTTCTTGGAATTCTAAATTATGGAAGAAGTTTATTCGTAATTTAACCGAGAAGATAAAACATCTTCTGGAATGGTTAACAGTAGAACAAAGTAAATATAAATTAGAAACTGGTGAACAACCAAGAAAATGGAATACAGATAAAAGATGAAGAAAAAGAGATTGAAAATATTAAATCTCTAATACAAAATCAAAACATATTATATTTTCCATCGGAAACCGAATTAGTTATTTTACAAACAGATGCTTCTGATATTTTTTAGGCAGGTGTATTAATTGCTCAAAAGAAAGAAATTGTTACTTATACTTCTGAAAAATTTTCTAAAGTTCATCAAAAATATTCTACATATGATAAAAAATTGCTTGCTATTAAATTAGCTCTTAAATCTTTACGTATTTATTTGTTAAATAGAAATTTTATAATTGAAACTGATAATAAATCTGTTGCTCAATTTCTTAAGAAAAACCAATAAATAATTCTGAAGAAAATCTCAGGAGAATACGTATTGCATTATATTTAGAAATATTTAATTATGATGTTAAATATATTTCAGGATATACTAATATTGTTGCTGATTTATTAACAAGACCATGAACGAAGATATACATCTTCGTTTGAAACAAATGGAAGATCAGGTGAAGCGCCAATAGGAATGACACACTCAATCTGAAAGCAAGAAGGGAAAGAAGATTATTGGAGAATCTTCTTCCACAAAGCAAGTCCTTACAGGGACAACCAGCCTACAAGCCATGAACACAACAACCGGCCTACCAGCCGCCATTGGCCCACAAGCCATTTTACAACAAGGCCCACAAGCCTTTCCGAAGCCTCTATATTGGTCGTATCCTTGTATTCTAGAAAAATCCTGTAAATTTTGTACTCGTTTTTAATTTAATAAAATTAGGGTTTTGCTGAAGGGGTGGCAGCCACAATACCGTGCTTCAGAGGTACGCCATTATTTTCTAATCTTTATTTGTTTTTTTTTAGATAGAGTTAATTGCTTTCTAGTATAGATTTATTCGCTTTCTAAATTAGATTTTATTGTGTTTAAGAATAAAAATTCGATTTTACTTATTAGGAATATGAGTAAGTAATTTTCTTTAGCCTTAGGATGTAGATGAAGTTAGTTTAATAGATATAATATGGATTTATCTCATCTTCTTCTTAAAAAGAAATAAAGTTATGATTTTTCTATAAATAAATAAAAAATAGAGTTCACAAATCATAATTCTTCGATAGATTATGCTTAATTAATATTTTGATAATCTATGCTTAGATGAAGTTTGGAATCTTATTCTTTGTTTATTTTTAGAATTATCAATAAAAATTTTCCTATAAATAAATTGAATTGAATAAACTTGTAAATCTATTTTTTTTATAGCTTATACTTAACTTCGGTCTTTTGATAACTTATACTTAGATTAGTATTTGAAGTTTACTTCCTTCCTTTTGTTTATGAGATTTTCTACTTGATATGACTTGTTTTTAAGAAAGGTGTTATTTTTTACAGTCTATACTTGCACATCACTTGATAGGTCATACTTAGGGGCACCTGATTAAAATCAAATTAAAAAGATCTCCTTTTTAATATGTTACTTAACCGTGTATAATTAAAAAGATAGGAAGAAAGAGATAATTCACTGTGAGGCTATTATTCTAATGGATTCGAAATCCTAGGCTAATCTTTAGAATTTAGAACCAATCTTCCCCCCAACTTAGAATTCTTTGTTAATCTACTAGAACTAAAGAAATAGTAAGAATCGCAAAACACCTGAGACGACCTGTATAGCGCTACTACCGACACTGTGCGCTTGCAGTTAAATTATCACATCATCCACTTTCTCTTCATGCCTTCTCAGATGCAAATTGGGCTGACAACAAAGACAACTATACCTCTACGAGTGCCTATATTGTCTATCTTGGTCATCATCCTATTTCTTGGACATCCAAGAAACAGCGTACAGTTGCTCGGTCATCCAAAGAACCTGAGTACCGATCAGTTGTTGCTACTACTTCAGAAATCAATTGGATTTGTTCCCTTCTCATGGAACTTGGCGTCACTCTTTCTACAACACATGTTATCTATTGTGACAATGTTAGTGCCACCTATCTCTATTCTAATCCAGTCTTTCATTCACGCATGAAACATGTGGCAATTGACTATCATTTTATTCGGGATCAAGTTCAATCAGGCACTCTTCATGTTATCTATATTTCCTCAGCAGATCAACTTGCTAACGCTCTTACCAAACCGCATCTACGAAGCCGCTTCTACGAAGTCGCTTCTAAGAATTAAGGGTCAAGATTGGCGTCTCCTCTGGAGCTCCATCTTGAAGGGCATATTAGAGAATTAATTAGCACAGATTTTCTCTATATTTTAAATTCTTGTAATTAGTTATACTATACCTGTAATTAGTTGTAATCCCCTAATTCGAGGATATTTTCCTATTTTTGTGTTTTGGGTAACTCACGGTAATAACCGATTTTGTGTATATATATTCATTCTTAATCAATGGAAAAGTAAAGCCATTGTTTCTCAATATTCCTCTCTCTATTTCAATAGGGACGAGCTAGGGGACCATAAGGTTCTGCCGGTATCAAAAAAGCAAGTGACAAGAAGGTTTTCATTTGATATGTCATTGGTATGGACTACAAAAGGGAGTGACTTTTTTCCGCAACTATCCTTCTTAAGTGTGAGTAGAGCAAGAACGACACAAGGACTCAAGCTCTGTCTACTAAAGCCTTCTGCAATAACTCATCGACCTATCTTCTCAAGTCAGCATGCTCAACAGGGTTCATCTTACAATGTGAAAAATTAGGTAAACTGGACTCTGACACAAAATCAATAGCATGTTGGATATCTCGAAGGGGAGGAAGTTTATCGGGTAACTCATCGCACCTGATATCACGAAAATCATTGATAAACTAATGAACTTCGGGAGAGTATTCAACAATAGACTAGGGGACTCTTATAGAGCAATTATCACATACACTAGTTTCTCCTCTAAACTTTCCTTGAAGAACTAAGATCGATTTGCCAGATAAAGAGACTTTTTGTGCACCTGGCCTGTGACTTTTTCGTTTTTTAGACTCTCATCACTAGACTCAGGTGGTGCGGGATTCAACACTATTTGATTTCCATTAAATTTAAATGTATATATGTTTGGTTTGCCAAAACTCGTCACATCTAAGTCATACAACTATAGCCCATCAAAATAGATATGCGCGACAGTCATATCTAATACATTACACCAAAAATGATCATGATAACTGAACATCTGAATAGGTGCTAAATAATATTGGGTAATTATTGAACGATTTTATCTACCCATGTAATGTTGTATAGTTGTGGATGAGGTTTAGCTTTGAGGCTCATCTTCTCAACAGTAGTGCTGGAGATAATGTTAATATAACTAACCTCATCAATCATCACTCTATAACTTTTCCCTCCATGTGTAACGTACGTGGTGCAAACACTAGATTTATGTCAACCCTCATCTCTTGCTTTAGTGTACAAATATCTTATGACACCCAAGCAAATATTTAAAATCTCTATGTCCTCATCAGACTCATAAGCATTTTTTATGAGCTCATACATTTCCTCCTCAAAATCATCATCGTTTTGTTCTCCTTCTACAAGTAAAACTCGAGGGGGACAATGTGAAGCTATGTGAGCATACTCGTGATATTTAAAACACTGTATACCTTTCGTACCTTATTTAAAAGACTCACCCATTATGGGTTTTTCCTTAAAATCCTTATTGGTTTGGCTGTTAGATTTGATGTTGTCTTCATATGGGCATCTAGACTACTCTCTGATTCTAGGAGTAAGCCTATAGTCAATAGAAAATTTAAGAGAGCACTCTATATTTTCTGCTAATTGATAAGCTTATGCAAGGGAAGTCACGTTCCGGGAATGAATATGTATGACTCATTGTATATAAGCGCTCAGTCCAAAATAGAATCTTGATATTGCCTAGTGTTTGTCCTCTCGTAAATCATGGTGAAGTATCAATTTATCAAATTGAGTCATATATTCTTGGACTGACCTGCTACCTTGGCAAAAATTGTGCAGTCTATCTAAGAGACGACTCATAAACGTGTCTGGAAGATATTTCTTCTTAAATCTATCTTTCATGTCACTCTGTCTCTATTGCATCAAATACCTCAAGCACTCTCTCTACTGAAGCCCAATATATCTTAGCGGTCTCTATAAGTCTCATTCGAGCAAATCATATCTTACGCTCTTCAGGCGTGTCGTATCAATCAAATAGTAATCCATGTCCATGAGGCAATTACTAAAGACTTTAGGATCATGAGTACAGTTGAATATAAGAGCTTCTATCATTATCTTACATGTGATTTATCCTCATTGTGCCTAGGTCTAGAGATACTCTCATCTCTATATCTTTTATTGTGGTCTCTGTCTCTCATACCGATCATGATGTCTCTTGTTATGATCATTCATGTAAGTTCGATTATCACATTCTTCTAGTTTAACCATATGTTGTTCTAGTGATTCCAATCGTTTATTAATAGTGTTAAATTCTTCAATTATACATATACCATTTGGTTACTTTGGAATTATATATAATATCAAAAGACATGTAAAAAAATAATATTTTTATTACACATGGTTTAATAGAACCAATGACAAGACTCAATGTAATAGAACCAATGACAAGACTCAATGTATGTGTACTCTTTAAAAGTACACGTCTTGAAGATAAAGACTATGTCATAGATCAAGGTGATCTGATAGGATTATTAATCTTACAAAAATATGAAGATTTACCTTTAATTAAAGAAGATCTAAGTGATATATACAATACTCAAAAATCACCAGCTTCAAGTTCTCAAAGTGAGAAAGACAAACATTATGAATATCAAATCTATATAAATACTATTTCAGAAGGTACAGACCTTCTAGTTCAAGTATATCTAGATCTGAAATACAAAATAATAGTATACAAAATAGTATAGGTGAACAATTCGTCATTACTGGCGAAGATTTTGAAAGATTAAAAGAAGTCATGCCTCATACAGTGAAAAAGATGTATACAAAAAGCCTCCATTTAGATCAAGATTTCTAAATACAAAAACCTATGTATTCGAAAGGTTGTAAGGTAATATTGAATTAAAAGGATGTGAATATTTTACTTCAGTAAAACTCATCAACCCATAACAAATAAATAAACTAAGAAAAAATAAGCATGACTCATTGTATATAAGTGCTCAGTCCAAAATAGAATCTTGATATTGCCTAGTGTTTGTCCTGTCGTAAATCATGGTGAAGTATCAATTTATCAAATTGAGTCATATATTCTTGGACTGACCTGCTACCTTGGCAAAAATTGTGCAGTCTATCTAAGAGACGACTCATAAACGTGTCTGGAAGATATTTCTTCTTAAATCTATCTTTCATGTCACTCTGTCTCTATTGCATCAAATACCTCAAGCACTCTCTCTACTGAAGCCCAATATATCTTAGCGGTCTCTATAAGTCTCATTTGAGCAAATCATATCTTACGCTCTTCAGGCATGTCGTATCAATCAAAAAGTAATCCATGTCCATGAGGCAATTACTAAAGACTTTAGGGTCATGAGTACAGTTGAATATAAGAGCTTCTATCATTATCTTACATGTGATTTATCCTCATTGTGCCTAGGTCTAGAGATACTCTCATCTCTATATCTTTTATTGTTGTCTCTGTCTCCCATACCGATCATGATGTCTCTTATTATGATCATTTCTGTAAGTTCGATTATCACATTCTTCTAGTTTAACCATATGTTGTTCTAGTGATTCCAATCATTTATTAATAGTGTTAAATTCTTCAATTATACATATACCATTTGGTTACTTTGGAATTATATATAATATCGAAAGACATGTAAAAAATAATATTTTTATTACACATGGTTTAATAGAACCAATGACAAGACTCAATGTAATAGAACCAATGACAAGACTCAATGTAAGTGTACTCTTTAAAAGTACAAGTCTTGAAGATAAAAACTATGTCATAGATCAAGGTGATCCGATAAGATTATTAATCTTACAAAAATATGAAGATTTACCTTTAATTAAAGAAGATCTAAGTGATATATACAATACTAAAAAATCACCAGCTTCAAGTTGTCAAAGTGATAAAGACAAACATTATGAATATCAAATCTATATGAATACTATTTCAGAAAGTACAGAACCTTCAGTTCAAGTATATCTGGATCTGAAATACAAAATAATAGTATACAAAATAGTATAGGTGAACAATTCGTCATTACTGGCGAAGATCTTGAAAGATTAAAAGAAGTCATACCTCATACAGAGAAAAAAGATGTATACAAAAAGCCTCCATTTAGATTAAGATTTCTAAATACAAAAACCTATGTATTCGAAAGGTTGTAAGGTAATATTGAATTAGAAGGAGGTGAAGATTTTACTTCAGTAAAACTCATTAACCCACAACAAATAAAAAAACTAAGAAAAAATAAAAAATATGTCATTATCTATTTCTTCAAACACAAATAAATCAAGAGAGAAATTAGGCATTTGTTTAATTAGAATGCTAAAATATTCTTCAAAAACTACTATACCTGTTGATACTAACGTTGTAGATGAAAACTTTTACAGACAATTTCTTATCTTGCAGGAAAAGGAGTTAACCGGTGAAATACCCAGTTCCGAAGTGTATGACTTCTATGAGAAGTATACAACTTCTATACAATATTTTAGATCTAAAAAATATCAAGATTCTAATCAAGAGGTTAGTTTAAACCACACTGATACAGAATTTTTATCAGGCGATTCTTCGGGAGAAGAGTCACACTGATATTTTTTCGGCGATTCTTCGGAAGAAGATTCACACCGAAATATTAAAGTATGTCATACTGGTTATGATCTTATACTATAAATATAGAATAAGGATTCACATCGCAACTTACGATGGGGAGTTATGTTCCTCCAAACCTAAATCCAACTCAGACAGAAGAGAAAATTTCATCAGAGAATACAATACTAACAAACCCTGTAGAAAGAAAAACTTCTGCTAACAATTATATCTTAAGAAAAAGCAAGAGATCTATAGCACAAGATTCTCCACATTTATATTTTAATATTGACAATATAGCACATACACAATTAAAAATATATATATCAGAAAAGTGTCAACATATTATTGGCCATGTTTTTATATCCTCTATAGAAATACAAAACATAGAGTTTGTATTATATGCGATAAGTAAATGGGAAGGAATTGGTTTAAATTGGTTATCCCAATATTAAAGATTCCATCCTAATGCCATAAAAGAAATAGAAAAACATCCTACAAAAAAAAAAGGTTTAGGTAGTATACTAGCTTTATTATATGCTGACCTAACAGGAGAAGAATTTGTAGAAGATGATAATATTTCAGAAACATTCTTACTCAAATTATATGTGATATATGTGCCTTAGAGGAATTTGTAAATACATATATTGGACTTATTTTTAAATTAACTAAAGTAGAAATGAAATTATTCTGGATTAAATCTTTTTTTTGCAAAATTGCCAACTCCATGGAATGATTTGATAAGAAATAAGTATGATCAACTACAATTAAAAAATTTTGCTGGCAATGATCCAGAAGATACACATTCTACTGGATTTTTAAAAAAATCCTGTATGGATACTATAAAAGAAGTATGTCAAAATACAAAAGCTATTAAACAAATGAAAAACAGATATTAAAGTCAAAACTTCGTACATCTTGTTGTCCCAAATATGACGAAGAAATAAATACAAAATTTGGATGTTCTTCAACATATTATGCTAAACATCAATACAACTCCAGAAAACATAAATATAGAAATAAATATTATAAACGAAAGAAATTCAGGATTATTAAAAAGAAATGGAATCCCGAATTCAAAAAGAAATACCAAAAGCATAAATCTTTTGAAAAAAGAAAATTTATTAAAAATAAAAAATTTAAGAAATGTTGCAGATGCTTTAAATGCAATAAAGAAGGTCATGATGCTAATGAATGCCCTTTAAATATTAAAATAATAATATTAGAGGACATTGAAATTTATGACATCAATGTAGGAACTATACAAGATATACCTAGTGATGTTTCCACTATATATGAAGTTGAAAGTATATATTCAAGCCCTGAATCTGAAGAGTTACTTTCAAATTTTGAAAGCTTTAATATTAATATGCTTACACCTAGTGAAACATATAATAGAATAAAAATTACACAATTAATGTCGTATGCTATTCTTCCTAAAAAAGAGAGGATACATTTGGCTGGTCATATATTTTATAGTGGTAAAAGTTATAAACTAATAAGATAAAAATGAAATATCTTCATATAGGATTAATTCAAATCAAAATTATTGGACTATTCCGTTCATGAATAAATACACCAATTATGATTGCTTGCTTAGATGAAAGAATTATGAATAATCCATTAAACAGTTTAATGGGAGGTGCTAAATCAAATTTAGCAAATAGAATATTTGGAGTTAATATTCATCCTGACTATTGTATAAGTATAGATGACAAAAATATTGATAAAGTATGTTCTTTATCAATAAGTTTGAAAGGAATAGAATTATTAGCTGGTTCAAAAGTTTTAGGAATACAATGGGAACATTGTATGGCCCTAAATGACACTTCAACATTTAACTATGTTACACCAAATCAGTTTGTAAAACTCTTTGAAGTTGGTAATGGAAAAGTTATACGACCAAGAATAGTAGATATAAGACATCTTAGGTTTGATTAATATGCAAATCTTTATTAAATCATTAAATCTAAAAATCTAATTACCAGTAGAACACTGCGTAGTTTCTGGTAATATAATATCTACTACAATTGTTAATCCCATTCTGGATTCAACAAGAATAAGTAGAAGTAGAAGTATTGATTATAGATCCGTACCTTCTATATCTTATCAAAATGAAACTATAAACATTGAGCCTTCTAAACATAGTTTTGTAAATATTGAATCTTCTAGACATAGTATGTCACCTATAAAAGATCAAGAACCAATAGAAGGTGGAACACATCATTTATTAGATAATCAAAATATCCAAAATAATATCATAAGATTACCTTATGATTGATTTAAAGAAAAAAGCTCTACTGCATGTTTATATTCCTCTTACAATAAAATTTTCTGGTTCTCCAGAATTTACTATACATGTTTTAGTAGACACTGGTGCTGAAGCAGTTTGATACAAAGTGCTTTTATTCTCAACAACATTTGATACATTTAGATAAAAAAAAAAAAAGGCATGCTAAATGATTTTATGGGTAGACAGCAACCTGTAACACATAAAGCTGAAGTAACCTTATCTATACCCGATATCAAAGGTTTAGATAAAGATTACACTTTTGAATTTGCTTTATTACCTAAAGAATTTGATTCCGATTGCATTATTGGCATGAATAATCTGCGCAATTATCCGCCATATATTACACATTATTTTACTTGTGATGGATGAATGATACCTCGTGTACCATTCCCTGCACCATTTCTCCAATATTTTACGCCAGCACAGCGTGGTGAAGCTCATCTAATTAACCCTGCTACTGCTTTAAATTCTACTACTTCTGCTTTTCGTGATAATTATGATTACTGCACTTATACAATTCTTGTTCAGAATAATTTTGAAAAAACTATTCATGATATGCTTAGTCCTTTATATAGTGACAATCCATTGAAACACTCGAAAAAGCTCAACAATATTGTACCCTAGAATTACTAGAACAATATCAAACTATCAAGATACGAGTAAACAGTGTTATGGTAACTCCTTCTGATAAAGACGATTTTGCCCGACAAATACAAGAATTAGAAAAATTACAATTAATACAAAAGAGTTCTAATCCTCATTCTTCACCTGCTTTTTTAGTAAGAAACCATGCAGAAATTAAAAAAAGGAAAAACTAAAATGGTCATAAACTATTGAAAATTAAATAGTTGTACAAAATTTGATGAGTATTTCATTCCATTAGAAGAACAACTAATTAAACAAATACAAGAAGCTAAATACTATAGTAAATTTGATGCTAAATCTGGATTCTGGCAAATAAAGCTAAAGGATCAGATGTTAAGAGAATTAACAGCATTTAGTTGCCCACAAGGACATTATGAATAGAACGTAATACCTTTTGGATTAAAAAATGCACTACAGATATTCCAAAAATGGATGAATTCTATGTTCGGATATTTACAATATGTGTCAGTATATATAGACGACATCTTGGTTTTTTCAAATTCATTAGAATAATATAAGAGACATTTATTAGTCATTCGAATATAATGGATAATGGAGTTATCCTACGTCCAAAAAAAATAGAATTATGCATGGAAGAAAAAGAGTTCCTTGGTAAATATATAAAAAAAGGTCAGATAGGGCTACAACAGTATATCTACTAAAAAATAAAAGAATATCCTACTATGTTTAAAACACTAAAAGAATTACAAAGTTTTCTTAGAATTCTAAATTATGGTAGAAAGTTTATTCCTAATTTAACCGAGAAGATAAAACATCTTCTGGAACGGTTAACAGTAGAACAAAGTAAATATAAATTAGAAACTGGTAAACAACCAAGAAAATGGAATATAGATAAAATTCCTATTACTTAGGTAAAAGATGAAGAAAAAGAGATTGAAAATATTAAATCTCTAATACAAAATCAAAACATATTATATTTTCCATCGGAAACCGAATTAGTTATTTTACAAACAGATGCTTCTGATATTTTTTAGGCAGGTGTATTAATTGCTCAAAAGAAAGAAATTATTACTTATACTTCTGGAAAATTTTCTAAAGTTTAGCAAAAATATTCTACATATGATAAAAAATTGCTTGCTATTAAATTAGCTCTTAAATCTTTACGTATTTATTTGTTAAATAGAAATTTTATAATTGAAACTGATAATAAATCTATTGCTCAATTTCTTAAGAAAAAAACAATACATAATCCTGAAGAAAATCTCAGGAGAATACGTTTTGCATTATATTTGAAAATATTTAATTATGATGTTAAAAATATTCCAGGATATACTAATATTGTTGAGGATTTATTAACCAGACCATGAACGAAGATATACATCTTCGTTTGAAACAAATGGAAGATCAGGTGAAGCACCAACATGAATGACACACTCAATCTGGAAGCAAGAAGGGAAAGAAAATTATTGGAGAATCTTCTTCCACAAAGCAAGTCCTTACAGGGACAACCGGCCCACAAGCCATGAACACAACAACCGGCCTACCAGTCGCCATTGGCCCACAAGCCATTTTACAACAAGGCCCACAAGCCTTTCCAGCACTACCAGGACAGCAACAAGCATCCATCCGACCACTATCAACAGCAACAACATTACAACAAAATTTGGGAAAAGCCCCTCAACGCTTTTCTCAGATACAGAGAACTCCCGCTCCAACCAGACAGTATGCAACAGTAGTTGTCAGAGACTGGTATAACCAATCTATGAAAGTATCAGAAGAAGAAGTTTACAACAAGTTAAATAGCTGTTACAGGGCAATACAGTCAAATGTCCTGAAATCTGCCAATTTTTGCCTCACACAGTTAGAAACTGAAGTGATGCAAGCCAAGCATCAAGCAAGACACTACAGGGAGAAGGAAGCACAACTTTCAACTCTTGTGCAGACTCTTTGTCAGTATTCTACTACAAGTCAGTCAGAAACTTTGTCTTTATAGCAGGCAAGGTTTTTGCAGGAACAACTCCCGAACAACAAAGTTTGAGAAAGATCTTTGAAGAATTAAAGCTAGCGGACCTGGTTAGTCTACAACTTCAAGATTTTATTAAACTCCTTGAACTCTGCCAGATCAAAATAGAAAAGCAGAGATAGTTAGATGCTGAGATCACTCTCCAGAGGATGGTTACACTAAATCAGTGGGATCTCCTTAATGATAATCAACTTTTGGCATTTTTCCAGGCTTTAGAATGTTCGGATATTCCCCAATATTTTCAAACTGGAGAAATTATCCTCAACAGGAATCAACATCCTCGTCTGATTGCCTGTTTCAAACAAATCCCTACCTTCCAAAGGCCAATCAAATTGGGTATTGTTCACGAAATCTTTGTGAGCACAGATCATCCCGAGGAGTATATGGGATTAATATCTAATCTTTGCAGTGACAAAATTAAGGCCTATACCACCTTCTTTCAGACTATCTTTTACTTTAAAGTATGGAGTATTTAGGAAGAGAGGAATTATTTAAAGTTACATTCCTCTGTTCAAATCTGGGAACTACATTCTAACAACCCTCATCTTGCTCATGGTTTTGACCCCTATCAGCATCAGAACTTTGTCCTTGAAAAAAAAACCGAAGAAGCAGCAAAGGAGTATTTTCAGGAAGCCACAGGAGAGGCCTTAGACGGAGCTCATTCTGTTATTACAAGCAAGACTGTTCTGCTTTTTGACTATCTTTCTCTCTTTGAGTCTTATGAAGAAAGATTGCTAAAAGTAAAAGGATTTTTGGACAACCTAAATCTTGGAAGAATTGGAGCAAAAGCAAGAATTGAAGTCGATCAAGACTTAGTATTTGCTGAAGGAGATGACATGCATTAGGATGATAATGATGGCCTGGATGCCCTTGAAATTGAGTAAAGCATGGTGGGTCCTACCACGAAGAAAAAAGAAAAAGGAGAAAGAGGAAGAAGAAAAGAAAGTAAAAAAAGATAGATTCCTTCTACTTTTTAAAAGAGCATCTTATCCTCTACCACAAGATTTCTCAGAAGAGACAGTCATGAAGTGACAGGGCACCCACCGCTTCAATACTGTCTCGTCTGAGAAATCTTGTGGTGGAGGATAAGATGCTCTTTTAAAAAGTAGAAAGAATCTATCCTTTTTTACTTTCTTTTCTTCTTCCTCTTTCTCCTTTTTCTTTTTTCTTCTTCGTGGTAGGACCCACCAAGCTTTACTCAATTTCAAGGGCATCCAGTTTGTCACACAAGACTCTAACTCTAAGAACTCAAAGAAGAACCGAAGAACACTCAAAGAAATTTAGAAAGTGCAAAGAAAAGAAAAGCTTACTACAATTTTCCTATATCCCTCCTCTAGCAACCGGAGGTCTATTTATAATGCAGAAGTGCCTTCAGAATGAAAGAATCTGCTTTACAATAATGCAATAGTCCTTCGGATGAAAAGGAATCTACTTTACAGATCACATTCCTATCGCTTTGCGAGTGTGGTGTTGAGTGCTGGTGGAGAATTATTGAAGCGGTGGGTGCCCCGTCACTTCATGACTGTCTCTTCTGAGAAATCTTGTGGTGGAGGATAAGATGCTCTTTTAAAAAGTAGAAGGAATCTATCCTTTTTTGCTTTCTTTTCTTCTTCCCCTCCCTTACCTTTTATTGATCGAATGCTGGAGTTGTTGGCCGGACATGAGTTCTATTGTTTCTTAGATAGATACTCTGGCTACAACTAAATTCCCATCGCTTCGGAGGATCAAGAAAAGACCATGTTCAGATGTCCATTTGGCACCGTTTCATACAGACGCATGCCCTTTGGGTTATGCAATGCACCTGCCACATTCCAAAGGTGCATGGTGAGTATTTTCTCTGATATGGTTGAACGATTTCTTAAAATCTGATATTGCCTAGTGTCTGTCCTCTCGTAAATCATGGTGAAGTGTCAATTTATCAAATTGAGTCATATATTCTTGGACTGATATACTACCTTGGCAAAGATTGTGCAGTCTATCTAAGAGACGACTCATAAACGTGTCTGGAAGATATTTCTTCTTAAATCTAGCTTTCATGTCACTCTGTCTCTATTGCATCAACTCTCGCACTCTCTCTACAGAAGCCCAATATATCTTAGCGGTCTTTATAAGTCTCATTCGAGCAAATCATATCTTACGCTCTTCAGGCATGTCGTATCAATCAAATAATAATCCATGTCCATGAGCCAATTACTAAAGACTTTAGAGTCATGAGTACAGTTGAATATAAGAGTTTCTATCATTATCTTACATGTGATTTATCCTCATTGTGCCTAGGTCTAGAGACACTCTCATCTCTATATCTTTTATTGTGGTCTCTGTCTCCCATACCGACCGTGATGTCTCTCGTTATGATCATTCCTGTAAGTTCGATTATCACATTCTTCCAGTTTAACCATATGTTGTTCTAGTGATTCCAATCGTTTATTAACAGTGTTAAATTCTTCCAATTATTTAGTGATAGCTTCTAATTGTTTCATTACAATTTCAAACTTATCATCCATATCACTAGAGCTTGGGGGTACACACTTTATAGTTATAAAGATCATGCAATCAAATAAGCATATATAATGCAATTTCCTAGACTCAATTAATTTCATATGCATGCACTATATGATCAAATAAAAATTGTTAAAGGTTCAGTTTCTAAAATGTAAGGAAATGAGCCTTAAAATGTGTGTGCAAGCAAGCAATGAGTGGCAAATAATATTAGTAACTCTAATTAACAATTTTGCATAGAATTTCACAAAAATTGCAAAATTTTGCTAAAAATATGGGTTACTTTAGAGATTACCCAAAGCTAAAGAAGTTCGTGAACTTGTAGTAGGTCTTTTGGAGCCTCTGGAAGATAGTTCGCTTGTTGTATAGCTCTAAAATTCTACCATAATTGTTGGGAAACAAGTCCAAGAGTGCAACGCTTTGAATCTGGCTCGAATTGGACTTCAAATAGGTTTTGAATCACCAATTCTTTCCCTAACGAATCTACAATGTCTAAATGGGTTTGTACCATAGACTGAACCCAACTTGAAACTGGGTTGGATCTGAAACAGATTGGATCGGGTCTAAAACTAGCAAATTTGCTAGCCAAACTAAATGAACTTCCCAAATTACCTCCTATCTTCTTCTATTAGATGCGAGTTTGTTAAGTGGATCCAAATCAACTCCAACCCAAATATCTATCTTCAAATTGAAGCTGATGATTAAAGGCAGAATAATTGCTCTTGGAGGTGCTACAGTGGTGAGAGGGGGTGGTAATCTCGGCCTGCAGGCTACTGCAAAAGTTTGGAGCTGCGCTATTGGTGGGAGAGAGAGAGGTCGGCAAGTTTTGCTATTAGAGCGGAGGGAAGAAAGTTGAAGAGTTGCGACTTGGGAGTGGTAGTGATTGAAGGAGGGAAGGAGTTCCCATCTGAGGCAGCAAAGATGATGGTGGAGGCGACAGGCGGCAATATTGCAGATGGAAAAGGAGGAGATGAGGGAGAGGATTTGTTGCTGTTGTTGGGTGTTGAGGGCGAGGGGAAGTTGTCGGTTGAGGGTTGCCACGTGGATGTTAGGTTGATTGGCGTCGGTGGTAATGAGGGAGAGAAAGAAGAAGGGAGTTGGGAGATGAAGGGGATTTGGAAGTTGGGTTTGAGTGGAGGATGGAAGTTGAGATGATTTTGAGGATTTTGGGAAATTTTAGGGAAGGAAGGAATAGGAGAGGGGAGAGGTTTGGGATTTTGCCCTCTCTCTCTTTGTTCTCATCTCAGATCTAAACTGTTCCTTTTATTCCTCTAAAAAATAAAAATAAAACTGAAATAAAATAAAAAGGATGTGAATATGGAAGAAAGAAGATAGAGATACAGATAAAATTTAGCTACTGTTACCAATTTAATGCAGGACATAAACGCATTAGGGTTAGGCATTTAGAAATTTAGGGTTTTTGGATATTTGGAAACGAATAAAAGGTTTTAAAAATCCACCTAGGTGAAACTATACCCTCGCTCAACAAATATACGAGGAGAGATTTTTTTTTAGAACATAATGAATCCACAAAATTTCTTAAAATTTAATTTTTCTTCAATATTTAATTATCGCTAAAATACATCATACACGGAGCTAATTTGTTAGAAAACTCCAACAAACAAAATATTAATAAAATTCAAAATTCTATTAAAATCCTAATTATATTTAAAATCCTATCAAATATCCTTATAGAATCCAAAATTCTAATAAAATCCTAATAGAATCAAATCTGATCTCTATCAGATATAACTCCAGGTTTTCATATAAGACTGAATTGGTGGATTAAACTTATAATAAGATTACTATTTAGAATTATGTGCTTAAAAGAAATATTTTCTGATTGAATTAGACCGGTGGTTTATTTAGTCGAGATAAGATAAGTAGTTAACTAATTAATAAAAAATTATAGGAAGTTATCTCATCCATACTAATACTTCTCTTCCTTATTTTTAAATCATTTAAGAATCTCTTTACCTTCAATATTCTCTTTTTTCCTGACCCGTAACTCTTTATTGAAATGTCTTTGCTTTAGGTACAGAATCTCCGAGAGAAAGATATTGGGTTACTCCTGAGTATTACTTGTTGATCTACTTGGCTTGGCAGTGCACAAATCAAAATGCATGATTTAGGTCTTGTTGTAAAGACAGAAGACACTTAGTTTCATACTTCCTCAATTCTCTAATTTTCTAGCCTCCCCTCGTACTCCTCTTGAGCTAAACTAGAAGAAGTTTGAGGGTTTGATAGATATGATAAAAGAAAAAGTAAAGAAAAAGCTTTTTAATACACAACTTTGTATGCCACATGCTCTTCCTCTCTTTCCTACACCCTTCTTTCTGGCTATCTCTTGATGCAAGTTATATGGCTATTCTCCACTATCATTTCCACTTGGTCGAAGTAATATAACATGGAATTTGAGTAGAGAAAAGAAGAAAAGAAATAAAAGATATTATTTTGGGATTTTAGTCACGAAAAATTTGTCATGTCTAGGCAATTACCAAAAAATATTTTGAATAGAATGACACAAGACAAGTATAGTGCAATTTGCGAAGTAATTATTGGTTAAGTAATTTGCAAGATACAAATTGTCAAAGAAGAATCTACTAATCAAAAGTCGATTGTCTTGCCAGTTTGCAGCTATTTTAGAATATCCGAAAAAATTTCTCAAAAATAAAATATTAGAAAAAAAATAATTCCAATGACAAATTATTGAATCATTAAATTTAAGTTACACCTACCGAAAGTCCAATCAGTCCCTATTCAGGCCCTAATATTGGTAGGATCAGAATTTTCTTTGAAAATTATGATAATATCATCATAAATCTAGAAAACTAGAAAATGAATGACTTCAAGTTAGAATTTTATTTTGGGTTGAAGATTTAAAGATGGATGGATTGAAAGTGAAATCGGTTACCGATAGGGCCGAATAAGAGTTCCTGGTCTGATCGATATACAGGAACAGATATAAAAGTATAAGATAAAACTAATATACCCGTCTTGAATTGCCATCAATACTTGAGATATATAAATTGACTTATTATTACAAGGTGTATTGGTATGGGCGCTGGCTAGTTAGGAGTATTACAAAAAGTTTTTTATTAAACTAAGTATTTTGATTTGAGTTAAGGAGTTGAATTATAAGATTGAATTGAGGAGAGAGAGAGAGATAAAGAGATGAGTGACAAAAAAGAAGAGAATGGAAAGAGGTTGAGATTGGAAGAGGAAGACAAAAGGATGATAGCCGGAGAGGGGGAGGGGGGCCGAGGGGAGAGAGAGAGAGAGAGAGCGAGAGAGAGATTGGAGGGAGAGAGTGGGAAAGTTTAGGGAGGGAGGGTGAGGGATTGCAGGAGTTGGAAAATGTGAGAGAGATTAGATGAGTTAGAGAGTGAGAGAGATTAAAAGAGTTTAGACGGTAGGTGAGAGTTGAAGGGATTGAGTTAGATAGATAGCGAGAATTTAGGGATGGTAATGGACGCGTTTATGGGTCAACTTTTGGTCCACTCTATACAAAATTTTGAATTGAAAATAAAAATTTTATTTTTCTAATTGAAAATTTTGTATAGCAAGAGTAAAAAACTGGTCCATAGACATGTCCATTATCATCCCTTGAATTAGTGAGAGGGTTGAGTGAGAGAGAGAGGAATTGAGTTAGGGGGGACGGCGTTGTGAGCTGGAGAGAGAAAGGGTGTTTAGAGGGAGCGGGGCATATCTGAAATTCCTCTACTATATATATGGCCAACAGCCCATCACTTTCTCCATTTTAACCAAAAGAATCCAAGAATCCCCTCTGCATTTTGCTTGAGTGACAAGAAAGAAAGAGAGAGAGAAAATGTCAAAGAGCGAGAAATCTCATTTGATTTCCCCCTCCTAGCCTTCTTCATCATCTCCTTACCGACCACAATCATCACCATCTCAAAAACTATTCCCCAGGCCCTTCCTCTGCCCAATCATAGGGCGCCCGATGGTCGACCCCGTCATCATTCCAAGCAGTAAAACCTTCAACCGTATGAGCGTTCAAGCCTGCAAGGAGCTCAACTTCACCCCTCCTACCCTCTCCACATCCAACATCAACTTCTCATCTCGTTCTCTCTATGTCATCCCAAACGTCGCCCTGAAAGCCGCCATCCTCAACTAGTGCCATGCCACCGGCACGAAGCCCTTTCACCCTTTCTCTCAAGAAGCCGCCCGATACTTTAGCCAAGTTCGCAAGGGTAGAACTAATCAAGAATCTCTCTCTTTGTCTCTGAAAGCATCAAGAAGCGGGATACCTTGTCTGAATGTCTTGTCTTGGTGTTCAGAATCTTCTACTGCAGTAACCCCACCACCACCACCACCACCACCACCCCTTCCCCCACCCCCACCCCCACAGCAACTTCAACCATTGCCCAAAGCCTACCTTTGCCCGATCATAGGCTTCGTGATGTCAGACCCCATCGCCATCCCATCCGGTAAGTCCTTCGACCGAATCAGCATCAATGTCTGCATGGAGATCAACCTTGCCCACGAAGCTTTCGGTGGAGACGAACCAAGCTTTCTAACTCTCATCCCTAACCAGGGCCTTAAATGCGCCATTGCCAACTGGTTCAATTCTGCCAGAGTGGGACCGCTTACCCATTTGCCTAAAGAAGTCGTCCTTCGTGTTCTCCTTGCTGGCAATGTCTTGGGCTTCCTGCGTAAGCCTTATGGTGGTGCGAGTAGGAATACTCAAGAATGGTCCGGACCGGGAAAGAACGCTGCACAACATCAACAGTCCACTGGATCCTCAAGAATCTCTGGCATAGCACCTCTGGGCTCTGCAGCCAGAGCCAGGAAACGACCATCTGCTTCTGCCCCATCTTCTCCTAGGGGCAGCGCCCAGAAACAACTATCCGCTTAAGCGATTAGCACTGTTGATCTTCTGCGGAGATAATTAGGAAGCTGAAGAAGACCATGACTCCATTGCGGTCAAGATTCGATGAGATTCCAGAATCTAACCCACCACCAGTGTTTCTTAAAAAGAATTATCCCACGCACAAGACGACAAAAATTTAAAATCAAATCAATCAATTCTGTCAAGTGCTAGGAGAATTTTTCTGGAACTATTTGGAACGGTTCAAAGATTTGTTAGCTCAGTGCCCCCACCATGCGATAGAAGAGTAGTGGTTGTATCAAATCGTGTACGAAGGACTCGATTACACATCCAAAACTCTTCTTGAGTCCATGTGTCAGGGAGAGTTCATGAGAAAGAATAAGGATGAAGCGTGGGACTTCCTTGAAGACCTATCGTGGAAAACTATGCAGTGAGAGAGTCTCACTGAAAAACCAAATGCATCAATTTCTATGCATAAGGGTGGGATCCATAGCGTCGAAAGCTCTATAGTTACCGAAACTAAAATTGCAGTACTTATGCAGAGAATTGAGGCGTTGGAGACACCTAGTGCTCCACAAGTGGCTCAAGTCAATCAAATACAATGTCCCACATGTTTTAATTGTAGAACTCTAAATCATGTTATGGAGGAGTGTCCAATGTTAGTGAATCCCATGGGTCCGATACTTGAGCAGGTGAACGCCTTATATCCAAGACCTATGAACAATTCTTATGCTCCTACATACAATTCTGACTGGAAGAACCACCCAAATCTATCATGGGGTCAAGGGCAATATCAGAGAACTCCCAATCCTAACATGCAGCCTCTAGCAAATGAGATTTCAAGATCTAATATGGGTGTATATCAACACCCAAATGCTATGAATCAAGAGAACAATCAGAATAGACCACCTGCGCATAATCAATCGTATCCACAGCAGGGGTCTAATAATGATTATGATAGACAACTAACGACACTTAAAAGGAATGTGGAGAACCTTTTCAAGACAACGCCCAACTTTGACACACAAATGCAAATATTTAATGAAAGTATCTACCGACTTTATACAATGGACCGAATAACAACTTCTTACAAGTTCTCAGTCGATCAAGAATATACAGCAGCAAGTTGAACAATTAGCCACACAATTGAATGAGCAGGGGCCGGATACCTTTTCGAGCCAACCAATAATAAACCTCAACTCTAACTCGTCTCAGTTTGTTGTAGATACCAAAAAAAAAAAAAAAAAACCTAATTTTGCTAAGTGGGCACAAGTTTTCTGACAGAGTCAGTTTTAGCGGGCGATGACGTCTCATAAGTTCTAATAGGCGATGACGCCTTCTTCTTTTCGGTGGGCGATGACGCCTCACCTTTGCTCATCATAGCCCGGCGATGACGCCTGGGCACCGAGTCAGAGGAAGAGATAAACTCTTCATATTTTTGCTGATCAACCTCTACGATCAGCGTTTCGACAACAGATCCGATGGGTATCAAGTCGGACTGCGCCACGACGTTCTCTGTAGTGAACAGAGAAGCTCCCACTGTGGTCGCCAGTTCTTGTACGCCCGAAAATTGAACCTTTGATTCCATTGCAAAATTGATGAATTACAATAAGAATTTAGATTACAAAAATTTCGAAGAATTACAAGAACGGGAATATTGGTGGATTCCCTTTTTTGAGTGGGTACGGGTGGCGGTGGAGTCTTGTTGCTGCCTCCGTTGACTATCCAACTTGGAAGGGGATCTGTGAAGAAAATCTGCTCCTTCTGATCTCTCTCAACCCTCTGTGAAGAATCGCTTTGCCGGCTCCAAAGAAAAGTCCCTCCTCTCGTTAAATTTCTGTATTTTATAAACCGAAGAAGCTCGAAATCCGGCTCAATTCTCTCCTGAAAAAGCGGATCACGGGATATCAGGAAAATAAAATAGGAAATAAAACAACGGAAAACAACGAAAAACAACCCGCGGGTGGCAACCCGCGGGATCGCCCCCGCGGGTTGCATCCCGCGGGTGCACCCGCGGGTTGCATCCCGCGGGTGCACCCGCGGGTTGCATCCCGCGGGTGCTCCCGCGGGATGCAACCCGCGGGTTGTTTTTCGTTGTTTTCCGTTGTTTTATTTCCTATTTTATTTTCCTGATATCCCGTGATCCGCTTTTTCAGGAGAGAATTGAGCCGGATTTTGAGCTTCTTCGGTTTATAAAATACAGAAATTTAACGGGAGGAGGGACTTTTCTTTGGAGCCGGCAAAGCGATTCTTCACAGAGGGTTGAGAGAGATCAGAAGGAGCAGGTTTTCTTCACAGATCCCCTTCCAAGTTGGATAGTCAACGGAGGCAGCAACAAGACTCCACCGCCACCCGTACCCACTCAAAAAAGGGAATCCACCAATATTCCCGTTCTTGTAATTCTTCGGAATTTTTGTAATCTAAATTCCTATTGTAATTCATCAATTTTGCAATGGAATCAAAGGTTCAATTTTCGGGCGTACAAGAACTGGCGACCACAGTGGGAGCCTCTCTGTTCACTACAGAGAACGTCGTGGCGCAGTCCGACTTGATACCCATCGGATCTGTTGTCGAAACGCTGATCGTAGAGGTTGATCAGCAAAAATATGAAGAGTTTATCTCTTCCTCTGACTCGGAGCCCAGGCGTCATCGCCGGGCTATGATGAGCAAAGGTGAGGCGTCATCGCCCACCGAAAAGAAGAAGGCGTCATCGCCTATTAGAACTTATGAGGCGTCATCGCCCGCTAAAACTGACTCTGTCAGAAAACTTGAGGCGTCATCGCCTATGAAAATTTACGATGCATCATCGCCCGTTGAAACTTACGAGGCGTTATCGCCCGTTCCAAAGTCAAGCCAAAAGTCAAACCAGTCCCTGACCCGCTCCCAAAAGAGAAATTTAAGGCGTAAAACTCAATGAGCACGCCTAAATCATACAGAAAAAATTGCAGGAAACTCCAAGACAGTAAAAAAATCCGGAAGTAATTCCATGGGCGCAAACCCGCGGGTTGCAACCGCGGGTGGCAACCCGCGGGTTGCAACCGCGGGTGGCAACCCGCTGTTCCCAACCGCAGGTGGCATCCCGCTCTTGCCAACCGCGGGTGGGAACCCGCGGTTCCCAACCGCGGGTGGGAACCCGCGGTTCCCAACCGCGGGTAGCAACCCGCGGTTGCCAACCGCGGGTGCCAACCCGCCGCTTCCAACCGCGGGTGCCAACCTCCGGGTTGCAACCACGGGTACAAATCTGGGTACAAATCTGCAATTTCAATCGCGGGTTGCATCCCGCAGATGCCACCGACGGGTTACGTTCAATGAACACAACTCTCATGTCTCCTCGAGCACGTCTATGGCGAGCACGCAACATGCACCAAAAATTTTAATCTCTCTATCAGAGGCATCTGGGGCCCATACAACTACTCAGGACAACGTGCACTCCAGAAGAATCCGCAGGAGAGTTGGGGAACAATCTGATGCTGGAGAAGAGCTCAGCCCTGAGATATTGCAGACTCTCCAGTATTATGAACCAAGTTTGCGACGCAAGCAGCGTCAGGTTGCAAATAGAGAGGAGAAGATATCTCAAGACTTGAGAGAATACCTCAATTGGAAGAAGAACTCTGCACAGAATACTCCTCAATGCCAATGCGAACAGTTAATCTCAACTGTTCTATCAAACTGCGAGTGCCATCCGAGACGGTCCGTTTTTGAGCGGATCACCGAATCCAAAGGAATACGGACAATAAAGAGGGTGTGCTCTGGAACTGATCTACCTGCCGCCTCATCAAATATGGTTAATAAAGGCAAAAAGGTGGTCGGAAACAACCTTTCGGATAAGGAAATTACTCCAGGATCAAAAGGAGTTTCTATCGAACCAGAGGGCGCGCTTCTAGAAGAAGTCTCTGAAAGGCTTGAGAGACAAGAAAAACGTCTCGAACAGCACGAGGAGACCATAGAAGAAATAAAACAACTTTTGATTGAGTTGCTGGCTCAAACTAGAAAGAACCAATCATCGCCGTCCATTTCTAGTAGGCAGAAAGGAAAACGGCCTGTCCAAATAAATGAAGACAGCAAAGACGAGGATGAAGAAGTGCCTCCTCATTCAAGAGAGGAAGAGGAAGTGAAAGTTATCCTCAATCCTCACGCAAAGAAAATAGAGAAGATGGAGAACCAATTACAAGCTCTTCTTCATCGCAAAAAGCTACAAGAGGTGGGGGTAGTCTGTCCATATCCCGTAGAATGGGAGACCGTACCCTATCCTGCAAAATATAAACCGTTGAATCTTCAATCATTCGACGGTAGAAGTTCGCCGCAGCAACACATCTTCTATTTCCTCTCACAGACAGGACATCTCATGGGGAATGATCCAGCTATGACTAGGATATTTGCGAGCACTTTACGGGGGCCCGCATTTACCTGGTTTATGCAACTTCCCCAGGGAACAATTAAATCTTGGGCTGATGTAGAACGTGAGTTCCTAGCCCGATTCTTTGAAGATGATACAGAAGTCTTCATATTATCTTTGCTAGCAGCGAAGCAAGAAGAAGGCGAAACGGTCAAAACTTATGTCGAGCGGTTCCGAGAACTTTCCGTTCGATGCCCACATGGCATGATACAGGATACGCTTGTGGAAACCTGCAGACATAACTTGTTGACCGATATCCTAGACAAGATGGGTTCGGTCGAATCCAAGTCATGGAAGGATCTGCTTAAGCAGGGCGAACAGGCCGAAGAAATACTTCGACGTCTCGAAATGCAACAGTCTGCAACCAGAGACGGTGCAAACGAATCTCCATTTCATTTTTCCCGTTCAAAAGGGAAAGACATAACGGCAATGGCGGTAGAAAGTACACTGAAGCAGAAACCATGGCCAACTACAAGCAACACAGCAAAGTCGCCCAGACTTCAAAAGCAGTATTCGTTCAAGGATGAACATACTGCTACTATGTTCAACCTGCTCAGCAAGCGCAAGATGCTTAAATTGCCGGAGAGCAAGAGACCTGAAGAAGTAGGGAAAACTAATGATCCGAATTACTGCCTGTACCATCGGATTGTAGGTCATCCCACAAAAAATTGTTTTATCCTAAAAGATAAAATTCAAGCGTTGATTGACGCTGGAGCAGTTCAGCTCAAAACTGAACAAAAAAGGAGTTAGAGCTAACTCCGACACATCTAATGTGTGTGGTCTAAAGGTACCACTTGGGCTCACAATAATTCCCAAAACGAGCTCAGGGCGGTTAATTTAAACCCCCATATAAAAAAATAATAAAATAAAATAAAATAAAATAAAATAAACACATGAATCGCCCAACGCCGACAAGGCTACGGGAAGAGAATAAATTTCTCGCCAACCCCATCATACTGGGGGTAATAAGTATGAACCACCCAACGCCGCTAAGGCTACGGGAAGAGAATAAATTTCTCGCCAACCCCATCATACTGGGGGTAATAAGTATGAACCACCCAACGCCGCTAAAGCTACGGGAAGAGAATAAATTTCTCGTCAACCCCACCATACTGAGGGTAAAAAGTATGAATTACCCAACGCCGCTAAAGCTACGGGAAGAGAATAGATTTCTCGCCAACCCCACCATACTGGGGGTAAAAAGTATGAATTGCCCAACGCCGCTAAAGCTACGGGAAGAGAATAAATTTCTCGCAAAACCCATCATACTGGAGGTAATAAGTACGAACCACCCAACGCCGATAAGGCTACGGGAAGAGAATAAAATTCTCGCCAACCCCACCATGCTAGGGGTAAAAGGCATGAATCACCCTAAGCTGCTAAGGCAAAGGGAAGAGGAAAAGTTTGGCATTTAAGCCCAAACGAAATCCTTGACAACTCACCATGCTGAGAGGAATAGCATGGCTAGCTCAACTCAAACGGTAGTTGGTAAAGGCAAAATCAAACCCGTTGATAGCTAGGGGTTTGCTAAAAATCCCACGACAAATCTGTCACAACAGTATTCTTATCCGAATATAAGAATACATCACTGCCCTAAGCTGCTAAGGCAAAGGGAAGATGAAAAGTTTGACATTTAAGTCCAAACGAAATTCTTGACAACTCACCATGCTGAGGGGAATAGCATGGCTAGCCCAACTCAAACGGTAGTTGGTAAAGGCTAATCAAATCCGTTGATAGCTGGGGGTTTGCTAAAAATCCTAATCAGATAAATCTCCTGTCACGTTAAGATTTCACCTCTGACAGCAAAACTTTTCTTGTCATTTTGCTCCAACAGAGCAAGCGACACTCCAAAATATTAGTCAAGTTAAAATCATACCTCTGACATCATAATTCAAAATCAAATGAGATAAGATCCGATTAAATCCCCTGTCACGTTAAGATTTCACCTCTGACAGAAAAGAAAATTCACACTTCATCAAGTCCAACATTACAACCTCTGATGAACGTGCTTTTGATATCGTTAAGTTGAAAATTACCTCTGACGAAAATCATCTCCCTATCAAGTTAACAGTTACCTCTGATAGTCCGATTCCAAAACTAAATACGTTAACCGTCACCTCTGTTTAGTCAGCTTGTCCCTATCACGACCAGATCCTCTGAATAGGTTAAAGCTCCAAGACACGTTTAATGTCACCTCTGTCTTTTCCTGATTCGTCATACTAGATGTCACTGAACGGTTAGGATTAAAATAAGCACGTTAATATTATACCTCTGCTTGACCTAAAATAAGCACGTTAACATTATACCTCTGCTTGTCCTCTAATGAGTATGTTAAAATCATACCTCTGCTTGTTATGGAATAAATAAATATATTAATAGTTATCTCTATCGACCAAATCTTTTAAAAGGTCTATAACCAAAATTAAAAAATCCAAAGTATTTCGAAATTCAGTACGGTTCAATACAGAACTTCAAAAACTTTGGAGGGGGTTATGTAGATACCAAAAAAAAAAAAAAAAAAAACCCTAATTTTGCTAAGTGGGCACACCCGCGGGAGCACCCGTTGGTTGCAACCCGCGGGAGCACCCGCGGGTTGCAACCCGCGGGAGCCCCCGCGGGAATCAACCCGCGGGGGCGATCCCGCGGGTGGCAACCCGCGGGGGCGATCCCGCGGGTTGCCACCCGCAGGTTGTTTTTCATTGTTTTCCGTTGTTTTATTTCCTATTTTATTTTCCTGATATCCCATGATCCGCTTTTTCAGGAGAGAATTGAGCCGGATTTCGAGCTTCTTCGGTTTATAAAATACAGGAATTTAACGGGAGGAGGGACTTTTCTTTGGAGCCGGCAAAGCGATTCTTCACAGAGGGTTGAGAGAGATCAGAAGGAGCAGGTTTTCTTCACAGATCCCCTTCCAAGTTGGATAGTCAACGGAGGCAGCAACAAGACTTCACCGCCACCCGTACCCACTCAAAAAAGGGAATCCACCAATATTCCCGTTCTTGTAATTCTTCGGAATTTTTGTAATCTAAATTCCTATTGTAATTCATCAATTTTGCAATGGAATCAAAGGTTCAATTTTCGGGCGTACATTTGTTTCATCCCATATTCACCAATGCAATTCCATTCACACGCTCTGATCTGGCAAGCAAGTGGACAATAATGTAGCCATATCTCCTAATCTCATTCCTACTATTTTGCAGATTACACCATCTTTTCCATCTCTTTCTCCACATCTATCTCAATTATCTCCATTACCATCACATGCTCATTTGGAAGAACCTGTTCCTAAACTAAAAGCAACATATCCCAATCAACTTAGGAAGTTTTCACCACAAGTAGAGAAGATTCTTGAAATATTTCAGCAGGTGAAGATTAATATTTCACTCCTTGATATTATACAACAAGTTCCTACTTATGCCAAATTTCTCAAGGATTTGTATACTAAGTAAGAAATATTGCTGAGAAAGTTTTTCTTATTGTAAATATATCGCATATCCTCTCTAACTCTTTACCTATCAAATACAAAGATTCAGATTCTCCCACAATCTCATGCACAATTAGGAACACTACATTCGACAGGGTATTGCTTGATTTAGGAGCAAGTGTCAATTTGCTTCTTTATACTGTTTATCAGCAGCTGTGGTTAGAAAAACTTCAACCTACTTAGATCATATTATAGCTAGCTAATCATTTGACTAAGAGACCACTTGGTATAATTAAAGATGTGCTCATTAAGGTCAGCAAGTTCATCTTTCCTATAGAGATAATTTTTGATCCACGAAATCAAATTTTCGTTATCTTGGATAGACCATTTCTTGCAACATCAAATGCATTAATTGATTGCAGGAGTGGCCTCATGAAACTATCATTTGGGAATATGACTGTGGCATTGAATATATTCAATATGGATGAGCACACAATGAGCTCCCTCATTGAGATAAACATGATTCACAGTTTGTATTCTCATTCTACCTCTTGCACTGATGATGAATCCTTATTTGAGCAAATTTTCTAAGATGAGCTCATATTATTCGATGAATTGGTACATGCTGATTCTATGTATGATGATACTTGTGCAAATGTGTCATTGATTTATGAGCAAAATTTTGAGGATTTGTTTGCAGAGGAGCTTGCATTACTTTAGGGTCACCACCACATTTACTTGATCATATTGCACTCTTCTCACCTCACAATATTTTTACATGTGTGCTTATTACTAACGATGATTGGTAGGTTTATAATGAATAATTCTTTAACCCAATTATTAATATTATATGTGGACAAAGAAAAATTGAGGGTGGCATAAGATATAGACAGGTCATTTGGTGACTTGTAAGAGGATGATGAGATACAATAATGTACCCTCTTCACATTAAAAATGCACACACTATGAAAGTGAGAAGTGATCAAGAGGTCGTAACAGCTTTCCATGCGTTAATAGGGTGACAATATTTAGATCGTAACTTTTTATGACTCTCATTATTTATATAGTATTTGTACAATAGTTTTCATGTTTATTTAACCACCTTTAGTTCTTGTATGAGGGCATACACGAGTTTAGCTATGGGGGAGTGGTTTAGGGTATTCTCTTCGTATTTTTTTAGGATTTTTATTTTATTTTTAGATTTTTAGAATTTTTATTTTACACTTCGGGTAGTTTTTAGGGTTAACTAACTAAAATAAAACTGAAGAAACAAAAAACAACAAAAGTAAAAAAAATATTATATATTTTCTTCAATAAATCAACCTAATTATAAAAAAAAAAATTTAGATTTGAAATTTGATAGAAGAGTTGATTGAATGATATACTAAGAATTTTATGAAAAAAATTAAAATACGAAAAATAAATACCACTAACAGTAATTTTGAGGTAAGTATACATCTATTTTTCACTTCACAATAATTTATTATGTTAAGTACAAAATAATAACAATTAAGTAGTCTTCTCTCTCTAAACAAGAAAAAAAAGAAAAAAATTGGAGTGAGCCTGGTATTAAGGTAATAGCCTCAGAAATAAAAAAAAGAGTGAGTCTGGTATTAAGGCAATAGTCTCAGAGAAAAAAAAGAGTATGATTCGAGTAATCAGGTACTTTGCATTCAAGCAAGCGTAAATATTCGCATGAAATGTAACATATTCTTAAAAGAAAAAAATTGTTATGAGAGAGAAAATGAATCATGAGTTAGAGTTGGAGTCCAAGGCGGAACTAGACTATCACACGTGCACGTAGATGTATAGGAGCCAATAAATTATCTATTAGTGGGTATTGAAAGATAGGATTTAAATTTTTGATTAAAATGATAATACTATTTGATATGATACTTGACTTGAAAATTGATAATCTAAATGCGTTCTTATGTTTGTATATTAGTGAGATTAATTGAAAAAAGTATCATTAAAAAAAGATTTTTTTTTTGGTATAAAATTTTTATTTTTCTTGATTTTCGGTTATCCTTATTTTTATTTTCTTTATTCCTTAATCTATTTTCTTCGTAAATTTTGTGGGTATATTTACTGCAAACACTCATGATACGCAACTCGTCTACTAGGGTAACATAGGGGTTTACGGCTTGTTACACGTGCTAAGTGCAATCGTGATTCCTGCGAAAATGAGTTAGGATCTTTTTTTCTTTTTTAGGCTTAAGTTTTGCTCGAGAACTAGCAAAAGATAGGTGTGGAGGTGTGATGAGTGCTATATATTGCATATTTATAGCCTTCATATTATTTATTTTTGTATTTAAATAATACTACTCTGATATTTTTAGTGTGTTTTTATGTAAACCTATTTCTACAAAGAGATAGCATAAATTCAGAGCCAGATTAGGAAACCAAGTCCAGAAAAGAGTTAAAAATGAGCAAACCTATAAGACATGATGCTGTAGAGAGTCAAAATTCAATACAGTCATCAAAATTAAAGGAACAAGAGAAGACACTTAAGTAGAAGAAATTTGAGGCCAAGAATCAATAGCTTTGCTGCTATTTGGTGGCATTGGTCACCAATTGGTGGCTCAATGGGCCCCAATATGGATGGATTTTTTACGGGGTATTCGATATAATTTTGTAATTTCTCACTTATACTCAAATTAGGGTTTGATTCTCCGAAACCTATATATTGACCGTATCCTTGTAATCTAGGATTTATGATGTAATTTTGTACTCAAATTTTATTAAATAAAATTAGGGTTTGCTGAAGGGGTGACGGCCGCCATACTGACTATAGATGTATCCTTTTTTGTTTATCATTATTTCTTAGGTAATCTTCTTCTAATTGCTTTCTAGATAGATTTTTCTTGCTTTCTAGTATAAAACTTTAATCGCTTCCTAGGAAAAATATGATCTTTTTAATTAGAAGTATGAGTAGCTAATTTAGTTTAGCTCTAGGGTATAGATGAAACTAGGAATCCACCGTGTAGTTGTTCTCTAATATTTTCTTCCTAAATAAAATAATAAAGATAAGATTTTTCAATGAAAAGATTACAATATAACAACTTGTGGATTAATACTTTGATAGGTTATACTTGAATTAGATTTTTTGATAGTTTATACTTAATTAGGGTTTGGGGTTGTTACTTTTTATTTTTGTTATAGAGTTATCTATTGATTTAGTTTATTTTTATAAAAAAAAAATGTATCTTTGATGCGTTATACTTGCACACCACTTGATAACACATACTTAGAGCATTTTAATTAAAGATTAAAACTAAAAGATCAATTTTTATGATAGGAAGAAAATAATAGAAGTAATACATGACTGGAAACTAGTGGATTATATATCCTAGGCTAATTAGTATAACTCAAATTCAGCTTAGAACCCGTAGTTAATCGCTAGGACTAAATAATTAGTGAGAATAGCAAAACATCTTAGATCCCTGTAAGAACGACCTGTAAAGCGCTACACCAACACTGTCCGCTTGCAGTAAATTTTTCACGTCATGGATCTAGCTCTTCTGAAGTGGGCACATACTCTTCATATGACAGCTCTCCCATAGCTTGTAATGAAACCTCGAACATCTCATGGAGGGCGAAGCCAAGTTCTCCCACTGGAATAAAGAAAGAACCTGAGTGTGGATTGAACATCTTAAGTATACTATACAAGTGATATACGCTATGAGGGAGGCCAAATTGGACATTTCTGAAAGAGGCCAATTTCTCACAAAATATCTCCAAAGGTGATGAGTATGAAGCCCACCATCCTGCTCCACCACATATTCCTGGTCGAATAAATCCAGTCAGGAGTCCTGAAATTATGAGATGGGTATTATTCTCTTCTGGACAAGAACTTGTTCAAAAAATTGTTGGCTTTTCGATGAATCTCACCAAGGTGGTAATCCTTATTAAATCTGCCAAGGAGAAAACCAATGACGGATCTGTTGGGGCCATCCTAGTAAATACTTATATTGCCAAAGTTGCCGATAGCTACCCCACCCTGCTCTTTGGTCACATGCCAACTCATGGTGCGTGGGACTCCTAATTTTTGGAGATATGCCAGCGGATAACTTTTCGCCATATCAGGAAGAAACATTTGAACTCCTTCCACTTTCTGGAGTCACTTATGCTCTTTCACACATAGAACCTTGTCCGGAACTGCAACTATATCTCCAAACAAAAACCAAGGTTTCTCCCAAGAATGACAGCTCGTCCCTTCTAACTGTGTATTGGTAGCTAACTCTTTGAGAGTTGCCTAACTACCTTCAAAGAATCTTTCAACACGCCCCTTGGAACTGTATAGAGCAAAAGTTGGCATCGATTCTTCAAACTGAAATCAGACAGAATTGTCTGGCCCACCTTGAAACCTGAAATAATTGTGTTTAGGGAGCGCACAATTGGAGGAATTGGCTGTCAAAAACAAAAGAGAAAAGAGTCAGAAAAATCCAAAAGAAAGAGAAGCTTAAGAAAATTACTAAGTTGCACGCAATGCTAGTTAAGCTCCCTAGCCTCGCGACACGCGGTGACCACGCACCCCAAAAATCTTATTTTTCTATTCTTACCTTGATTCAACAGTGAAATTCCAGTCAACGACGGCCCTAGAGCGGAGAGATCATTGTTGTGGCGTGAGGAAGAACGTTGAGAAGCCATTGGGTTGAAAAAATTGAAAAGAATCTATGAGAATTTGAAAAGAAGAGGAATAGGTTTCCTGGATTCATGAGGAAAAAATAAAGAGAAAAGGAAGGGGTCTTGGGCATCTTAAATAGTTGGGTTTAAAGTAAACAGCTCAGGAGTGGGACACTAACTTTGAATAAGAATCCAAAGTATTTCAAAATTTTTAAAAAGATACTTTCAAAATTTTCAAAAAGTGACAAAATCTTAAAAACCTTGGAAGGGGTCTTTTAGAATGAGAAAATTTTGATCCCCGCATTGATCCAAATCCCACAACAAAAGAAATAGCGGGACTAGGCCTCGCCTCGCGGGCGAGGCAAGAGGTGAGGCTAGGCAGCTAGCCTTGCGCGAGGCGAGGCTGGCCGCCCACCTTGCGCAACGAGACTGGTCGTCCGCCTCACGCAGTGCCATCAGCCTCGGTCTCATGCGCAATATATTCAGGTCTTCTTCTGGACTATTTGTGTATTCTACAAATTCTAATCAGAATTTAATTGATTTTTGGTACAGGATCAAGACCAAAGACAACGAATCTTGGAGCAAATATTATTAAAGGGAAATTCAAATATTTTATCAAGTTTATAACAAGATTATATTTCTATCTACATGGAAACTCACTCAACAACTTAGGACCCATAAATACCCCTTCAGAGGGACTCAACAAGGAGCTTTTGGCCAGATCTCTCTCTCTCTCTCTCGCAAGAGTCCAAGCTTCTTTAGTAGCAGAAGAGAAAAGCAAATTCAAGAGATCTCCACTGCCTCCAACCATCAACATCGGATCGTCAACGAGGAACGGATCAATTCTCATAACTGTCTCGATCCCACAATCTTGTATAAAAGAGAGCGATGTATTTTATAAGTCATATCATCTATTTTTCTTTTCTTAATTCTTTTCATTGTAATCGACTTAAGAGAAATTTCTATAAGTTTAATTTTCTCAATGGTAATGGAAAGATCCCCGGTTTTCTCCGAAAATATATATTATATTTTATATATCTCATTTTATCTATTTTTATATATAAATAATATTACTCCGGTATATTTTGTGTATTTCCAGGTGAAGCCTATTGTTACAAAGATTTGGCATGAAATCAGTAGAATGGAAAAACCTAGTCCAGAAAGTGTAAAAGAGAAGAAAACTATAGAAGCACAGTGTGAGAAGCTATGAAGTTTTGAACTAGTCATGCACATAAGAAGAGAAGAGCCAACTGATCAAATAATAGAAAGATGAAGACCAGATACCAGTCTTTTGCCATTAAATAGCGGCAATAGGAGCCATTTAGCAGCAATGTGGGGCCCAATGAAGCTGAATTTTCTTATGCTGACTCAGATGCGAAGTAGGTGTTTAATTAGAAGGTTTGACTACTGCTATTTGGCAGTCACTGCCACTATTTGGCGATAAAAAGAGAGAGCCTGTATCTGAAATTTATGAGGGCTCTATTGTCATTTTGTAATATTATGGTCATGATTGGATTAAGGTTTTGAAATCCAGATATTTATATATTGGTCATATCATTGTAAATCAAGGATTTCTATGTTTTTTCTGAAATTAATAAAATTAGAGATTAACCCGAAGGAGTGATGACCGCTATACCAGAGCTCTAAACGTGTTTTCTTTGATGTTTTTCACTGTGCTTCATAGGTAAATTTATTTATTCGTTTTAGTAGTTAATTTTTATCGCTTTCTATTTAGGATCTTATAAGCATTATAGTAAAAGATTTGATTTTTAATGGTTCTCATGAACAAAAATATCATTTTGATTAATAAAAATATGAGTAACTAATTTTTCTTAGTTTTAGGATGTAGATAAAGTTAGATGATCAATCGTAACATAATTTTTATTTATCTTCTTCCTAAAAGAATTAAAAAAACATGTTTTTTCTATGATAAGATTAAAAGATAAAAATTAGTTTATCTAATACTTTGATGGGTTATGTTTAAAGCTTGTTTTAGATAGCCTATACTTAATTAGGATTTGGTATTGTTTCTTTTGATTTTATTTGTACAAATCTCTATTGATATAGCTTGATTTTTATGAAAGTCACGAACTTTGATGAGTTATGTTTAGACGATACTTGATAATTCATGCTAAGAGTGATTGAATAAGAGTTAGATCTTCTCTTTGATATAATCGTATTTGTTTATGTCAAAAAAATAGAAGGAGATAATAAAAAGAGTGCTCGGTTGTAAACTAGTAGATTCAATATCCTAGGCTAACTCTTACTGTAAGATTGACCTCTTACTGTCAATCTAGTCTTATAATCTTGTACATAATTTTCATATTTCTTTTGTAAGTCACTATTCTTTCTTTTACTTCTTTTATTGTACGTATCTAAAACAGTGCGCCCTTTATTGTAATAAATCTTATGTTTTATAAATGCAAACATCAAGTTCAGACATGTTATTTATTTTAATTATTGTGTTAGTAATTATGATTATTTTATGATCCTGTATCTATTGGGTAGTATAATATAGATTTAAGTAGTATTATCGGTTTTGGGAAGCAGCTGAAAAACGAGAGGCTTAATAGGTGGCATCAAAGCCTAGGTTAAGTGGAAGAGCATATAACTATTGCGATATAAGAATATGTTCATGACTCATTCTTGATAATTATTCTTTGCTCTTGGATATCTATCTGATATAGTATTGTGCATATCTTATCCTGTCTTTTTGTGCATATCTTATCCTGTCTTTTTCTTTGAAATATCTATATTTGGAATTTCTTTTTTGATCCTATATGGTCCATAGCAAAAAGATATCTATCCAATCTTCTGCAAGTACTTATTCGAGGGATGAAACTGCTGAGCTTAGAAACATGGTGAAGGGGTAGTACAGGCATAACATACCATGACAACATTGCTAGAAATGATGTTACAATGCAAGGAATAGGGAAGGATAGGGACGGTGTTGGACTTCCGAAGACTGTAACTATCAGTGTTTTCTAAAACTAATGGACCATTGAAGGCTGAATAATGGATTATTGATATAGAATCTTCTTAAGGCAGAAATGATCTTGAAGGGGAATCGGACATAGGTGTTTCGTATTCAGTTGACCGACGTGGTCAGGACATGGTGGCTAGCCAAGGAGGTAAGGCACAAGGAACTAATTTTTTTACAAATTCGTCAGATACAACTAATATTAGAAAGTACTAATCACTAAAAATTCTCGTGGGATGGCCTGTTAGTGCTATATTATTTACGTGCTTACGGTAGGAGGAAGTTGGAGGGTGGCAAGGAGGAAAGGGAAGGGGTAGGCAGATTGGGACGAGAGAGAGTAGAGAGTTAAGGATGATAATAGGCACATCCATTGATCAATTTTTTGCTCGTCCTATATAACATTTTGAATTAAAAATGAAAATTTTAGTTTTTTTAAATTCAAAATTTTGTATAAAAAAGACCAAAAATTCACTTTAGATGTGTTAATTACCATCTCTATGGAGAGAGGAGAGAAAGGGTGGAGAGGGGAAGGAGGAGCGAACAAGTGGAGTCTGGCGGATTGGGACGAGAGGGAGCGGAGAGGGGAGAGAAGGGGGTGGGGGAGGGTTGTATCGAGCCATGGTAAAGGTGGGGGAGGTAAAGGTGGGGGAGAGGGTCGCGAAAGGGGAACGGATGGGGGTTTAGGGGTTGGGTGGGTGGGTTCGAAGGCCGAAGGGGAAAGGAAAGGTTGGTAGAGGGGAAGTGTGCATTCGTCATAAAAGAGAGAGGGAGAATTTGAGGAGAGGAAGGAAAGTGATTTTAGTGGAAGAAAAGTGGACGGTGGATGGAGGGTGGCTGGAATGGGAATGAAGGGGGAAGGGGTTATTTTTTGGAATATTTGGATAAAAAGGGTGCGCCCTCAAAGAGTTCTCAAAGTTTCAAAAACAAAGGGGTTGTGTCCTTATTGTGTGTCCTTGGATATTTTGGATGTGCTTCTATAATTTTCCTTTCTCTTTAAGCATAACATAACAGTTGATTGGTTTAAACCTGCACGAGTTGGCCTTAAATCTTTTCAGGTTCATAAATTTTCTATAGTAACAATCTCTTATTCTCGAAGGGAGAAAATAAAGAAACCATGACTTAAACCTCATTGACAAAATATACTGTCTTGAGAGTTACTTGTAAAGGTCACATAATATTTCAAATTAGGACAAAAGATTGAAAAGCAACTTTAAATTTTTGAGGAATAAAAATGTATCTTTTGATAAAAATTAATTACAGCTAAAGTTTTCGTATTAGAATTTTGATATGATTAAACAATTTCCATAAAGGAATATTGACATTAAAAGATGGAGTTTAATAATTAACTAGCATACTTTGATTATATTGATAGTTCATTTAGGAAAAAAAAATAATATGAGGATAACAAATTTGGAGATAGAGGATTTTTTTTTTTACATTCAATGAAAATAATGTCTAAATTTTAGACTCTATAAATATTTTCTATGATATATCCTCATAGACTACACCCTTCAATATCGAGAGCCATAAACATCCAAGTACCAACTTCTAAAGTCATTGAGGATAACTCTCTTGCCAAATAGTCTTGCAGCCCAGATTGATGCCCTCACCAGCATAGTCGTTGCACAATCTACTCTCTCCAAAAATGTTGAAATCGAAATTATGAGAAACAGTTACAGAACATAAGGACATCCCAAAACACTGGATGATACACCAAACTACCGCCTCTTAGGAAAGGAATGAGGATCCCTTGAACATCTCCTTCCGTTAAAATCGGCTATCCCTAAAGCACATTAGAAGCGCATACAAGTTTCTTCCTTAAAACCCCCAAATTCTTATTCATCCACGAATATAATAGCATTTGGGCAGCACCGGAGGGTTGGGCATCTTGAGCCAGAGCAATAGTTCAATTGTTGTGCATTAGCTACATAATTGGCGATGACACTTTAAGTTGGAAAAAAAAATAAATAATAAAGTAATTAAAATTTTTATCGATCAAAGACATTCCCGATGACAATTCATCCATACGTCTCTCCAGTTGCCTTTAAATATTGTATTCATCGATTAGGCGTACATAGCCAGAAATTGGTGGGACCTTAATAGCCAATCAAAGATTAGAAAACCCTAGCGACCCCTCGGTCTACGGAAAACGGCAGAATTCTTAATAAGAAACGAGGCCCAATGTATCAAAGCCCCTGCTTGAGAGCAGAATCCTGCCGAATCCCAACGCAACCTCGGACGAATCTAAAACTGATCTTCTCTTGTACCCACACCTACAGGGGAAAAAAAAAGGAGAAGAAAAATCCCCAACTACAGAATCTCGCAGCATCCAATCGAATCTGATAAGATCCGCGAGCTCTGGAGTGGGATTTGTCGCGACATTTTGGAAATTGAGGTCTTGATTTCTTTTGATTGGAGTCTTAGAGGTGAACATTGGATTTGAGGGTTTTGTCTCGCCATCACCTACTCCGATCGCATCAGCCCAGAAGAATGGTTTTTGATTTCGCGTTCGGTGATGAAGATAAACCCTAAACCCTAAATATAGAGAAAAATAAGGTACTTAGGCTTTGCTTTGCTGCAAGTGACACTGTAACGCGCTAAATGACTGTTGAAGTTGTTAGCTTTCTTTTGTTTAATCTAAGTTTAGCGTGTACAGTAAATTTCTCTTCTTTTTGAGAGATTTTATTATTGTTAATTGATATTCTTTATCACTTGTCATTTTCACGGTGTTAGGTACATTTTATTATTGTTAGTTGATATTCCTTATTGTTTTTGGTGTGCTAGGGACATCATTGTATCTTTGTTAATTATTTTTTTTCATAACGAGATTATAATCTCCGTATTCCATTAATTAAAATTAACGAAACAAAGCGGTACAATGAAGACATAAATAATTTAGTCCATCACTCGGGATGTACATAGCATACATAAAAAAAGACCGGAGTACTTTTTCCTAATCTGGCATTTTGGGCTAGCTTTTTAGTTACAATGGAAAATAATAATTTCATTCATAGCTCAAAATATGTATTAATAATGAGTTTATGTAATTGAATTTAGTTATATGGAATTCTGTTAAGACAAAGTCTTTTTATGGGAACATTAGGCCATAGCTTTGATTAATTAACCAATCAACATCTCTACAGGAATGGAACCTGGAGTCTTCCTCTTGAATGTAAAGTGTATTACCATCGACCTAACCTGCTATGGAGTTAACATGAATCGACATATCCATGTTGGCACATTTGTTTCGGCTTAAGTTTATTAAAAGCAAGTTTGATTATGTAACATTTCTTATGACTTAACGAGTTTCATAGCATTTAGACGAAATTTCTATATTTTGTTGAGAAATTGTGCTTGTTGTTTGATGATTGTCACTTGTCCTTGGCATTCTTAGGCACGTCATGTTGTCTTCCAATGATGAGAATGTGCCAGGATTGGTGGTGAACTACTATTTTCTCAATGAAAGAGATTCACTCATCTCGTTTGCCATCCTGCCTCTTTGTCGGTCTGATGCCAAGAGTCTGTCATCGGTTACAAACAAGCGAGTATTCTTGTGTGGCACTGCAGTTAATGGCCCTCAGGAAGTGTGCAAACAGGTTGTTTCTTGGAGGTTGACATCTCATGATGAGCAGCCCAAAGTTTGGGTGCTTTCGAAGGAAGGGAAATGGATAAAGCTTTCAAAACCAAGGAGAAGCTACAAAGAAAGATTCAGGACATTAATGGTCACTCTGCAATGGCTTCATTGCCTAAAAAGGGAGCCTGAAGTTTCAGAAAAAGCTCTCTGGCATCGTCTACATAAAGTTTTCAGGTTGTCGTAGCTATGCTCCTTTGACTATTGCTATGTATGCACTCTAAGATATTCTATTGCTTTGCATGTGCAGCTCATTTGAGGTTAGACCCTCTAAGGATGATCTCACCGGGCACATTTCTTTAATTAAGATATTTGCTGATAGACACAAGACATTAGCAAATTCTCAGGTATCAAAATTTGCTTAAATCATTTATAGAGACATGCTATTATAGTTTTAAATTTAAATGCTATTTCGATTTCTCTGCACCCCTCTCTCTTTTCTATGGGCATTCTACTTTTTATCCTTTGCAGTAATAAAGGCACAGGAACAATTCATCCTTTATAGTTCATATTCACAATAATTAAAAATTTAAAATATTTAGCTAACAGTGTTTGTAGATGATTCTTAAAATGTCAGCTTATCAAGAATATCTGACATAGTTGAACGACTGTCTGCACAACCTTCACAATAGCAGGAAGAGTGATAATGACGAATTGGAAAAAACCTGAGACTCAAAGTATCTGTATTTACCCAATATAACTCTGTTGGATTATTTTGGAGAAACTAAAAGGGATAAGTCGTTTAAGGAGCTTATTTGTTGAGGACTGGTTGAAAATTTATATTGGTTGTGGTAGCAATGTCTATATAATAGATATAATTACTTGCATATCATGAGGAATTCGAACAACTGCTTCAAATACAGTATCAGGAAGTACAACTTGCAGAACTTCAATATCCACAGGCTTATTAGATAAATGGCAATTGGTGCATACAATTCGCCCAGTCGCTTCCCGTGGATTTTCATAACCTTTTTGCACAAAAATGGGATACACATTCGAAATAGATGTTCAAATTAGTATATATATCATGATCGATACAGAAATAGATAGAGTAATTGCTTGTTCAAATCAAATTACACTCCATAAAAAGATTATTCCTAGTCAATGATTACTAAAGATAGGATGACTCTGATCAAATGAACAATTTAATGTATTGATGGCTTGACGAAGCTGCATTTTGCATGTATGAACATAAGGAGGTAATATGAACTTGCTTATGACCCTTGGCGATGTTATTTAAAGAGAGAAATTTTCTTGTGCTATAGTGGCTTTATGTGATGAAAAATATTCTAGAAGAAGGTTTACAAGGCTGCGTAAGCAGTCTCATAAATGTACGCATCCTCGAACTGAACCAATTGGGATTTTGCACCCATAATATGCGGTCATTCCACATAATCATGTCCCTGTACTTAATGTGCACATGCTTGATTGTTTGTGCAACAATTTGTATTGATTTTTTTCTAGTCAAATTTATTTGCGAATTGAATCTAACAAGCCAAAACTAACAAAATCCTAAAAGTAGGCTAAAGCCTTAACCCTATTGTAATACCCCAAATTTCAAGCTACCTGTATTACTCTCTTGAAACCAGTTGTGCCGAATAAGTCAACCGAAGTCAATTTTGGACACCGAAATAACTTTCGGTTAATGTAACTTTAAATCTACAAACCCAAATGACATTCGGTCTTCGCGATTATTAGTTTTGTAATATTTATGATTTTAAGAGAAAAAAATATATATATATATATATTAAATAAATTAATAATTACTCAATGCGCCCACCTACTAAGTGAGCACACCAATGATTTGGACGGTGATTTGGACGGCTGAATAATTGATTCGTACGGCTGAATAATTAGTGTAATAATTAACTTAATTAATGAAAGATTAGTATAATAATTATCTCATAATTTCATATTTAACTAATAATTCTCTTTTCTAATTACTTCAGAATTTCGGTTCATTTATTCCAGATATCGATATAACAAACGGATAATTTTCTAGTACTCATCTCATCGAGTACTACAGCCTGCATAAATTTGGTAGCATTTGGAAAACGTTAACCAAAACCGTAAATAATAAAATATTAAATAAATTGGGAATTACTTTATACACACCACAAACTTCTAAGTGCACACACCGGCTGAATAATTGATGGACGGCTGAATCATTGAATTATTATGAATAATAATTGTGATTAGTACAATAATTAGTGTTATAATTAACTTAATTAATAAATTAGTACACAATAATTCGGATGAATAATAATTAATGAAAGATTAGTACAATAATTAGCTAATAATTTCATAATTTAACTAATAATTATAATAAGATAATTAAAATTACATCACTCCCTTTCTCCCTTATATAAATCCCTCACAACTCCCTCATTCATTCACTCACTCTCCTTTCTCCTCTTCGCCACAAACCCAGAAGCTCTTCCCTTTTCTCCTCTCGGCCAAACCTGCAGCAAAGAAAAGAGAGAGGAAAAATCAAACCGTATCGAGGATTCGAACCGAATATTCGAGATCAAACCGAGGCAAGTAACACTGCTATTTTTGTTCCTTCCTTATTGTATATTTACATGCATGATTTATTTTCATGATTAATATTGAGAATTAAACTAGGCCATTGGGTCAATATTGATACATACGAGTATTGTTATATTTGATTTTACGTACAAGTAATACTGCTATATTTTCATTCATCTTTTTCTTTATTCAATTTGTATAATCTTTTGTTTAATTCAGGTTTAACTTATATGTGCATCCGTGATTTATTGCATGCAAAAATAACCTTGTATGTAACCCATGCAAAATTAGAAAGAAGAAGAAAAAAAAAATCACGTACAAGAAAATTTCATGCAAATTTCGGTTTGCATGCAAATAATAGTTTTGCATGTAAATCTTGGGCCTTCACTAAGAAAAAGAAGATAGAAGAGGAAGAAGAGAAGAGATCATGGGCCTGGCCCAGCCCAGAAGAAATAAAAAATAAAATAAAAGAAAAAGAGGGAGAGACATCATGGGCTTGGGATTGGGCTGGACAAAAGAAAAAGAAAGAAAAGGAAAATGAAATTAAATAAAGATATGAGGGCTTAAGTAATTGCATGGGCTTCATTCAGGTTTAGGTGATTTCATTGGATAAAGAGAAAGTTTATATGCAGGGAAATAGTTTTAGGTGATTTCATTGGATAAAGAGAGAAAAATTGAATGAAGACAAAATGATATAGAAGAGTAATAATGGGCTGGGCTATAACAGTAAAGAAAAGGAAAAGAAAAAGAAAAAAGAAAATAAATGACTAAGAGAGAAAAGATAATATTTAATACAGTGGGCTTTATGAATAATAATACTATAGGCCTAAATAAATAAAATGCAGTGAGCCTTATAAATAAAATGTGTGTAGGCCATAGTAAATAGAAATACAGTCTACTTAATAAATAATATGCAATACTATTACATTATGCATTTAATTCACAAATTGGCTATTAATTGACACTGAGAATGAAACCAGATTATTGTAATAATTTTGATGATATGCATTGTGGTACAATTGTGCACTAACATCTATCATGCTACATGCCATGTACTTTGATATTACAAGTCATGTATTTTACAAGTCATGTACTTGATATTACAGATCATGTTTTATGATACTACATGTCATGTACAGTCCTGAAAATGCAAGCATATTATCAGGAATTGAAAAACAATTAAAGAAGGATTATAAAATTTTCATGTACATAATTCATTATGAACACGGGGATGGGAGAAACTATATGATGGATAAGAGCCTTGCCGTATAAGGATTCATTGTCTTGTTGGGCCGGATTCTGCAGCGGTCCGGGTGATTACTGGATCACCTTCTGATATTTACCCAAAGTGGTAAGTCCGTCACTGTAATACAGTACGGAACGTGATTGTGTGCTTAGCGGCACGTCATGGTTCAGCGCCATGAACATTGGGGCCGGGTCCCGGGTATGCACGGGCACTTATACGATAATGGAGAAGAGCCTTGCCGTATAAGGATTGATTGTCTTGTTGGGCCGGATTCTGCAGCGGTCCGGGTGATTACTGGATCACCTTCTGATATTTACCCAAAGTGGTAAGTCCGTCACTGTAATACAGTACGGAACGTGGTTGTGTGCTTAGCGGCACGTCATGGTTCAGCGCCATGAACATTGGGGCCGGGTCCCGGGTATGCACGGGCACTTATACGACAATGGAGAATAGCGCTATCTTATCCATCAATACAGTCTCTAAATTTAAATTGGACGTTGACTGAGACCAATAGAAAATATGATTAAATAGATAGAATAGTTATTATCATGTTTATTTAATTATTGTCATGTTTATTTATTTATTTATTCATTTATTTATGCTTGCCTTCATGTTAATTTTTATGTTACATTCATGTTAATTTATATATTGCCATCATGCTAATTTATATGTTGCCTTTATGTTAATGCACACAAAGAACACTGACATAAACATGCTCATGCATATTGATATTCATGTACTATTATAGTACACAATTCCTATTTTACATGTGTTACTTGCTGGGTTTAATCCCCTGGGTTTTCGAACCTAGGTTTAGAGGACCAACAAGGAGAACCTGCCCCGACTGAGAATCCGTACTTCATCGATCAGGTCGAGCAATATTAAGTAGTGAAGTACTTTCCGAAGAATCTCTCATATATTGTTCGTATTTTCTTTTATCTGGGCACTGCTTTTCTCTTTGCTTCTCTTGTATTCATATTTAAAGCAGTGTGCCATTTTATGTAATGAATTCTTGACATTTCAGTCTCAGACATGTTATTTATTCACCTGATTGTGGCAGTAGTTACGGTTATTCCAAGATCTTGTGACTGTTGGGTTGTCTAGTAGAAGAAATAAGTAGCGTTCTCCGTTTTGGGAAGCAGCCCAAAAAGGGGGGCGTTACACCTATTCTCAAACCCACCCATTTCTCTCCTCTTGTAGAAGAGCACTGAGGTGTGTAACAAGGTTCTTTTCTTCATTTTCCATTAATTTCTTGAATCCGGTCATGCTATAATAGTTCCTTATAAAGACTTCTATGTTTACAATCACTCCTGTCAATAGAGCCGGCAAGTGGGCCGTGCCCGGCATGGCACGTTGTAAAGTACGGGATATGTTTTTTCCTGTGATTTCCACTATGTCAAAATATCAAAGGCTTCATAATTTTCATGGGATGCGTTATCTTCATAGTTAGCCCTTTTTAAATAATAATGTAGTTCATTAAAATATGTACTAGATTGTCTTGCCTTTTTCATGTAAAATACAGATGATATTATTGGATTATGAGTTTTCCTAGCAGATGGTTCTTTTGTAGATTGTGTGGCACACGATACATATCTTCATATGTTTTATACATAATATTTAAATAAATTTTAATATCATTAACTAAATTCCTAACATTATCTTCATAAGACATACTTTTATAAAATAAATCTATTAAAATTTCAAGTCCATCTAACTTGCAACGGGGATCACAACAGTTGCAAAATATAATAAGTATGGAAAATATTTACAATATTTATTAAATTTAGTTTTCATAGGTTGAACAATATGTTCAAGTATTGGGTGATTCCTACATTCATTAAAAAACGAACTAATTTCGGTTAGATAATATAGTGCAATATGTGTAGTTGGGTAATAAGTGCCTGACAGTACTATAGTTGCAATTTCAAATTTGCTTAAAACCTTAGAAATGTAATTCAAATGGTGACATTCATTATTATCTAAACTATATATTGGTAACTCCATTTCCTTAAAATTATTTATTACATCTTTATACTGAATAGCCATATTTAACATTTTATATGTAGAATAATATCTTGTTCTAATATCTATAGGTACAATTTTAGGTGAGATTTTTAGATTCTTACATATTTATTTAAATGATTGTCTTCTTGGCCCACTATTTTTAATAAATAGTAATGTATACCTAAGTTTCATTATTGAATCACTTACTATTTTTAATCCATCTTGAACGAATAAATTAAGTATGTGACAAATACACTTAATGTCGAATAATTTTCCATCTAAAATTGGTTTTGTAATATTTTTAAAAATTTCTATTGCGGCCGTATTTTTAGAAGCATTATCGAAAGAAATAGAAAATATTTTTTTTTATTCCAAATGCTGAAAAAACACTTAGTAGGGATTGTGATAAATTATGTGCATTATGAGAAAATTCAAATCTACTAAACCCAATTATTTTTTTTTGTATATACCAATCCTGATCTATATAGTGAGCCGTTACGCATAAATAATGACACATATTTAGAGTTTCCCAACAACTGCAGTTATAGCAACTCTAAAAATTAAAGAAGTTAAAATAGCTATTAAAGTGTCCCTCTTCTCTTTATATATATTTAACATGTCGGATTTAGATGTAGAATGTGGGACTTTTTTAAATTCGTCAGTAAATATACTTCTACAAAATCTTTCAAATTGTCGGTTTTCCAAAAAAGAAAAAGATTGTTCGTCATGTATTATAAATTTTTCTAAATTTTCTCTTATTTTGGTAGAATTATATTTACGAATTCCTAATGATCTACCATAAGTGCTTATTTGTGTTTGATGTGGTTCATTTGGTGGGTGAGTTTTGTCTAAGTGTTTTTAAGGTGATCCGTTCCGCTACCTAAAGGAAATGAATGAATTTTTTAACAATATTTACACTTAGCTTTTCTAACACCATTTTTCATTATTTTCTCAAAATATTTTCATATGTCAGATCTAACAGTCTTAGCAGGGGTGGTTGTTTGGGTTTAGTGTCTAGTTGCTTCGGTTGGTTGTTCTTCAGATAAAAAAATGGTACTTGAGGAGGTTATTGTAAAAGTTGGCATAAACTTTGATATTCTTCACTAGTTAAAAGGCAGAAAAAAAATCCGCGGGTTGAGAGCAAAAAGCGCCTGACGAGTATGGATCCATTTAAAAAAAAATCTAGTAAAAAACAAATAAAAATTCTAAAAAAACTAAACAAAAAACTTCAAATTATAAATATCTCTTGACCGGTGAATCACTTGAAAGATAAAGTAGAGATTTCTAACTAGAGAGAGAAGCTGGAAGCCGAAAAAGTAAAGAAAAACTTACTTGAGAGATAAAACTTGCCTGAATTTTGATTGGGAGAATTGCTTACTTGAGACTTCATCACTTGATTGAAACTTACTTGAAAAAGTTGCGAATTGAGATTTAAGAAGAGTTTTGAGAGAATAAATTTGTTTGTATAAGTATGAAGAATGAAAATAGAGTAAATGATGAGGTATTTACAGATAAAGAAACGTTTTAATTTGCAAAAAAAATTTGCAGAAAACCCCTCCAACGGCTATTTTGACCGTTGGAGGGAAAAATCTGCAAAAAAATTGCAAGAAACCCCCAACAACTATAAAGGTTCTTTGCAAAATTAATATTGCAAATAACCCCCAAGGGCCCCAACGGTTTTTTAAATCTAAAAAAAAAAGACGTGCCGAGCCTCAGCACGTGCGGGCCGCGCCGTGCTTATGGCACGGCTGACCTCGGCTCGGGCCGTGCTGGGCATGTGCCGGCCGGGCGTGCCCAACGGGCTGCCTGGCCCATTTACCAGTTTTACCTGTCAAGCTCCAATCATTTCTCTAGTGAAGCTTGTTAGCATCATATGAAGTATGGATATGGATACAAAACACAGATATGACACTAACACAGGGATATGACGACATAAATATGCACATATCTATGCATATATTATATATAATGTGCATCAAAATCCGGAGACATGTTCTATTTGAAGTAAATTGATAGTAAAAAAAAATCATAAATGATCTAAAATATAAATTCTAATCAAGTAACTGTATTAAAGAAAAAACCATTTAGTCCACTGAATCAATATATTGAACAAAATATTTGAAGCCTTATCTATTCAAAGCATTTGGAGTCTACTAGTTTAGTATCATTTTTTATGTCAAAAGAAATTTTTATATATGTTTTTAGGCAATGCACGATCCTGTAATGCTCAACATGCAATATTTATGATGCTTTAAAAGTGGATATGGTCTCAACAGACGATCTTTATGACTTTTCGGAGACACGGCTCCAACACGCTTCGGTGCGTCCGATATGTATCGGGCATGTGCCAATGTCTGATACGTATCCGACATGAATATGGTATGTACTTTGAAGTGTCCATGCTTTAGCACACAATACTCCATGAAGTAGCAAAAGCGCTCCTAGTGCTCAGTCTCTAAATAATGGTTTTTCCATAAAAATTTTCATATTTTTAGTGTTCTAATTGATCGAGAATTTTCGACACATAATATATATAAATGCAGACATATGTTTAATATAATTGTATAAATTTCCCTTTAACTTTGCTTAATCTTTTTATGTGGCACTTAAATCATTTATGAATTATGCATGGTCCAATTGAATGAAAATATGCTTTATAACATTGGTGAGGAAACCAATACTGATGATGACAAGCCTCTATCACAAAATTTGAGATTTCAACTGCATTTGTCCAATTCTTCTTTTTTTTTTTTTTGGAGAATTGCCCCTAGGCTTCACATCATGACAGGGAAGAAGCCTCGCCACTATAGGGAAAGAAACTCCCGTCTCGAAAGAGAAATCTTCATGCTGAATTGTACATTGAATATAAACTGCTTGAGTTTCTCCATACAAAGTTTTTGTTTGTCAGGAGTTTGTTTCAACGAACTGTTAGTCAAGCCTAATAGCCTTCATTCATCGTGAGTTTGGGCCTTTGTGCGAATATGCTTCTTGGGTCGTCTTACAAATTTTATTATAACCCATGCCCTCCTATGAGGGAGAGGAGTTGTGCTTGAGCTTTTGCTCTTTGGCATGAATCCATTTTTTTTTTTCATTTAACATTTTTAATAATGTTATCTCTTCTTTTAAAGTCAAAACTACCTCAGTCTGTTGAGAGTTTTTGATATGAATACCAATAAAATTGTGAGAGTCTCATGTTAAACCTCTTGCTAAAAAATTGCTGCAAGTAAATTTATTTTTGTGCATTGCAATGTATTTTTAATCAGAGAGTGGTCAATTCACGTTACCTTTCGATATGCCCCTTGAAATGGATTATTAACATTATTTCTAACATCCATGGTTGCATATCTGCTGGTGTCTCTATAAGTATATCTCACTATTCTTCATTCTACCAGTTATTATCTATGTGCCTAAAAGAGAATGTTGGAAGGAAATCAGCTTCTTCTAGGGTAAGTTGTTTCTATTTTTTCCCTCAATTCTTTAAAGGATTGGAACTATGTGTTGAAAATAAAGTTGACTGTCGTATGTCTAGTAAAAATAACTTTACTTTTGTCCTAGATTGCTGAAATTGAGTCATTTGAAGAAAAGCTGACAATTGGCCATGCTAATGATGTGAAAAAGAACACAAATGATGCTGATGGTGATAATCCAGGATCTTTTGATTCAGTTTGTGCAATTTGTGACAACGGTGGTAAAATTACATGGTATTGAATATTTTCTCTTGTACCTTGATCCTAGTAGTATTTGTTGATTTCTTCATATCCATGATAATTTGTGTTGGTACTCATCTTAATTGAATCTTGGATGTTCATATTCATGAGACATTTTTTTGTTTACATGATGGTAGTTAATAAAGTAGATTTAATACAAGTTAGACTTGAGAGAATGGTTGGAAGTATTGCCCATCTTATGTTTTTCTATTACCCTCTTTTTTGTTTATCATAAATAGAACACCTTATTTGTGCCTCACCATGTATATGTATAAATTATTATGGATCCTCTTTCGAGAGTTTAGAAATCCCACTTAACTTTGAGGTGTTTATTTTTAAGATAGCAAGAATTATGCAACCTAGTAACATGTATGCCATATCATGGCTCAAACCTATTATAAAGGTAAGAGATAATTAGGGAGCATGACAATCGGCACAATTCTCCATGCCAAGAAAACTACAAAACGGATCATCAAAATGGAATTATATACAAGCGTAACATATAACTGCATCATATTCAAAATCCATCCAAATACATGACTATTACATATATTTGTTCCATCATCATTCATGACTTACATTATCAAGACGCTCCTTTATAAGATTCTAATATTACAACTGGTTTAATACATAATTTATTTCACTTACTAATATGGCATAGGATAGACAAGGCTGAATGTTGCCACCATTTTACAACATGTTCTCATACTCGTCGGATCTAGGCTTTGGACCATGCTAATCTAAAACGTTGTTTATCTTTGGGATATTCCACATGCTCAGTAAGCAGTACATGTTTAATAATTTAAGAAAATAAAACCATGCATAGAATATGTATAGTATGAAATAACATCTCGTAAGAATATTGTCTTTCAAGATAAACTATTCATGATAATTATGTAAAATCTTCAAATTATCTTGACTTCAACAAAAATAATTAATTTTACGTTTTATTGGAATATCAAAGTAGACTGTCTACAATGACGATCTACCAACAATCTCAAAACTAGGTCGCATATAATGATGATCTCCCTATTCGATGTTAGTCACAACAATGATGTGCCTATCACATCATATCTAAATCAGGACTGGCAATACAGCGATTGTTTGTTTCAACTGCCTTCATTATTGATTGTTTGTTTCGGTTGCCTACAAGGACAATTTACCTGACATTTAACCTATCTTTCACATCGGCTCGTGACTTAATTTCCTGATGTTCACCTTAATGTATGAATATTGTAATATATTTCCAAATATACTAACAAATCATTTATTTAAAAGTTAATGTCTCAAGTATGTTGCTATAACAGCATAATCAACTCATGTGAATGTCGTGTGTGCTTTCAATGACAAATCAATGATAATGCAATCATGCCTACAACAATAAGCATATATCTCATAACTATCTTTCATAAAATTTCATAATCAAAATGCTACGTGATATAGAAATTCTATGATAAATAATGAAAAGCATAAATTAAAGTACATATAACCTTAACTTACAATTTTTCTCTGCAATTCCAACTTCTTTTATGGTCCTTTAATGATCATCTTCAACTTTTACTAGTGCAAACGTATCAATTATTATCAGTATCTAACTCAATCCACCTAAACAATAAAGATTCAAACCTAAACAATAATGATTCAAACCTTAAAGGTGATTGTGCTGCTTGTAAACCTTCCAAGACATGTTATACTAGCTCTAAATGATTATCCATATTTTTAAAGGATTTTCTTGCATTTCAAAAACATCCTATCTGTACTGTTTCTTTCACTGAAATCCTCCTGTAAGGCCAGTTCTAATAATTTCATAATATTTTAAGGTCTTAACAGTGGCTTAAATACATTTCAATTTGCAATCTTTGAAACCGAATAGGATTTGTAAATAATTAGATTAACCCTTAGTGCCCTAGGGAAAATTTTTCCATTCCATCTTTCTTCTTACTATTATTATCAAGAGAACCATAACCCATCAATTTGGGCTCCGGTGGCTCTGCCAGCGATTGGTGGGTTCACCAGTTGGCCACAGAGTGATGGTGAACGTCTGGTAAGGCCACCAGCAGTGATACTGTATGAAAGGGTTCGTAATTACACTGACGATTGCCGATTTTTTTTCTTCCTTCTAATTTAATCCCATTGCTTATTCTAAGATTATTATTATTATTATTATTATTATTATTATTATTTTTCTATTTTTTATTTTTTCTATTTTATTTTTATTTTATGTTATTATTTAAACAAATTTTCTAATTAAGAAAGTTGGGAGAGAAAATACGATAGTTCCTTCCTAACCTTTCTCCTCTTCTCCTTCTCTAGGGAATGGGTTTTGGTTGTTGAGAATGAAGGAAGAAGGCGTTTTTTATAGCCAAGAGCCTTCATCTCGATGGAACAAGTGTCCTTCTATAATAGGACCAATAAGAGATCCGCTCCCCGTCTGCCACCTGAAAAGCTTGTCTCTTAAAAAGCTCAAACTTGCATTCTCTATCCTTTTAAATCAATTCAAGTAACTACTTATGTAAATTAATTATTTTTAAAATCCTAGTTTCTACATGTCACTTGGGTTTCATGCAGTTAAAGATGGAGGAGAATAATACTTTTAACGTATATTTTACTTTTTTATTGAGCCTCCGGTGATGACCAATTATGGCAATGCATGGCAACTAAAAGGCCATAATGAACAAACGTCATCAAGAAGTCACAATTCTGCTCTAAACTAAAAAGTACAACTTCAGAATTGCAATAATTGAGAAAACATAAATTCATAGAAGAAGACTTATTCTTGATGAAAAAGAAGCCAAAATATGAATATTTAACTAATTGTATGTTCAGCACAGAAGTACTTTTATGCACTAAGCAAGAACGTCCAGGCTCCTATCCTAATGTTGCTTTGGTTGAGCAGACAACTATGGCATTTTTGCAATGGTTCCTCCCAAAAAAAATGCTGGCTATATTTTAACTCTTTGAGTTCATTACTATAATTGTATATCACTGCTTTTCTAGTACGTATTTCATTTAGAGTTTTTCACTTTTGGGACAATAATGTACTCCAGTATATGATTTTAGGCATCACCACCGTATGAACAATTTTCTCCACATAGCTATATTCAGTTTTTAAACCCAAAGCGACATAAGTTTCTAGAAGTGACTCGATAAGCTCTAGACCACACTTCTATTAGTATAGTACTTAACCACCCTATTGTAATGTTGTTGACCTAATAGCATTTCTAATGTCCTAAAGTGAGACATTCTAGGAGATTAGCTATCCTAGAGTATCTTACTTGAGCACATGTAACTATAATGTTTTCCCTAAATTTCCTCAAATATGCTATTTATATATTTAACTCTTGAATCCATTCTAATTATTTATTCCAAAACCTTCGTGGAACATTTGATGTGGGACTATTTGCTTGTGCATTTATGAAAGAGATGATACGAAGATATGGCAGTGATAAAAGTATAATATATTTGATAATCCGAAAGATAACTTGTTACAGTATCTCTATGTAGTTTAAATACAAATGCTTTCTATGATTGTTGCTGGGTATGCACGCTTGTGTTGTAAGAAGCTTTAGTACTCCGGGAGAACGCTTGTGTATGCAGCATTTTTAATACTCTAAACTCAATAGAATTACTGGATAATCACTTGCATAGGGATGCAAGCAAAGTGGATACGAAAGGGATACTAGTATATTCAATATTCTAAAACTCAGTTTCACAACTCTCTTGGTCCGAGAGCGAATAGTGAGTGCTTGGAGAACTCGCCGAGTACTTGTTCAGAACTTAGACTATTAATATTTAATAAATACTCATACAGACATACTCTATTAAAATGTGTGTACAAAGAGCACATTGAATATAGAGGCTTAGGTGCTACTACCTTTGCCATGCTAGAGCCGCACAATATCAAAATTATAATTAAGCATAGTATATCAAAATTAATAAACTAATTTAAGAACATATTAAAATTAAAACTGATTAAAACTAGAATATCTAAATTAAAGCTAAAACTAAATCTAAAAATATTCACAATATATTGCCTTTTCTAGAGAAGAGGGGGCAGTGGTTGGATCGCAGAGTTCGAGAAGATCGCATAGTTTGAGGGAAGTGGCCGAACAATCAAAGAAATCCATTGGGGGTTAAAGAATGGTGAATTCAGAGTCAGAAGAGATACCATGTTGTTGATCGACGACCTCGCTAAACAATCATGATCGATTGCTGAGTTTGACTGCGTCGAAACATCGACGAAGTCGAAGTGTCACAGAGAGGGTAGTTCAAACTTTGACAAATGGATAGGGATCTTATCGGAGATGTATTGATTTCGACAATTACTGAATTTGGGAGAGATTCGGGAGAGAAATTGACATTTGGAAGAGATTTGGGGACGGATTTAGGACGACAACTGGATTTGGGTCGTGGGTTGTTTTTATCAAAGCTAATCGGGTCTGTTAAGTTGTTTTGTGATCCAAAAAAATCCAACACAATAAAAGTAAGTGGAAGCAGAAAACATTTTACTATTCATTTCTTGGATGAGTACTTGGCCAAGTTAGTCAATTACTTGTTATGTCCGAGTTTTGAGGCAATTTTCAGTATTCGTAATCGTTGCGTGTCCAATCCTGAGTATTCGGACGAGTACTCATCCAAGTAATCTGAGTTTTAGAAAACATAGTATACTTTTATTTGTATTTTTTTTTTAAATATGCTTACAAGTACGTGTCCTTTTCGACATAAAATTCATTATCATATTTGGAAAAAAGGAATATGTTACACATATCTATCAAACTAATGCGCATACGAATCGGAAAAGAATAATTCTATATTTGGCATAAAGAAAAACTAGAAATGCTTGGCAATAGGTGACATTTTAAATGAAGTTGGATATATTAGATAAGTAAATAAATCAGCAATATACGAATATTAGACTAGAACTAGTAATTCTCTATTAGGCAAATAATGACTATTAGATCCATGGGCCCACATATTGGTTAGATGAGAACCCAAGAGATTAATTTTTAGTTAAAGAGAAAAGAAAATAGGTCGGCAACATATTATAAATCAGCACCATATGAATAAAGATATGGTGCTGAGGTAGGTGTAGCTCCCATCGATGAGAAGATGCGAGAAAATCGCTTACGATGGTTTGGTCATGTGCAACGTAGGCCTACAATTGTACCAGTTCGATGAGAGAGTTTATCAATGTAGGACAAGTTAAAAGAACGAAGGAAAAATCGAAAAAAATATGGATGGAGGTGATACGAAAACATATAGATTATAGAGATTTAAATGAGATATTACTTAATAGAAATGAATGGAGAAGGACTATCAAAGTGATCGATTTGCCGTGATTCTTTTTTTGCTTCATGTAGTCTACTCCAAATACTTGGGATAAAAGGCTTAGTTGTTGTTATTGTTGTTGTTGTACCATATGAATAAAATATAAGACATGAATAGCTAATTTTTTATTATGCTAACTGCAACCATTAGATTCATGTGCCTAGATGAGAACCTAGATAATTAATTTTAATAAATGAGAAAAATAAATAAAACTATCGAAAGGTAAAATATGAACATAAAACAAGTAAGCCGGGGATCAAGCTTAGACCTCAGGTAGAAGGGGAGAACTTTAATACTAGGCACTACCCAACAATTTATATATATATATATATATATATATATATATATATATATATATATGGTTTACTAAAGTCAATATATGGATATCTGAATGTGGATGTGGAAAGAAAGAAAATGATAATTTACCATATTCAGATCCGATTTAAAGCCAGATCTACTTTTGCTTATCATATTTAGAAAAAATCTGAATCCAAATTTGGATACGATCAGATAAACTCATCCGTTTGCACCCTTAAAATTGAGCAACTACTTTATGAATAGAGAAAAAGGCCCTTAAGAAGCCTAATATTCATTTATATAGCTTATAAAATATGCTATAAAAAGAATGGACTATACAGTTTCAGTAGACACCACGCATTTTGGTAAGTGGATATAAGTTATGTTTAGAAATGATAAAACTTCTTCCATATATCTATATGCTTAGAAATTAGTGGTGAAGAAGCTTACCTAACACAATTACAATCATCCGAGCTTCTGATAGAGATTAAATAAAACAAGATTAGATTAGATTAGTTACTTAGTTATATTTTAAAAGATTTATTATTATCTTGTTGCATTAGGATTTTCTATATATTGATTGTAAAACTCTAATCTTATTTAGAGAGAGAAAGATTAATGAAAATTGAGAGCATGTGTTTGCCTCTTCCCAAATATTTTCTATGAGTGATTTGTGAGAGAGTGAGTGTATAATTCACCTTGATGTGAAATCCAAACTTCCAATTTATCCCAAAACTCTAATTTCTTCTATAATTATCCACCACAAATCATAATTTCACTTCCGTCCTGTATCAAATTTTATTACCAGTGTCCTTCCAAGAGTCTAGATACCGATATATTTGTTTATGAGATTTTATTTAATGTTATAGTTGAGACCAAATCCAATATAGAAGTTATCAAAAATTCAAGAATTGATAATTTGATTTTTCTGCCAAAGATACATGATGATATGCAAGACGTCTTATCTAAAGATTATGTTTTCTTTATTTTTCCAACTCCCATTCCAAATTCTTCATTTTCTACAAAAACAACAGATTTCAATTTATCTCCCGACGTTCCATAACTATTACTGTTGCCATCATTGGAATGTAATGTAGCATATATTTATCTACTAATTTATTCGATTTTTTTATACTTAGTTTGGTGGAATGGTTTACCAGATCTCGAAAATATTGACCAATTTTACTCTGCCGTACTTGATTTTCTTCTTATCACCATTAACCAGTTGGTAAATATTTCCAAGAGAGGGAGAATTGATAGAGATCAAATAAAATCAAGATTGGATCTAATTAAATTAGATTAGATTAATTATTTAGTTAGATTTTAAAAGATTTGTTATTTATCTTGTTACATTATAATTTTCTATATATTGATTGTAAAACTCTAATTTTATCTAGAGATAAAAAATAATTAATGAAAATTGAAAGCATATGATTTGTCTCTTTCCAAATATTTTTTATGAGTGATTCGTGAGAGAGTGGGCGTATGATTCACTTAGATGGATGTGAGATCCAAACTCTCAATTTATTCAAAAACTATAATTTCTTCCTTAATTATCCACCACAAACCGTAATTTCACTTTCGTCCTGTGCCAACTTCTCTTTCTTGGTTCTATCTTGATTACTATATCAGCAGTTTTTCATACCATGTTTAGAAATGTGTCTTTCCTCTCGTTTTTCGAAGCTCTTAAATATTGGTTGATGCCGATACTTATGGATATCGTAAATATCATATCCAATATGATGTAAACCATATAATATTGTACAACAATAACAACCAAGCTTTTTATCTCAAGTACTTGGGATTGACTACATGAACTTAAAGAGAACCATGTCGGATCGATCACACTGATAATCCTTCTTTATTCATTCCTATCGAGTAATATGTCCTTGTTTAAACCTCTATAATCCATATCTTTTCGAATTATCTCCATCTATATTTTCTTTGATCTTCCTTTCGCTCTTTTTAACTTTTCTTATATTGATAAGCTCTCCTTATTGAACTGGTGCATTTGTAAACCTACGTTGCGCATTACCAAATCATCATTAGCGATTTTCTCACATCTTTTCTTTGATAGAGACTACACCTATCTAGCGTGAATATCTTCATTTCTCACTTTATCCCTCATAGTAATATTACACATCCAACGAAACATGTGCATCTCTGTTATACTTATTTTCTGTGAATGACGTTTTTTTATAGCCTAATATTCTGTGCCACATAATAGAGCGGGCCTAATAATAGTCCTATAAACCTAATATTGTAATGTTTACTAATATTGCCTATAGTTTCCGATATTACCGATTTCTAATATTATAAACCATCACTCGGTATCAACTCGATATTTTTAACCTTGCATCTTCCTTTTCTTTTCCTTGCTTTTTTGGCAAAAAAATTGTTCTTAGCTCTTTCGTTGTTAAAAAAACCCATACTATTTATTCTTCTTTCAATTTTCATTCTTGATCCTTTATTTGGCACTTGAGCTGTGAGCTAAGGTGGCCTTGTTGATCATTTTTCTAGCCCATCATAATAGTCCATATAGTGAACGTCACAGAGGAGAAATCTTTTTCTCAAATATGCCTGATTAAATATAAGATGTGTTTAGTGGTGAAAAGAGTAACTAATACAAGGAATTTTAGTGATAGAGCCAATTGGTTAACGTGGTTTTCTACTTGTTACTATTATGTATTAGTGTTATTGATTGACAAATTGAACCACTTTGAAAACTAATCATAGTAAAAGCTCAATTGCAGAACTTGTGACCTAGGAAAGTCTATTGAGTTTTTTAGTTGGTATCAAAATGTGTTGGCTAATATGGTGGTGCTTGAAGTTGGATCATTGAAGAGAAACAAACCCAACAATTAATAGGTCAATAAAACTTTGAAGAGAAAACTTTGAGGATCTGAGCACAAGGTATCTAGAGTTCTATCTACGTCAATAAAACCAAATAGACTCCTTGTCACTTGATACTATTCCTTTTTTCGCTTAAAATTGGTTGACTTCCCATGAGATGAACCTTTCCTTATGATTACATGGACATAGATTGTTGAAGAACATAAAGTAGGTATGAAGAGATTATAATGTTTGCATCATTGTACAATAAACATGGACAGTGAGAAAGAGATGATGAAGCTAAGTAGGCTTTGTATCTAACACATTATATTTGTTAAATTCATAATGATAGATTGCAGTAAGCTCTCCTATACTAATGCGACTGTATTGGTTAACAATCTAGGACTTTGAACTTCAGCACAATGTATCTAGTGTTCTATCTACGTCAATAAAACCAAATAGACTCCTTGTCACTTGATACTATTCCTTTTTCCGCTTAAAATTGGTTGACTTCCCATGAGATGAACCTTTCCTTATGATTACATGGACATAGATTGTTGAAGAACATAAAGTAGGTATTAAGAGATTATAATGTTTGGATCATTGTACAATAAACATGGACAGTGAGGAAGAGATGATGAAGATATGCAGGCTTTGTATCTAATACATCATATTTTTTAAATTCATAATGATAGATTGCAGTAAGCTCTCCTATACTAATGCTACTGTATTGGTTAACAATCTAGGACTTTGAACTTCAGTACATGACATCACCGTTGTTCATCTTTCTATCTAATCTGAGTTATTAGACTCACATGATCTCTCATAACTAATCATATGCAGAAATAATGGAAATGTCACACCCTTTTAGTTCATATAAAACTAGTAAGTAGTGTCACAATCAAAACTCAATCTAGTTATTATAAATCAGAGAATGCATATATATATATATATATATATATATATATATATATATATATATATATATATATATATATATATATATATATATATATAGGTGCCCCAACACTATACAAATACTCAATAGGCAATGTAGGACTAAATCTAAAATTAAATTTTAATATATGATAGTAGTCTAATTGAATTGGTGAAGCAATTGCGGAGTCAGAATAGAAATTGGAGTTGGAGTCAGAATCGAAGTCTAATCTAACACTCCCGCTCAAGTTGGAGTATAAGTATCAGTCATATCCAACTTGTTATATACACTAGAGAACACTGTTGGCGATATGACTTTGGTTAGAATATCAGCTAATTGTTCTGATGAACGAGTAAAAGGAGTACATATTAACTTCTCCACCAAATTATCGTAAACTAGATGATAATATATTTCTATATGCTTAGTACAATTATGAAATGCTAGATTTTGAGTAATGTAGATGATAAACTAATTATCATCGTACATAGGCATATGACTTTTTGCCTTGAAACCAAGTTCAGTCAGCAATTTTTTTATCCATTGCATTTTGCAAGTAGTGTGTGCCATTACTTAATACTCTTTCTCAGCAGATAATCGAGATACTACATCTTATTTCTTACTTTTTCAGATGACTAGATTATCTCCAACAAACAAATGTAAGTATCTATAGTTGACTTCCTGTCACTTTTGTCCACTGCATATCCAACACTAAGAAAAACAAAGATTTGGATATATCTATATTTTCTATAAAATATTCTTAATCTATACCAAAAACTCTCAGAGCAGCTTCCCAGTGTACATTCTTGGTTTATACATGAACTGACTCAGTAATCCAATAACAAAAAAAAAAATATCAAGTCTAATAACTGTGAGATAAGTTTGCTAACTAATCTCCTATACTGCTTGATATTCTTATGCAAAGTACTTCCTTTATTCCATACGTCTAAATCTAACTCTATTGGAGTACTAACATGTTTACACCCAAATAGGCCGGTCTCTTCTGAGAAATCTAGTGCATACTTCCTCTGAGATAGAGAAATAATCCATATTTATAATAAGCTATCTCAATTCTAAAAAAAATATCTCGGTCTTTTTATGTCTTTAGTTACAAAATATTATTCGAGATAACTCTTTGTCTTAGTCAAAACTGGTATATCACTCCCAGTTAGTAGAATGCCATTTACATATACGATAAGAAGGACAATACCAGGAGTAGGCCGGACAAAGACAGAATGATTATAGTGAAGCATTGAAGTTCAATACCAATAGTTAAAGTAAAAAACTTCTTAAACCAGGCTCGAGGACTCAGTTTAAGTCCATAAATCGCTTTCTTGAGTTTACAGACAATATTATCTCCCTAAACAACATATCATGGAGGTTGTTCCATATAGACTCCCTTTTGTAGATCACTAAGCATTTTTAACATCCAATTGGACCAACGGCCGATCAAGATTCATAGCAATAGAGAAGAGGATGTGAATAGAGTTGAGACGAGTAATAAGTGAGAATCTTAAAGTAATCAACACTATAAATATGGAAAAACCCTTTCGCAACAAGGCGAGTTTTATAACAGTAAATTGATCAGTTCGACTTGTAGTTGACAAATTATACTTAGCAACAACCAACAATACATGTATCAAGCGGAGGAGTGATCAAATCCCAAATTTCGTGAGAGACAAGGTTCTGCATCTCTTCATCCATGACCGTCTGCCAGGCAGGGATTAATAGTGCTTTCTCAAATGACCTGAGTATAGAAACGGAGGAAAGAGAAAGTGCAACTGGTGAAACAATAGATAAAGTTTATTATAGGAAATAAATTGAGAAATATAATGAGAAATAGTAGAGCGTTTACCCTTCCGGAGAGTAATAAAAAGATCAGAAATAGGAGCAGAAGACGGTTGCAGATGTTGAGGACCTGTACCTAGAGAAGTCAGAGTAATATGTAGTGAATTTGGAGGAGGCACTTTTTGACTGTGAGAGAATGCCAATAGAAGTTTCTTGTAAGGCATCGTTTCAACCCTTGTACGAGGCACCGATATTTGCTTAATCTTAGTAGTAGACACATGTAAAGGTAAACGACGAGAAGGAGCCAACTGGTTAGTTGATGTGAAAGTAAAGTATGAAATAGACTCAAAGAAGGTAATATCAGTAGAGACAAAATACTTTCTAAATACCGGAATATAGTACTTATACATTTTTGTGTCCTAGAAAAACCAATAAATATACACTTGATAGCACGTGGATATAACTTGTTAAACTAAGAGTCAAATCTTGAACAAAATATGTACACCCAAATACTCGAGGTATTAGAATAAACATAGATGTATCTAGATAAAGACACGAAAGGGAGATTTACCATGCAAGACAGAAATGGGCATCCTATTAATTAAATGACAAGCACATAGAATATCAGAATATAAATATCTTGGAACATACATGTGAATCATTAAAATACAAGCAATATTTAGAATATATTATGCTTTCTCTCTGCAACACCGTTTAGTTGGGAGGATGAGAATATATTGTTTGATGAATAATTTCATTATTAGCACCAAAAAAGGACACATTAGCTTTTATATACTCCATCGCATTATTAGTGCACAAAACACAAATAGAGGTAAAAATTAATTTTTTAAATTTCTTTATAAAATAGTTCAATTGTAATAGAAGCAACAAACCTATTTTTTAATAAATATATCCATGTCATACAAAAGAAATCATCCATAAATAGAAAAAAATATATAAAACCCTTAAGAGAAAAAATGACATGGACCTCAAATATCAGAATGAACTAACTCAAATGGAAAACTACTACATAGATTGACTCTATTAGGATACGAGGTACGGTGATGTTTACCGAGCTCACATGACTCATAATCTAACTTAGATGTACCAGACGCAGTGGGCAAATGAGATGAACACTTTGGAAAGAATGATGTCTAATGCGTTGATGCTATTATAAAAGGGAGCAGAGGAGCAAGTAGCTATCCCTGTAGATGATGTCTCATCTAGATAGTGCATCCTCTGTTGCTCATATCCTGTACAAATTCTCATCCTAGTCTGGAGGTCCTAAAAATATAGTAAGTTTGAAAAACTTGTTATAGAGCAATTGTTACTTTTGGTAATTTAGGAATGAACATAATATTATTAAGAGTTAATGAATTGATAGTGTAAACTTTTCAATATTAACGGAAGGATAGTTATCTGAAAAATGTAGTGAGGTAGATTCGTTCTTAATACCTGTCATATGGGAAGAAGTTCCAAAATTGATAACCCATTGTCAACTAGTATAGGCAATGTGAGCATCATTATCAAGTAATGATGCATGAGTAGCATGAAGATCAACAACTGTAACGCTCCATTTTCCGGAGTGATACAGAAACAGAGTGCGTTATCGGCGAGCACGTATAAGTCGACATGCACGAGATCTTTAAGTATGTAAACGTAGGAATGAATGAAACTAATACTAGTCATCTATCAGGATCTTAGAAATTAGTTTACTGCCATATAAAAAAAAGATATACATGTCTAAAATAAGAATTAACAAATACAATACTGATATAAAAGTTGGAAATAAAGTCCTAAAAGGGTGATACGTACCAAACCAAAAATACAAAGGTGGAGGCCTAGAAATCTACTGCTACTCGACCTGCTCCAGAAAGTACGGGTCGTGCAATGGCGGATTCTCGCTAACATTTTCAGTACCCGACAAGTAAAATATTAAAAATTAGGGAGCGTGTAATATAAATAAATAAGATATGAGTGTAGATATAAAAGTATGTGCATGTATGGAAAACATTAAACAATCAAGTAACAATATCAAACAGGGGTATACATGCATATCAAGTTTAACTTAATATCTTATTTTAGTTTATATTTTGAACTGAATGGTAAAGAAATAGACTAGTATCGTAGAGAGTGTGTAATATGCACTAACAAGTAAAATATGAATTGATGTAAAAAGTATATGCACATGTATGAGAAACAATAAAGATTAAATAACAATATCAAGTAGGGATATACATGCATATCACGTCTAACTTAATATCATATTTTATTTTATATTTTGAACTGAATGGTGAAGAAATAAACTCATATCGTAGAGAGTGTGCAATATGCACTAACAAGTAAAATATAAATTGATGTAAAAAGTATATGCACATGTATAGAAAATAGTAATGATTAAGTAACAATATCAAGTAGGAATATACAAGAATATCACGTCTAACTTAATATCATATTTTATTTTATATTTTTGACGGAATGGTGAAAAAATAGACTCGTATCATAGGAAGTGTACAATATGCACTAACAAGTAAAATATGAATTGATATAAAAATTATATGCACATGTATTGGAAACAGTAATGATTAAGTAACAATATCAACTAGGGATATACATATATATCACGTTTAACTTAATATCATATTTTATTTTATATTTTGAACTGATTGGTGAGAAAATAGACTCGTATCGTGAAATTACCTGTGCGTACCCGGGACTCGGCCAAGATGCTGGCGCTGAACCAGCCGCACCGCTAAGCACTCAAACAGATATCAATACTGAGTAATCGATCGTCTCATCAATATGGACTAAACAAGAGATGATGGCTCAGGACCATTCGGGCGCCCTCGCAGATAGGCCCCTATTTCGGTTACACAACCTATCCTAAATCTTTCACGATACAAATATTTATTCACCCTTTAGTTTTTCCATAATCCAAAATTTCAAGTTATATTAGATGCAAATAAATTCGGAATATAATGAGCCAATCATATCAAGATTAAGACATATACATGTCTAGTAATAAGTAAGATGTGGTCCATATCAAAATCAAGTTAACAGGTAAGTCAGAATTCATGGCACTCTCAAGACATGTGTATGTACTAATAAGGGTAATCCGACATAATTTCATGTATTTTTGTACGAGTAATTAGTACGTATATTTCAAGGGCAAGCTCCATACTATTTTTGTACGAGTAAATAGTATTGATCAAATAAGCTTAATACTATTATACCAATATATTAATAATATATGAATTTTCCAAATTCTAGCATTATTTTATGGTATGGAAAGTAGCAAATTTATTAAATCTTACTAATGCATATATTTTTCATGTAAACATGGTTTAGTATAAAAAGAATTATGATCTTACATAATATCTCACATAAAAGAAATATTTTAATAATTTAATGTAGAAATTTTTTTGAAACCTTCTCTTTAAAAGATGATTATGAATATATATGTATATATATATACCTATGTTTTAATGGCAAGTGGAAAGTGATTTAAAATCATTGCATTATACATGAACTTATATGGAAAATTTAAATATGTATCCAAATATGATGAACATTCATAAGGATAGTTTCTTTGTAATTTCAAAATAAAACATATAGTTTAAGTTTGTAACTTATAGTTTATGCATAGGAGGCCATAATTAAAATCATAAATTTAATACATAAATATAGAGTAGAGTGTAAGAATTATATTTTTATATTTAAAATAATCATGGAGAATTTTGTATAAAGATATCACCTTTCTAAATTTAAACAAATTAAGATTCTAAATTGGTTATAAAAGATTTTAGTTACAAAATAAAATCATAAGAGTGGATATGATTCTACTTGCCTTGATAGGTTAGGGAAGGTAAGGCTATTTTGAGGCTAAATAACTTCTTTTTTCTTTTCTTTTTCATCTCTTTTCTTATTCTTGAGAGTTGGAAACTAAATAACTTCTTTTCCTTCTTCTTTTTTTCTCTTTTCTTATTCTAGTAAAAAAAGAGGAAGAGAAAAATAAAAAATGAAGGAGAGTAAATAATTAATAAGGAGAATACATGAAAGAAAAAAGAAAAAAAGATGGGGTAAGATGATGGCTTGTCATGCTTGGCTAAAAGACAAGTATGATGAAGGTAAGATATGGGTGAATAAAGATAAAATAGATATATGACAAATGACTAGTAATAATAGGTTTTTGAAGTTGTGTATGGGCATAAAATCAAATTAAACTAATCCAAATAAAATCAAACTTCATTTTACAAGTCAAAAAAAGAAAGACTAATCAAAATATGTGTAGGACCTACCGGTGATTAAAATAATATTATTTTAAGTGACTATCTTAAAAATTTCAAGAAAATCATAAAAATATAAAAAAAATGAGACAAACATAACTCATTCACTTTGGGATTAATCTAATATTAAGAATGTAACTTATGATAAAATTAGGTTGTTACATCCTACTTTCCTTACAAAAAATTTCATCCTCGAAATTTAATTTTTATCTGATTGGAGTAATAAGATATCAATCAATTGATAAGAATGCGGTTATTGAGAAAATAGTTCCAATCAGAATATACCTGAAAACTAACTTGTTGTACTATCTAAACTAGTAGGATAAATATCAAAGATATATGATGGAAAAAATATCATAAATCTCACTTATTAAGGTCCCTGCGAATAGTTGCAATAATTACCTGCAGATCAATTATTGCCACGCCAATAGGTAAGACTCATAATAGCGAAAGCATATGATTTTGGTCGAAAATCAACTACGGAGTATCTCATAAATCCACTTGTTATAGTTCTAATGAATGACTATAATTGTTGTCCACTGAAAATAAAACTCTATAATTACCACGTCAATTCAATAGGACTCGAACAACAGAAGTACAAGACTAGGTATACAGAAAATCAAAAGATAGTATGGTATGAATAAAAGAACAAGGAAAGATAGAAAATCAACTAATAGTAGACCAAGATAGAAAATCATAAGATAAAATTTCAGATCAAAGAAAAATTTGGACATTTATATATGACAGTAGTTCTAAAAATATCCTAAATTAACCTAGAGCTCTGATACCATTCGTAACGTCCCACTTTCCGGAGGGATACAAAAACGGAGTGCGTTACTGGCGGGCACGTGTAAGTCGACATGCACGAGACCTTTAAATGTGTAAACGCAGAAATGAATGGAACTAATACTAGTCATCTATCCAGATTTTTAAAGTTGGTTTACTATCATATCATAGAGAAGATATACATATCTAAAATAAAAAGTAACAAGTACAATACTGATACAAAAGTTGAAAATAAAATTCCAAAGAGGTTATACATACCAAACCAAAAATACAAAAGCGGAGGCCTAGAAATTTACTGTTGCTCGACCTGCACCAGAAAGTACGGGTCGTACGATAGCAGATTCTCGCTCACCTCTTTAGTATCTGAGCGTGTGGGGGAGTTTAGGGTCAAACCCGGTAAGTAAAACATTAAAAAGTATGGAGCGTTTAATATAAACAAATAAGTAAGATATGAGTGTGGATATGAAAGTATGCGCATGTGTGGAAAATATTAAATAATCAAGTAACAATATCAAGCAGGTGTATACATGCATATCAAATCTAAGTTAATATTTTATTTTATATTTTGAACTGAATGGTGGAAAAATAGACTCGTATTGTAGAGAGTGCAATATGCACTAATAAGTAAAATATGAATTGATGTAATAACAAGTAAAATATAAATTCATGTAAAACATATATGCACATGTATAGAAAACAGTAATGATTAAGTAACAATATTAAGCAGTGATATACATGCATATCACGTCTAACATAATATCATATTTATTTTATATTTTGAACTGAATGGTGTAAAAATAGACTCGTATCGTAAAAATATCCGTGCATACCCAAGACACGGCCAAGATGCTGGCGCTGAATCAGCCATGCCGCTAAGCACTCAAGCAGATACCGATACTGAGTAATCGGTCGTCCCATCAATATGGACTAAACAAAAGATGATGGCTCAGTACCATCCAGGTGCCCCCGCAGATAGACCCCTATTTCGGTTGCGCAATCTATCATAAACCTTTCACTATACAGATATTTATCCACCCTTTAGTTTTCTATAATTCAAGATTTCAAGTTATATTACATGCAAATCAATTCGGAATATGATGAACCAATCATGTCAAGGTTAATATATATGTCTAGTAACAAGTAAGATGTTGTCCATATCAAAATCAAGTTAACAGGCAAGTCAGAATTATTTTGAAATTACAAAGCCCCTATTTCGGTTGCGCAATCTATCATAAACCTTTCACTATACAAATATTTATCCACCCTTTAGTTTTCCATAATCCAAGATTTCAAGTTATATTACATGCAAATCAATCCGGAATATGATGAACCAATTATGTCAATGTTAATATATATACATGTCTAGTAACAAGTAAGATGTTGTCCATATCAAAATCAAGTTAACAGGCAAGTCAGAATTTATGGCACTATCAAGAAATGTGTATGTACTAATAAGTGAAATCCGGCATAATTTCATGTATTTTTGTACGAGTAATTAGTACTTATATTTCAAGTGCAAGCATGATAGAGTCTAGAATGCTAAAATGAGTGTTATGTAAATAATATGAAAATAATCATGTATGAAAACCACACAATACAATTATGCATATAAACACATATTACATAGGTGGGTACTAATGTGTAGGGAGAGAAATCAAATAGGCTCAATACTATTATAACTAATACATTAGTAATATATGAATTTTTCAAATTCTAGCATGATTTCATGGTATGGAATGTAGCAAATTTATTAAATTTTACTAATGTATATATTTTTCAAGTAAATATGGATTAACATAAAAAGAATTATGACCTAACATAATATCTCGTATAAAAGAAAAATATTTTTAACAATTTAATATAGAAACTTATTTGAAACCTTCTCTTTAAAACATGATTATGAATATATATATATATATATATATATATATATATATATATATATATATATATATATATATATATATATATATATATATACCTATGTTCTAATGGCAAGTGGAAAGTGATTTAAAATCATTGCATTATACATGAATAACTTATATGAAAAATTTAAATAAGTATCCAAATATGATGAATATTTATAAAGTTAGTTTCTTTGTAATTTCAAAATAAAACATATAGTTTAAGTTTGTAACTTATAGTTTATGCATAGGAGGCCATAAATTAAATTATAAATTTAATACATAAATATAGAGTAGAGTGTAAGAATCATATTTTTATATTTAAAATAATCATAGAGAATTTTGTATAAAGATATCACCTTTCTAAATTTAAACAAATCAAGATTCTAAATTGCTTATAAAAGATTTTAGTTACAAAATAAAATCATAAGAGTGGGTGTGATTCTATTTGGCTTGATAGGTTAGGGAAGATAAGGCTATTTTGAGGCTAAATAACTCTTTTTTTCTTTTCTTTTTCTTCTCTTTTTTTATTTTTCTTGTTGAGAGTTGGAGACTAAATAACTTCTTTTCCTTCTTTCCTTCTTCACTTTTCTTATTCTAGTAAAAAAAGAGGAAGAGAGAAATGAAAAATGAAGGAGAGTGAATAATTGATGAGGAAAATAAATGAAAGAAAAGAGAGAAGAAGATATACTAGACAAAGGAGAGATATGAGGGTAAGATGATGGCTTGTCATACTTGGCCAAAGGATAAGTATGGTGAAGGTAAGATATGGGTGAATAAAAATAAAATAGTTATATGACAAATGACTAGTAATAATAGGTTTTTGAAGTTGTTTATGGGTATAAACTCAAATTAAACTAATCCAAATAAAGTCAAATTTCATTTTACAAGTCAAAAGAAGAAAGACTAATCAAAATATGTGTAGGACCTACCAGTTATTAAAATAATATTATTTTAAGTGACTATTTTAAAAATTTCAAGAAAATCACAAAAATATTGAAAAATGAGACAAATACAATGCATTCAGTTTGGAATTAATTTGATATTAAGAATATAAGTTATGATGAAATTAGATTGTTACAACTATATTGGACTGAAGAAAGAGAAGCCTGTCAAGTTCAGCTTGTGAAATCTAAACGATCAGATAGTATGTCGAAGTGCCAGAAGAATTTATTGTCGAACAAGTATTTTCTAACATAGATTCTGTGACGTCTCCAAATCACACTGGTGGGTCCGAGTGTATCTCCATAATGGATAGGGTGTTGGCGGCAGGTATTCTCAATACCAGAGTGCACGAGATTATTACATCATACAATCATAGATATAAGATAAGGAAGCACACAAATATGATGTATACCATTGGTCTGAAACCGTTTATGTTTTAATACTAACTGGGAAAAATTCACATACACGAAATTAACAAATATTTAGGCATTATACTCACTTTTATGATCAATTCAGAGTAAATGTTTGGAGTTTCAAACACTTGTTTTCGCATGGAGTGGTTAGACATTGCCGTAGTGATCTCATTAAGGACACTTTGTAACCTAAGGTTGGGCAAAAAATTTTGTCTAGCTTGGCTACAATAGAGGGATATTCAAAATTTTAAAATTGTAGCTTACCCCTGTGTTGGGCTGGTTTACATGTGGCTCTGCCCATGCGTGAAAGCTATCACAAAATTCTTGCTAATGAACTCGTCAAGGAATAAGAGAAGCTAGAAATTTTTGGTGGTTTAGCTATTTGGAGGCTTATAGTTATATTTGTTATTTAGTTACTTTGTCTTTTCTATGTATGAATCTCGCTGACATATATAGTTGCGAAATAAATTTTTTATCATAAGCATTCTCTATTTTCTTCTTCTTTCCTAACTCCAACTCGAAATTAAATCTAACTCCCTTCTCCCTTTTCTTCCTCATTATTGTTCCCAAACTTAAACCCAAATCCAAATCCAAACTAAAACACAATCCTCATCTTCATTTCTCTATTTTCTTAATTTTCAAACCTAAGTTGTGGCTTATACACAACCCCACACTGTGTTATTGCTCTTTCTTCATGATTATTCTTTTTGTCATGTCTTCCTTTCTCTCCTCTAATTCTCAAATTGCCATTACATAATGCCAATTCATTATTTTATGGTTACAAAAAAATGAATGATAATTCGACTTTGAGAGATTTTTGAAAACTTGTTTCTAAGATACTTGAATCTGTTAACCAAATAAACATCCAAAATTCATTGAAAACTTGCACAGTAAAGGTAACAATGCTAGTAATGTAATTAGTTGTGTGAATGATGTCTGTAGCAATAGCGATAAGGAATTTTGGTAGTAATTGTAGTAGTTACTATGTAATAATGATGATTATGGCATTAGTAGTAATAAAGAGAATAATACTAATATTTACTATTTCCTCTATTTTAAATAAATATCGATTTTGGCCAGACATAGAGTTTAAGAAAAACAAAAATCAAAGACCACGTCTTACTAGTGTAGTTAGAAACAATGTCCAAAATAGTGATAACGGTAACGTAATGTTTTGTCTCTATTAGGTTATATAGCATATAGCGTATCACATAATGTAATTATGCAATTTTCTAATTATCTATTAAAAACAAATATTAAACTATGTAAAATATATTTCATAAATTGAAAAATAAATCAAAAAATTCTAAAGAAGAATATTAAAACATTTATATCTCAGTATCAATTCTAAAATTCTAATAAGTTTCTCAATAATTTTCATATTTATCTTCATAAGTTAAATTGCACTCGCATCCATAATTTCAGTCATCTAAAACAAGTAAACAAGGTTTCAAATTTATTTTTAATTATTATCAATATTGCAATTCATATTTTTTAATGTTCAATTTATTTTAGTTTAGCTGAAAATTCAATTTAATCAGTAAGTAAAAAATTTCAGTAATTAGAGAAAAATTATAACAAGTAAATAAGGATATAATCACAAACTAGCCAGTTAACAATATCACAAGTAATCAAATAAGTAAATAATAAGTCATCAAGTGAAAAAATTATTGTTATTTACTAACAATCAAAATAAATAATTGATATTAATATAAAAAACATTAAAAAAATTATTGCAAATAATGTAACATAACGTAATTTAACATAATGTAACGTATAATAACGTAAAAATATACCATTATGGTGCGTTGAGTTATTTTTTACTGTTAAATAACGTTGACTTCCTATTAGGTTTCATAATGCAGTATAACGGGTACGTAACACATTATTTTAAACATTGGTTGGAAATTCTCCTTTTATCCATGATCACGTTCTCTAAATTAATAAAATTGGACCTCATCTAATTTGCAATATGAAGAAAATATCTGGATACCATTGCCATAATATGCATTGGGATACCATTGCCATAATATGCATTGGGAACAAGGATATTGACTTTGGAATGTTAAATGGTCTATGGAACAAATTTAGACCTAAAAAAGACACTTTGGGATGGAGTATACAGAAACATAAGAAATAAGATTATAATAAAAGAAAGGGTTGCTAGTTGAAAAGCAACAAAATTTAGACCCAAAAGAATTACATGCCATATTTAAGAAAATTAAATATTTCGGGTAATGTTGAATTATGGATTGAACATGAGAATTCGAATGGGAATATAAAGTTTCAATCGCATTTTTGCATTTAAATCTTAAGGGGAGAGTTGGGAGAGGTTTGAAGTTAATGATGCCGAATTTGTTGTTTGAGATTAATGTTGAACTTAAGAAAAAAGTAGGTGGAGAAGGAAATATAGATGAGATAGAAGTACATTGAGTTAGTGGATTATTTTGTAGTTTGGATACAGACAATGACATCTTTTAATAATCATATGCGGATGATTGATTGGTATAGAGTTTTACTGAAAATAGTATTGTAAAATTTTTCTTCACTATTAATGCAATAATAGCAATTACAAATATGAATGGGAATAACATTATGATACTCAAGTGTAAAAAATTAGTATATGATATTATATTATATATAGGGAGAGAGAGAGTAGTGAAAATGAGCTGACAGCTCACGCAAGTTATCTGAATTGCAGTTCATTTCAACTATCTCTAATAATTTTTTTTAAAATTTTTTTTGTGGATAATGATCTTGACTCCTTAGAGTTCACTGATGCTCAATTTCTTAGATTTTAGTTTTGATTTGATCCTCCATCAAGTTAGCATAAAATTAACGGTTTTTAATTAATAAAATATTTTGTATGCACTTGATGAAAGGGTAAACGAAGTTCAAAATTTATGAAATTTAATTTGAAAGAAGTTAAGAATGTAGAGACATTAATTCTTGAAAAAATTTGAAGAAACTTTATTGGATCAATATATTTTTGTTGGTAGCTCACGTAACTTTTCCGGAGCTGGCAACTCACCTACAGTAATCCCATGAAACTTTAGGGTATTGTTTAGTTTTCTTTACAAATTTATCCAACTCTATTTTGTGAAGGAATAAATTTAGGTTCTTCCTCACAAATATTGTTTAGAAAAATGACGAGAAACTTAATGAGACTAGTCATAATCTTAAGACATATTCATGAACAATCTAATGAGAGAACTTTCTTACTACTAGTAGAAGAATCTACTTCTTTTATTTATTTATTTTTAAAGCAAGAAGAAAATAAACACATAGGGAAATAAAAATTGCATTTCGCCTCACGTCTTATTTTTTCATGCCCATTTATTATTGTTGTCCAAAATGAATATTGTAATTTGTTTCATGCATTATTATTTTTCGCCCATTTAATTCTTATGCAAATACTGTAGTCCAATCTATTCACCAAGAGGAGCTCAATATTTTTTCATATATTTCTTAGGCATCTAGACTATTTTTCTATTTTTATGCTCTTGTAGCCTAATTTTATTTGTGCGAGTAAAATGGTTAAATGCTTAAACCTTTTCTCACAAGCATACCTCACTGAATCCCTATGGGCTCACAAATTTCCCATCCATGAACTATGTAATTTGAAATAAATAAAATTGTCATGTACTTGGTATGGTGTTCATGATTTTTTTGAAGAACATTGTATTGCTACTAAGTTTACATTGTTATGAATAACCACAGAAATTAATAACTATTCAAATCATTGTTAATAGCATATCAATTTTAATCAAAAGTAAGTAGTTTTTTTAGTCAACTTAAAAATATTGCTTTCATCCATAGGAATTTATATTAATTCTTAGAGATATAGCTTCATACCACTAATGGTTAGAAAGTAAATAATTGTTGTTATAATTATTACTGATGTTGTAAAGTATTTTACTACATGGTAATTTTGTGTTCTTTTGAAGAAATCATTTAGTTATTACTTTATTATTATTTTCTATAAATTTTCTAGTTAAAACATATTTTATAGTAAATTAACTAGTATGGGCAATGATATAGTTAAATTTTTCTGGTTGACATTATCTATTAACTGTCTAAGTCACCCATAATTTTTAAGTTATGTATAATTTTAGGAGATTAAAGTAGTTTAATGAAATATTTGAAAATTTTCATCGTGGTTTCTCATAATTTAACCTTTCTTACCATAATCTCTTTGTTATTGGAAGTGTTTAGACCTAATATTTATTCATTGGTTTTAGTTGTGCTTTTCTTAAAATGTGTACTTGATAGGTTTTATGTTGCTTTATGTTTTCCAATTTAATATTATATGTTAAATGCAGTTGTGATGGGAGGTGCCAAAGGTCCTTTCATGCAACTAAAGGTTCTGGCAAGATAGTGGGTTGTGAATCCCTCGGCTACTCTATGGGTCAACTCAAGGTAGTGAGAACTGAGTTATATTTTTAATCATAATTTTGATTTTTGTATGGTCACTAGTTTGTCTCTAAAGCTATTTGTTTTAACATGTCAGTTTTATATATTTAACTTGGCACAGGCAATGCAAAAATTTTATTGCAAGAATTGTCAATACAATCAACATCAATGTTTTGCTTGTGGCAAGCTTGGTTCTTCTAATAAAACTGCAGACACTGAGGTCGGCATCCTTATACTAGATAATCTTTTTTTAAATTTATTTCTGTTTCTACTTAAAAGTGTGGAATCTTTAGAAATTGTTATGTACAATTTTGGGATTCTATATATCTATTTTATTTATAATTTTTTGTGTCGATATTTATTAAATGGGTTAATTACAGAAATTACCCTTGTACTATTGGGAATGTGTAGTATCAAACCTCTCTTTACAAAATTCACATGGCCCCCCTTATAGGGGGTATAAGTGTATCATCTTTTTTTGTTTCACTTATACACCTATTATGGGGATCTGATTGCTTTAATATCTTTGTACAGCTCCAAAGTGACTCTTGTGAGTCGGGTATATCAAGTATTGGGCGTATCTAAACTTGATACAATACGTTTTAAATTAAAAAAAAACGTAGATAAAAGTCTATGGTTACATCTTGAGCTTTTGTAAGTCATACTCAGTAGGTGTTAAGTTGGTGCAAAGGAACTAAGTTGATCTATCGATCTACTCTTTCTAGTATTGGGATCACTTTAATGTTTTGCTTGAATATTTCATAACATGATGAGGATTTCTCTTTTCCTTTATTATATTTCTTTCTTTTGACTCATTTATAATGAGTAAGCAATCATATTTGTGCATAACTACCTATTATAGGTCAGTTGCACTAAATTTCCATTTATACTATGCCTCAGGCTTGGACATACTTTTCTTGTGTATTCCCTATGTCGTTGTATGCTTGTATTTTATTTAAAAAACCTTGTCAGTGTATATTATTGGTATTATCTTACATTAGGTGCCTGTAGCCTGTCTCATTTATTGAATGGATGGGGGTTGATAGGGAGGAGTCCAGATTCAACTCTTATATAGCAAGCGGATACAGAAAAACCTCTGCAAACCACTCCATTGATTGGGAAAAATCAGATATATATTTTGTCTTTGAACATGTCGAAAGTCCAATTATGGAAGAGTCCTTTTTCCTAGTAGAGAGGGCAAGAATATCACCTTATATTTTACCCAACCTGGATTGACATAGAGGAGGATCAAATATGGACTTACCTTGTGAAAGTCAGAGGTGTTACTAGCAGGGCAACTTTGTTTTCATAATTATTAGAAGGGTTGTATATGTTTAACATTGAATGTTAAAGATAACGTATTATGAAACCAATTAGATTGCATTATGATACCTAAAATAAACCAATACCATCTAACAGTAAAAAATAACTTAGTACATCATAACAGTGTGATTTTATGTTATTTTACGTTATCTTACGTTGCATTATGTTATATCACATTATTTACTATTTTTTGGTAATTTTAAGATTGTTGTTGATTATTTGTTTTAATTGTTAGTTGAGCATGTACTTTTTTCACTTGATTGCTTATTTTTCCTTATTTGAAAGCTTGTGGAATTGCTAACTTATTAATTTGCGATTGCTTGCTTATTTATTTGTTGTAATTTCTTCTTGTTTGGAATTTCTTGTTAATTCTGTTAAACTCTCAGTTGTACTGAAATTGACAACTACAAATAAAATGAATTGAGTATTACAAAATATAAATTATAGTATCGGCGATGAATAAAACTAAAATAACTAAATTTTAAATCTTATTTTCTTGGTGATGACTAAAATTACGATTTCAAACTTAATATAATTTATAAGATAACTGTGAAAATTATCGTGAAACTTATTAGAAATTTAGAATATATTCCATGTTTTTATGAAATATTCTTATGTTCATTTTTTAGAATTTTCAAATTTAGTTTCCAATTTATAAAAATACTAAATATAGGTTATATTTTCTTTTATTAAATAAATAAAAAATTGTATAACCTACATTGTATATTATGCTTTTTAGGTGTCACTTAACGGAGGCAAAACATTAAGTTACTGGTAGTTCTATTCTAAACATTTGTATTCACCAAAATCTAAGGGTAAGTAGATAGAATTCAATCATTTATTGAGAAAACAATAGATCTTCCTCGCTGTTTGGTAAGTGTGGCAGAAGATTGGAAAGTCTTATATAGAGTTAAAATAGTAAATTATATTTCTAGTAAGGATTATTGTAGCCTCCACTTTTTTTCACATCAGATTTTCAAATTTTACAATTTATTAAAAATAATATTTTGTTTTAAAAACATATTTTGATCATATGACTCCCACCCTCACACCCAAATCAAGTTGTCTAATCAAGTAATTGCGATTGAGAAAACAAGTAGGATTAACTAAATTAGATTAATTTTTATCTAGAAAAAATTAAGATAAGAATTTATTTGATTTTCTTTAACTAATTAGATTCTAATTTGTCTAGATATTGAATCTAAATAGAAACCAATCCAAATCCTAGTTGAGGTATAAAATATATTAGCCTAATTAATATAGGATCCAACTCTCATCCAACTAATTAAATATAATTTAAATTTGGTTCCTACACTTTTTAGGATTCATATTCAAATTTGGTATCTTTTAGATTCCTATTCAAATTTGGTTTCATATCAGGATTTCTATTTAAATTTGGATTCCACAACTTTTGGGATTCCATTTTTAATTAGAATAGTAAATTCAATTAAAATTCATATTAGACTTTTCTACTATTAGTAAGAATATAACTTTTAATTCTCTATAAATAGGCCCCAATAAGCTCACTTTTCTTAAACAAAAAAAGAGAAGTAAGAGAGCAAAATATGGGAGAAAAAAAATAGAGAAAAAAAGAGAAGAGGGTTCAACTAAGAAGAGTTTTTGAGAACCTTAGAGATTTCGTCGCTCATGCCAAAGATTTCATCAGAAATTAATGCCAGATGAGTCTTATAACTTACTATAGACATGCTACTGATTATATTTTATTTTAAAGTGAGTCCTCTGACTCACTATAAACATGCTAATGATTATATTTTATTTTAATATAAGTTTTATAACTCATTAGTATGTTTTATCTTTTATATTTTCTGATTTATTTATTAAAGATTGAATTGTGTACTAGTTTAAAAATATGATTTAAAGTGAGTCCTCCGACTCACTATAAACATGCTACTGATCATATTATATGTTAAAGTGAGTTATTAAAGTGAGTTTTATTACTCACTGTAAACATACTATTGAATATACTTTATTTTCTATATATTTTTTTTATTTAATTAAAAATTGAATTATGTATTTGAAACTCAATGAACAACGAAACAATACATAATAAAACACCGACCAATATAATATGATTTAGTAATAGATCATTAACTACTTTACTGTTATATTTTACTTAATGTTACTGTTACTAAATATTAAGTATTAAATCTGAATGATTATCACCAATTCATATACTGAACTGAATTTATTGAAATGACCGATTGATATTGAAATTGATAATTGATACGGAAATTGACATACACAGGGTTTATAAGAAAAATTGAGGATTTATATGATTTGATGGCTGAATATAACTGCGCCACTGTTTTCCAATTTTTGGGAGGATTGGGATAGGGTCTGATAAAAAACCACCACTATTTCCTATTTTTTTGAGTATCGGGATAGGCTCCGATCAACTTACTGTTCCGTTTTTCCGGGAGTACACGGGGATGTGTTTAGACAAGCCAAATTCATATTCTCCTAAATTTCCAAATACCATAATTAAAAGATGTTAATTGAAAGACTAATTGATAAGACACATAATATGTTAAGAAATAAGATTTTCTATTTATTTGTATGACTTTTTATATTATTGTGATATTATTGTTTCATATGTTTTATTATATATTTTTGGATCGCTTTACTGACGATCCTAGTTATGCATGGCCAGATACAGAGTGATACGTAAAGATAGATCCACCGAAGATAGAGAAGGATGTAATATATTTTCAATAGTAGGCGGAGCTACAAGATTTACAACCTTTCTAGTTATTTTTTTCTTATTGCATTTTATGTAAGGAGGAAAAATATTATTGTTTTAACTAAAAAAATTATTGTTTATTACTATTTATTGTCCATATTTTTGCTGTAACTAACTGTAATGTTTACTGAGGCTTGTCGAATTATCATTTAATGCCGAACGTTTCCAGCTTTCCACACTACGGAAAGTGGGGCGTTACCATTATATCACATATTCCATTGCTATTACATTATTTTTCTATTAAAATAATCACTTAATATAGAGTAAATAGTAAATTACATTTCTAATAAGGATTATATTATCTATTATTTATTGAAAAAACAATGGATTTTCCTCCCTGTTTGGTAAGTGTGGCAAAAAATTGGAAAACCTTAGATAGAGTTAAAATAGTAAATTACATTTCTTGTAAGGATGATAGCACCTATTACCATTGCTATTACATTATTTTTCTTTTAATATAGTCACTTTAATCTCGCTTATGTTACATATTATATATAAGTAGGGGTTATTGTGAATTAGCTATTATTTTATCTTATTGGTGTGCTTGAGTCCAAATGAATGAAAGAGCACTTTATATATTTTTGTTTTCTTGTTTAGTTTATAATAACTGCAATAAGAGTTTTCATGATATTGGAGCAATTTCATTCTTCATTTCTTCTGCTTGACCATACATCATCTCTATTTGTTGGCCCTCTTTGATAGTTCTTCGGATTTGGTTGTTTGTTTGTTGGTTGTGACTTATCTTAATCTAATGACATTATTCGTTGTCATCCTTTATACTGAACAACCCCAATTTCAGTATTTGTTAACCTAAAACCATCTTTCTCAACCTGATTAGGAACTAGCCTGATATTTGGTTTCCTTGTATCGGAAAGCTTCATCAAGAATGGAATAATTTTAATTTTGTCAATCAGGTCTTCAATTACTTTGTTGGATTTTCAGTTTCAAATTTTGAATGAAATAATGATAGCATGTTTATCGACATTTTAAAACTATTTTTTTGATTGTCTGCAATGGGTTTTGAAAACTCTAATAAGTTTTATATGTTTAGTATGCATCTGTATGTATGTGTAATAATTCCAATTAAATTTCAGTCGATGCCTTTTTGAAGGGGAGAAAAGTTTTATTTCTATTAGTTTTTCTCTTCCTCAGAAGAAATCTGTTTTATTGTGGTCAACTATTTGTTCCCATTAAATTTTACTGGTGATTTCTTTCTGAAGGGAGAAAAGTTTTGTCATGTATATTAGTGTGTCCTCTGTCCCTGAGGTGAAGTCCATATTGGTTCGGGTCTTGATTTCAAGGAGCGTTTAGATGATCGGCTTGTAAAAAATTTAAAGATTCAGACCTAAATTACAATTTTATTAACCCTACCGATCCAAAGTTAATACATAATGAAAGTTATGGACCACACAGACAAGTAATCAATTTATGCTCTTCGTCATCAACTCTAGATGGAATTAGTCCTTTTAAAGAAGATGAGTTCATGACTTTTATGTGATTAAATTGAATTTATGGAAGATCAAGAATATTCAAGCTTTGCTTTGAACAAAGTAATGGGTAACATAGTTTAGCTCTAACTTTGGTGGGTTTTTTATGATTTTATAGGCATAGGTGAGCTCTCATCTTACATCTGCTTTGCTGTTCTTGCTGCCATATCCTTGTTTTCTTAATTCTCATCTCCTCATTTCAGTTCCTAGTGGTCTTATATTTTGTTGGTATTCTTGTCTCATTCATAGCTTTAACGTTCCTGTCTCATTTAAATTTTATAGGGGTATTAGAACAAGTGGGACATCGTGATATTTAATATTTTAATGTGAACACTAAAGTAAATCATTCTATCATTTAATACATGCACTTCAGGTGTTAATTTAACTTTCTATTTGATTCAATATATTGTCTCGAGTCTTCCTGTCTACCTATACTAAAGGAAGTTCTTGGTAATATATGGTGTTGATTGATGATTTTGCTGGATATATAAGTTTTTATTGTGCATAGTCATCTAGAGTGTATCTCTTTATTTATTAAAATGCATTGAAGCATTTAGACCTTTGGTTGAGGCAATTTAGACGTGATTCTAGAGGCTAATATAATTCAATTGTGTTTGAGGAGCTTTCTAATATCTGAAAACTCAACACTTCAGTCATGAACAAGAACAAAACAATCTCTGTGAGGAAAACACCAATGCTTTTTTTTTTTTGCTATTTTATCCTCATCTTTTCAATGTCCCATCAGTTCTTTTTTTCCATTGAGGTCATGAACAACTTACTTTTTCTACAAGATCTTTTCCCTTTTTAGTTTTTCTTTCTTTTTCTTTACCTTCAAAACTGTTTAAGTAGTGCCAGTTCATTTTATCTCATTTTTTTTGGGCATTAGTCTGTACATATGCATTTGGCTAGAATAAGTGATAACACAAAAAAGTATTATTCTTTTCAAAGGCTACTTTTGTAGCCTGGCACTCAAAAGGAGCGCATAAACCTCAAGCCTTTTCCCATTTCTTCTTCCTCTCTTCATTTATTTCTCATACGAGATGGGAACATCTTGTCTTCATCTTGTTTCATTTTATTGTATTTTTTTCTCCAACTCCTTCCGTTTCTCTGTTGTGTTCTTTTGCAGTTGTCTGGGCATACTTGCAGCTAGAACTCATATGTTCCATACTTTTCTCTTTATGTTTTCTCTCTGATGTCACTTTCATCTACACATTGGGCAACAACTACTCTCTTTCCTTTTGATTTCTCTTATCCCCTGTCTCGGTCTTTTTGATTTGATTATTGACACCCCTCATTAACTCTTTGATTTTACTTTCACAATTTTCTTTTGTTGTGTTCCCTCTTTTCTTCTCATCTCCTCTCTAATCTAGCTTACTAGCTCGAAGAATAGTAGACATGCAAGAGCTGTTGCACATCAATAATCACTTTTTTTCTAGCATTTTACTCATCTCTTATCTTTCCTATTCTTCATCCCCATTTCACCTTTTTTCTTTGGTTTTCTCATCTCTTTTCCTGAAAAGGTTGGCAGAACTCCATTGTTCACGCATTTATAGTTATGTCATTGTTCCTCATAAAGCAAGGTTGCTCACAGTAAAGTGTTTAGAAAATTCTGAAAAAGAAGGGTGACAATATTATATAAGAGAGAAGGTTAAAACTTAGAGGATTGACACTTGAATTGTCTATGAAGTTGTATAATGCAATCTCCTTGTTAGTTATTTTGTCCTAGGTTATAATTATAAGTCGATTCTGACTTATACTGTATGATATCAATCCAATATTGCTGATAGATGCACTTAATATTGCTGATTTTAATATCATATAAATGATTAGCTGATTTGGTACTGCTTCTAATATTGTGCACCTTGGCTAGGACATGTCACTTGAAGCAGAAGGTGTTAGAGTGATCAACCAATTATTCTTGAACTATCGAAAAACCATGAAGTCCTAATGAACAATTTGAATCCTATAATCACGAGAATGTTCTCAATAATAAGGATATTCCGATGTTTACTGTGAAAAGTTTGCCTCAAATTGGCTATAAGTTTTTTTTTTATATTCACTATGGTAAAGAAATCGACCTAAAAGAAGAATATGGAAATAACCCTACCAAGCATAGGAACTCGAAGCCAATTGAAATTATGAAAACAGAACAAAATAGAGAACTAGAATTTGGAGGTTTTCCTATCTTTATTTGCCATATTTTAAAGTATTCAGTGACAAAGTTGGTTATGCATGTAGATCTCATTGCCCCTCATCAAATGGTTGATGTATGTGCTACCATGTAGAAGTTTATGATTAAAACAATGAAGGTGTGCTAGTTTGGGTTTTCTTAATTTAATTAGTCAAGGTAAACAATCATACTTGTAGATCAACATGAATGTGTATATGAAAGTACAAGTATCTGATATGTAGTTCAGCTGGTGTTGGTTTACTCTGCTAAAGGACAAGAAGAACTCTTGTGAGGAATACTATATTGATCTACTACAAAACCTGCAGCCAAAGTAGAGGTTATTGAGTTAGTGTCTTAAAAGTTTCCTTTTTGTACATTCCTTTAGTTCTTAACCAGTTAACCTATTTTCATTAGAACTAGTTTAATAATTATTGCTCTGTTAATTACAATTGGATGTCTCCTTCTAACTGTTGAATGCTGCAATTGTTAAGTCACATTGAATATGCTTAAACTTTCTCATTTAGTTTTCCCTCATTTTAAACTCAATAAGCTACTAAGTCCTTTATAAGTACAGTAACTCATTACCTATGGTTTAGTATACCACCCATCCATCTTAAAACATGAGTTGACAGACAAGGGGAACATGAAGAAGTATGAATCTATGCATTGTTAACATATAAAGGAATAAAATTGGATTGAAATCTTGATTAAATCATTTTATTTGGAAAAAAAGAAAAAACCGCTAATATATATCTAAAACGCTTTGGCGATAACCTAATTAAATATCATATGTGCACATTCAATAAAATATTATCTAATCTAATATCAATGAATGTTAAAATTATGTCTGTTTTAGCTAATTTTATGTTTGTTGAAGGATAAATATGTTTATGAATAAAGATCTATGACTAAAGACGCAACTAGAATTATAGGATAGTAAATATGATATTAAAATTTAGCAACTTCCCAATATGATATTAAAATATCGCTTTAGCAACTTCCCAATATGATATTAAAATATCGCTTTCCAAAAGTCCGTAAAATGACATCTAAGGTTAATACATGTACAAAATGATTTTGTCAAAAATGCTAACTTCTTTTTCATCTTCCTCTTTAAATCTAGTTATACATGCAAACAAGGTCATTTTTTTTCCTAAATGAAACAAATTTATAGTGGATTCAATAAATAAAATTTTGCTAATTATGTTTTAGCCGTGTTTTGTTAATAGTTCCTTTTTTGCCAACATTATCAAGTGAAATTAAGGTTAGGTTTTAGAGGTTTTAGGAGAAGAGTTTGAATGAATTATGAATTTTCTTCCTTTTGGTTGTTTGGATAGGAGTTATGATTCTATATCCTTTATATTTTATTTGGATGGAGTTAAGGAGTTAGATTGCCATTTTTATAAAATGGACAAAACTGCCTTAACTTTTTTTTGCTTATTAGATACTAAAATAAATCAACATCAATTAATTTAAACACTTGATACTTAACACTTAAATAGTGTAAATCAACATTTTTATTATTCTAGGGCATCTTCACAATTCTATTGTTCTGGGGCATTTATAACCTCTGATGTAATATAACAACCGTTATAGGGATAAATTTAATCTACATTTTTATTATTCTTGGGCATTCATTATCCCTAACATAATATAATAACTATTAAAGGGATAACTTTTAGAAATAATAAACTAGTTTCCCTAGGAAGTAGAACCACAATTGGCATAATTATAAAGTCAATTTTGTTTCAAGCATAAAATCTTTAGCCATAAGTTAGTACCCAAAACTAAAGTTAATACTAAAATTATCCATAAATATTTATTTAAGCAATTTTGACTGACTTATTTTGCATAAATTATTCTAATGTATGATCTCATATGTCAATTATCTTTCAAAAAAATAATTTGTGTTGTTGTTAAAATAGTTTGCGTCACTAGAATAATTATGAAATGATCATTCCCCAAAAGAATTCATATATAATGGAATTTAACAAAAGTATTATTAGATCATGATTTTGAATTCTCTCAAATGAAAAAGAGAACTTTCAATAGGCAACCAAATGATTTCATGTACAGGAGCAACTTAACAATATAGAATGTTTTCCTCAGGAGAAAACTAGTAGTAAAATTACACAATTTCAAAAAATCTCCTTGTAATATATGCCTTGTGTCTACCTCCTTAAACTAAAAAAATTCCTTAAACTACTAAAATTTATGTTTTTAATAATAGTTTTAATAAATAGTAGAATTTGTATTCCTATCATCATTTTGGTGATTTAAGAAGATGTTGCTATTGCTGGGCTGCCAAACCTTAGCCCTCGTCCTCCTCTCTCCGTTTGTTGCTAACTACGGCTATGTTGTTGCCCTTACCGAGTCCAACTTCGAGAAGGAGGTTGACTAGGATTGCAACTCCCTCCCATGTATACCTCTCTGATCTCGATCGAGTAGATTTATGCTCAGATTTATTATTGATAGAATACATGAACAAAATTTAAGGATCCATTTTGATTGAATTTCATTCGTTATTTTTCTTGGTCTCATAATTTGAATAATTTTTTAGGTTGGTGAATTTAATCTTTTTTATAAGTTTATCAAAGGAGGGTGATGGAGAGGTCAGATGAGGCAGCAAAATAGTTAGAGAGGCTCGTATCACATATCGCAACAAGGGTAGGAGGCAATGAAGGGTCTTGTACCAAGCGCTGACATCGGTCTTGCACTCGATCTTGCAGAAGTTAGGGTATGATGACTTGCAAGTGTAGTTCCCCATTGATGATGAAGAAAATTAGGGCTAGGGCCTGAATTTTGGATTTCAAATCTTGATTTTGTTTTTATTTTGCTGGGAATTTCTTTGTTTGTTCGAGAATAGAGCTAGAGAGGGAGAGACTGTAATACGTAGCCTTTTTATTTTAATAGATTAATCTTAGTAAGGGTAAAATAGGTAATAGCAATATTTACTTTGACATATGTATATCACATGTTAAGAATTATGTTAAAATACCTAAGTATTCTTAATGTCAATTCATCAAGGGCTTTTTTGACAATCATAATTATTGAGGTAGGTTGCTTGCAAATGGGGTACGTTACAAGGTTTTTGTTTATTTTTTAAAATTAAGCCTTAAAATTAAGCAACAGAACGAAGTCATATTTGGGAGGAACTTAGTAACTTCATTTGGATAATCAACATGACTTGATAATTGATCAGTTATCTTTAACATCCTTTAAAAAAATGTCCAAGGTTTGTTGCAATGTTTAAAATAGCGATAACGGTAACGTAACGTTTTGCCTTTGTTAGGTTATGTCGCAAATAGCGTAACGCATAACGTAGGTTATGCAATTTTCTATTTTTTTAATAAAAATAAATATAAAACCATATAAAATAATTTTAATAAATTGAAAAATAAATTTAAAATATCTAAAAAATATAAAATTATTTTGTAATACCTAATCTATTCAAATGTTATATTAAGTTTTACAATAATTTTCATATATATCTTCATAAATTATATTAAGTCTGCAACCGTAATTCCAATCATCATTTAAATAAAAAAAAGCAAGATTCTAATTTTTTATTTCGATTCCAATTATTATTATTGTTGTAATTTATATTTTATAATGTTCAATTTATCTTATTTATGATTGTTGATTTCAGTTCAATTAAAAATTCAATAAAATCAACAAGTAAAATATTTTAGCAACCGGACGAGAAATACAATAAGTGAATAAAGAAACAAACTTAAATTATCAAGTTAGAAATTCCAAAAGCAATCAAACAAGCCAACAATTAATTAAGAAAATTACAGCAATTCGCTAATAATCAAAATAATAATCAACAATAATATATGAATCACTAAAAAAATAATTGTAAATAACGTAGCATAACGTAATTTAACGTAACGTTATTTTATATAACGTAAAAAACGTACTGTTACGGTGCACTGAGTTATTTCCAGTTGTTACGTAGCGTTGGGATTCCGTTAGGTTACGTAACGCAAATAACGGGTTTCATAACGCGTTATTTTCAACAATGGTTTGTTGAATACAAACTTGCTATGCCTAACAATATTGCACAAAGTTCTATGGTGGAATCCAGTCAAATTCAATCTAAAATTTCCCCTCTAAGAATCTCCAATGTATTTAGTAATGAGCTTCCATCATTTTCTTATCTATATATACACACACACACACTAATGCAGGATGGAAGGGAAATTAGGATTTTAGGGAGAAATTGGGGGTTTGGATTTTACATCCAGGCGAATTATGCGCCCACTCTTTTATGAAGCACTCGAGCAAAGATTTAATAAAACAAAACATATATTCTTAATTTTTAATAATGATCTCTCTCTAAATAAAATTAGAGTTTTACAATTAATATATAGAAAATCCTAATATGATAATAACAAATCTTTTAAAATCTAAGTTAACAACTAATCTAATCTAATCAAATACAATATTGATTTTTTTTTATCTTTTATCAATTCTCCTCCGCTTTGAAATATTCACTACATGGTGAATGATAGAAGCTGGAGAGACAATGAAAATGTGATCTTCAGTTAAGAATTTATGCACTTCACCATGTATTTCTATAACAAATCTATAAGAATATTCACTCAACATCAACTGTTGTCAGATTTTCTCATGGTATCTAAGCAGTGAATCAACAAGTGAGACTGTAGGTGTGCGAGGTCTCAGATTCTCCTCATTTTTATGATCATTAAGGTCATTATTATCATAAAAATATGAGACTATATCATATATATCACGCTTTATTTGTTTAAAATCAGTATCAGTATTGATATATTTACTACAGAATAATAATCCCATAATAATTAACTCCAAAATTTTCAGAACAAGTTTAGAAAATACCAAAGAATTGGAATATCCTCAATTGTAGCTCGAATTAGATGCAAACTGGGCTTCAAATGACTTCAAAACACTCAAAGGACCCTTAACGGGTCTGTTGCAGCCCGGCGGGTCGGGTCTGCTATAACTTACTAATGAACCCCAAATTGAATTAGACCCCCTTTCAGAATTAAGTTGCGGGTCGGGTCTGAGCTTGCGAAGCCAAAATTAATCTCCTCTTCTATGTGCCTTTGCTCTGTTCGATCAAAGAAAGACAATGTAACTGGAGTTGAGTGTGTTGCTCGTGTTGTGGTTGGAGGAGTAGAGGCAATGGTTGTTGTTGTTGTTGCTATGGGAGTGCTGTCATTGTTTGGGTGAGAGAAGGTGAGGGAGAGTTCAAAAAGGTGGAAGTTATTTGGGTTGTGTGGAAGAGATGGAGGAGGAAGAGGGCTTTACAGTGGAGTCCACGATGGGGAAGAAAGGCGGAGTGGGGAGTTGGGCTTTGATGAGGGCTTGCATGTGAAGTCCAGTGGAGAGAGAGTAGAGTGAGAGAGGGGGATCGGGATTTGATATTTCTTTTTTTTTTTTTCTTTATTTCTTCTTCTTTTCGGGTCTTCTTTTTCTATTTGATTTCTTTTTTTTTTTTTGTTTTTTTCACCAATTTTTTTTCTCAATTTATTTTTGATTTGATTTTTTTTTCAAAACTAAAATAAAATAAAATAAATAATAGGAAAAAGATGGAAGAAGAAGATAGTGGATTTGAGCTTTGATACCTAGAGAGGCGGAACTTTTAGCTCTGATACCAGAAGAGGCGAAATCTTGAACTTTGATACCAATTTGACGTTGGATGAAAAGGATATTAGGTTTTATGGTGGGGAATTAGGGAAGAAATTAGGATTTTAGGGATAAATTAGAGGTTTGGATCTTACATCCAAGTGAATCGCTCGCCCACTCTCTGAGGAATCACTCAAAAAAAAGATTTAATAAAATAAAACACATGTTCTTATTTCTAAATAATCATCTCCCTCTTTAAATAAGATTAGAATTTTACAATCAATATATAGAAAATCATAATGCAACAAGATAATAACAAATTTTTTAAAATCTAACTAAATAACTTATGTAATCTCATCCAATTTTAATTTTATTTGATCTCTATTGCGCACGCACATGTGTGTGTGTGTGTGTGTATATATATATATATATATATATATATATATATATATATATATATATATATATATATATATATATATATATATATATATATATATCGAGAGAGAGAGAACGGAAAATTCACAGGCAGTGAAGGGAGTTTCTTCACCGCTGCTTAAGTGATCCAATAAAATTATTACACGTGGCGCCACTTAAAATAATAAATAAAAGATCCCTTTGAGTAGTGCTACGTGTAATAATTTTATTGGACCACCTAAGCGGCGGTGAAGGAACTCTTTTTGTCGCCGGTGAATTTCCCTTTTCCTCATATATATATATATATATATATATATATATATATATATATATATATATATATATATATATATATATATATATAACTTCTGTAATTATACCAGATTTACATCAAGGGAAGTGACGGGAGAAGTAAATGGGGAGAAGGGAGGATTCAGGCAAGGCTGTGCTAGCTGAGTATTTTGGGTCTTGCAAGTGAGTGGTGAGATAAAAAGTGGATAGCGACTTCAATGAAATTTAGAAGCATGGAACTCTTTAAAATATGCCCCTTTTTGGGCTTTCCCAACGTAAAGCCATACTCCATAACTCCTCTTAAGTTGTACCTGTTTGACAGGAGTATGAGGGCCCACCGCTCTCAACTTCACTTACCAAACAAGGCCATAGGGTGTTTCTGCTTTTGGGACATTATTGGTTCCAAGCCTATTATGGGTGTTTCTGCTTTCGGGACATTATTGGTTCCAAGCCTATTATGTGTTTTGGTCTTCCCGTCATTTTAACCTTGGCTAATCCTAATGCTTGTTCCTGATGACTTGGCACATATATATGCTTATACCGATAGGGACCATCCATATGGCCAATGTAAACAGTCTATGAAATACTCCCTTACCAATAAAATGTTTCTTCACCGCTGCTTAAGTGATCCAATAAAATGTAAACTCATTGCCTTTCATTCCTCATCTAGCCCCAATAATCTAAGTTATCTCGCCTGTGGCAGGAGTTAAAAAGAGGTATCCAGATGGTCAATATATTACCTGAATTTAGAGTCTTTCTCAATTTTTCTTCATAATTACAATTTAAGAGGATGCACTTCCTTTTAGATCCCATTGAATTCCAAGTGAGTATATGAAAAATGAAGCGAGTACAATGTCGTTGCAATAACCCTGAAAGAAACAGGATGTTCTGCCATTACCACAGGCTCCTTCTGAGTTGAACATAACTACTACTCGGAATCAATATCTACCTAAGGTTTATAGTACTGGAAATCGGACATATCCTATCAGCCATATCAGATGTATCAATACAATATCACAATATTGATAATATAGTACCGATATTATAACTTCTATATTATATGGGATACCTCATATTCTGATGCGATATTCATAATATGTGTCTCGTTGGTATTTAAAACCCTCTGTTGCTTTTAGGACTGCTATATCATAAGTAGGCATGACGAGATTCAAGTGGTTTGCTTATTGGTCATCAGATCCTCCATCATTTCTTGGAATCTACATGACTATGTTTTCATCCTTAATTGGAAATTTTCTCTCTTTTTCTTTTTCTGGTTTATATGGATGACATGTTGCTCCTTGAGGATCCTGGCTGGTGCTTGCTAGTTTATTAAATATAGAAGTATATAATATAAATGGGTGCTACACCTGACCTCATGGGAAAAAGGAAGAATACTGCACCATTAAGACAACCAAAAGCACGAGTAAGAATCATTAGAGTGGATTGTGATTTTTTCTTATCTTGATTTTTGTTTTTTTTTACTTTTAACTGATAAATCAAATTTGACAGCTTTAAGCTGCAGTTTTTTATAATTTTTTCTTTAATTTGTGTTTTTATTAGGTGTTTCCTTGTGATTTCGCATCCTGTGGTCACTTCTACCACCCAAACTGTGTTGCAAAATTACTCTTTCAGGAAAACGAAGTGCAAGCTAGAAACTTTCAGAGGAAGATTGCAGTTGGAGACTCATTTATCTGCCCTTACCATAAATGCACTGTTTGTGGCCAAGGCGAAAATGAAAAGATCTACGAGTTGCAATTTGCAATTTGCAGACGTTGCCCTAAGTCATATCATAGGAAGTGCTTGCCTAGGTACCCTTAAGTCTACCCATGGCCTAAACCCTGTGCAATATTCTACAAGTGAGGTTAGTTTTATTTCCCCCTATTGCTACTCATGTATTACACTGTTCAGGAATATTTCCTTTAAAGACTGTGGACCACACATTTTCCAGAGGGCTTGGACTGGTCTTCTTCATAATCGTATTTTGATATATTGCTTGTATGTTCTTATGACCACTCTTCTTGTTTGTTCATGTCTCTGTTTATTTTACTCTTTCTGGTTGTTTAATAAAGATAATTCCATTTTACCCAGGAAACATGAGATTGACAAAGACCTTCAGGCACCTCGAAGAAATCATATCATATTTCCTGAAATGACTGAAAAGAATGACAAACGGAATCTTCCTAAAGTACCTGAGAAGAATGACAAACAGAATCTTCCTAGAGTACTTGAGAAGAATGACAAATGGGTTCTTCCTAAAATATCTAAGAAGAATGTCAAACAGAATCTTCCTCAAATACCCGAAAAGAACAAGAAGAAGATTCTGGTAAAGAAAAGAAAGTTGCCAGTGGATTTATGCAAGGAAGGCATTCCTGTTGAGCCATCTAAATTTATTGAAAAGCTCTCACTTGCAGCAGACAGCGAATATAATGGACAAACTGATAACATTGGTGCACCGCAATCTGACCGCTTTTCCAAGAAAGTAAAATTTTCAGAAGAGAGCAAACCCTCTGACTATTATGACTTCCCCTCAGCGGATCCAACAACAGATTCAGTGCCTGAGGTTATGGCGAATATTGCTGGAGAGGAGTGTAACAGTTTGTTTCCTGAGATAGACAGTGAAAGCATCTGCAGGTATGTTGCTTTCTTTTGTAATTACCATAGATTCGTTTAGTTTAGACAGTGGCTATAGTTCTTATGTTTTAACTGAACTCCAAGTCAGGTTAGGCACATCTTTTTTTTTTTTTTTTTTTTTTCCTGTTTACATTGGTAAATTGAGTAACATGGTTAGTTCTTATCAAAGTCGGAGAACTTGTATCACTTAGTGGTGGAAATATTGCTATATGTGTTTAATGACCTTAGTGTGGTAATTATGTTTCAACAGTTGAATATTATCCATTAGCAAAAGAAAAAAAAAATGTTGAATATTTTTCTGCAATTGCCACTGAGGTCTGGTTCAGTGGTGTGGGGTTGGCTATTTGGCATTCACTTATTATTGGCAATGTGATGGGAAGCTCTAGGTCTAAATTTTGATATCCCGTACCTCTGTATTTTAGTGTCCAAGACTTGGGGGAAATTGTTGGTTAAATCAATATGTAGGTTAATAAATTTCTTAAATCATTAATTATAAGAGATGCATGATGTTCACCATGTTAATACTTTATGGAATCTTGTACTGCTCATATATAGAGCCATTTTCTTATATAACCCATTTCATAAATAAATTTCAAAAGAAATTCAATTCTTTTTTTCCCCCCCAAATACACGTTCTCAAAACTAGTATTGCTAAAGCAAAAAGTCTAATATTTCAGGATCAAATTCTTGATGTGCGAGTTATCATCTTTGACAAACTCTGAAGATGTTAATGAAAATTCCAGAAAAGAATATAGTCATGCTTTTTCTGTAAAGCACACTGATTTGAACATCAAACATGGAAAAGTGGAGGGTTCGTTTGAGGTATTTTCCCGTTACAGGTGTTCCATCTTGCGAGTGTTAAAAGTGAGCCTCCAACTTATTTTATAGTGTTGTTTATGCAGGCTACTTTAACAACTTGTCAGAAGCAGGATAGTGGAGAGCCAAAAGAGGAAAACCTTGTATTAAGTATAAATTACTCGACAGATGAAGTAATGAAGGGTATGAATTGATGCAACTGTTTCCAATAATGTTATTAAGTAATGGTTTTCTTTGGTTAATGATGATGGAGAATTTTGAGTATACTTGACTCTGCCTGATATAGATTGTAGGACATTACAATTACATACCTGTGTTAGGATTTCTCAAACTTATATCTTCGTCATTCAGCTTTCCTTCTTACTTTAGGGAAAGGTCACTTTTTTTAATGATTTTGGAAAAATTTTTAGCAATTATCTGATCTTGCTTGTTTCGCAATGGCATCCTGTACAGGTTTTGGTTCGCAATATAGCTGACAGTCGACAAATGTTAAAGTGGCATTTTTTTGGCATACTCACAAAGGGAGTAACTGGGCCTTACCTATATCCTATAGACAAAAATGTCCATGCAGATCCAATTCAGAAGATATATCGCCTGTGTAAACCTCAGTTTTGAATAGTAAACGTATAATTGGAAATTGCAGAAGTGATAGAAAGATAAGTACAATGTTTGAGAAATGTAAAGAAATATCAGAGTTTGCTCTCACTCGAACGATGGCTGGTTCTCTTATTTTGCATTATCGAATGGTATTTCTTGTGGCATTTCCTGCGCAGACAGTTAAAGACATACTTTTAGTTGGCGTATCAAACTAAGTAACTCTGGACATGTTTTATTGAAGCAGATGAATGTTATTTAAAAAACATTTTAAGTTTTTGATACATTGCTTTTAGTGTTCATTTGCAGCTTCAGCTATAGCTAGTTCCTCTCTCCAGTCCCTCTAGCTCCTCATGCTCTGAGATCTAGATTGGAGAGCTAAAGGTTGGTGCTTCTTCTTTGATCTATCTCATCTCGCCGTGCTGACTCTTGGTGCTGGTTGGATGGGGAGTTGGATTGTGAGTCAGGTGCTTGTTGACGGCAGGTGGAATATGAACTCTTTATTTCGAACTTCACTTAGCATGTGGGGAATTCCTCCCCATGAAAAGGCCAGTCATGACCTGGAAGCGACCATCGACCTAGCCACTTGTGTCATGAAGTGCTCGATAAATTGTTGGAATTGCTCAAGGTTTACGAAGCTCCCGGATAATGGATGGTAGACTCATGTGGCCTATTGACTCGGCAGACTGGTCAACCCGTATTCCGCTTGCAAGTTGGCATATCAGTTCGATTGTGCTTAGGTGTCAGCCACGCCATGAGATGCCCGTTAGGTTCACACATGCGGTACCAATATTACTTGCAAATAAAATAGGTGTCCTTAGCAGACCAGATAATGAGAGCGGTGGAGCCGAGAAAAACACATTTCCAAAGCACCCAACCTCTCGAACATCCCTACATGTAATCGTTCGAGCATTACCTATACAACAAACATGTAATCGTTCGAGCATTACCTATACAACAAACACGAACTGTAACCTCTCGAGCATCCCTACATGTAATCTTTCGAGCATTACCTATACAACGAACACGAACTTCAGGGAGGTCAGGTCTAGTTCCTGACCAAAGACCCTCTAACAGTCAAAGTCAATAATATATATATATATATATATATATATATATATATATATATATATATATATAGAGTAAAGAACTTGCTAAAATAAAGTAAGAAGAGATTTTAAGATTGAGCTTCACCTTTGGCCTTTTTTTTTAATTTAAAGATGGAGTTTGTAATTTGATTATTTATGATAGGAGCCTACCCTTGGGCCTTGGGCGTAGGCTACCCTGAATCCAGTGTGAGAGATTAATTAGACTTTCTCATTGGGCCCAAGTAATGCTAGAAAAAATCTTTTTCTATGTGTAACACTTGATTGCGGGCTGAGCCCGTGTGAGTTGGGCTGAACCTATTGGGTTCAGAAATTTCTGGGGATACAGAAATGTCTTCTTTACTAAAGAAAGAATCTAATAATTTCTAAACATTTTCTAATCACTTTCTGAGTCCATATAAAATTTTATCACTCGCTAATTGGACATTTGTTTGATTGACATAGAGACAAATCAACACTGTGGTCTTTATGGGAAGCCCCAAAAGTAATAAACTTCTATTTCCATAGAAAGAATTCTAGGCATAAAATTAAAAATTAGAGCTTGATTAGTTCATGAATTTGAAAAATAAATTTATGACAGTAGATAATGCTCACAAAAATCATTATTTCTCTTTTCTCTTTTCTTTTCTTTTTTTGTAAAACCTTTTTTCATCCTTTTTTCATGAAAAAAGATGCAAGGATTTGGTACTATCATAGATTTGCTTTGTTTCCTATGCTTTATTTTGTGGAAAAGAGGTCACGAAAAGAGCCATGGAAAGGTGAGAGGTGATCCCACAAAATAATAATAAATCCTTTATTATATTCTTTCACCTCAATAACATAATAGTAGTAGTAATAATAATAATAATAATAATAATAATAATAAAAGGAGAATTGTAGAAGGGAGCCAAATCCTCCATTTTCCCTGGAATTTTTCTTGATTCCAAACTTAGCCAAAATTGGTTTGCCACTTTATCTTTCTACAGCTTTTACTTAGATCTCCTTTTCAGCAAATCAAAGTAAGAATTTGCTATAAAAGGTCTAAATTTGGTGTGAACGACAACAAAATTGCAATCCCATCATTTAATTCATATATCCAAATTCCCGAACCGATACGCCCTAGTCACAATTTGTTTTCCAATTTGTTGTAAGGGGTAAGTGGTAGACATCATATTTGCGACCCTACACTTCACTTCCTCATTCATCCCTCCTCCATATAGATCAGAGTGGTTATTACGATTTAGGGTTCAGAAGTTGAACATGACTTAGGCTTACGATTAAGGTTAAGATTATTAATAAAATTTAGAGGTTTTTAATAGACATCTTCTCTTAAACTACTATAGTGTCTAGCAAATTAGTGATTTAAACATTTTTCTCCAACATGGTTAAGCAACATCGGCTTGTCACAAGATTTCAATATTTATGATGATTTTTAAAATTAAACGGTGTTATGGAATAAATAGATAAAATATGTGCATGTTTTCATTGCAATTCGCGTAGGATAAATAATATAATATGTAACATCAAGTTGTGCTTATATACTCGCTCAGGACATTCTCAAACCATACGGAAGTTATTTTATCATTGTCTTCACATAAGATTATTCTTCTGCTATTAACAAAATAATATATATGTACATTTCGTGTTCACTAGGCTTAAATGAAAAATACTCTTCCTAGGAGAATAACATGTATGCTTACATAATAGTTCTCATATGGTACAGATGCCCCATAAAAATGGGGAAAATCTCTTTGAAAGAAGTAAACTCCTTCATCGCGGCAACTTGAATACGTCACCAATATGAACTACTCGTGGTCTCCATTCTCAAACTGTATATATTGTGAATCTCTCTGCTAACAGCTTGTCAGACTTATCCGTCAATGTCATTGTCTTGAGCCATCATATAAGTGTGTCTTTTCTTTTCTGTACACTTATGCAAATGCATTTATGGATTTGCTCTAATTTGAAGCATGGGACACTTGATCCTATGACCTCCTACGAGGGAATGGAGTTCGAACATGTATTTACATATATGAACAAAACATATATGAGAATTTCATTTTCTGTGTCGATGTGTAGTATATGTAAGTGTTTTCTCTATTTGAAAAGAAAGAAATAACATTTAATACTGGAAGCCGTGATGTCATTTTTCAGGAAACTGAAATTTTTTCCTCTGCAGTAATGCTATTCCTGTACGATTTAAGAGCCTAAACCTGTCTCTCTGACCTTTTTCCAAATAATTAAGGCATCATGATATAGTTTTGAATACTTAAAAAGATATTTACCGTTCTCACATTTCACACACACACACAAAAAAAAAAAAAAAAAAAAAAAAATCTCTTCAATGTGATCAGGAAGAGGCCTCATCACAATTGGCAGATAAATTGAATTCTAGAAGAGTAACTTGACATGCATGCAACAGCTCCACAGCATTTGCCACCAACATAATTTACATTAGACAAAAATCTTGGCTTAGCAACCCCCACCATGACCCCTGACTAACATACTCCGAACTTTAATTCTCAAACAAAGAACAAACCGTTTTGGGCTTGCAAGATTGCATCACATTGCAATTTGCATACCTTTTATCTACCAGAAGCATCTGAGGAAACCAATAAGGAAGCGAACGAGGTAGCTCTCACCGTACAGATCGTCACAGACCAACCTCTGCAGGTTGCCATTCCTCGGCAGGACGTCACTGTGGTACAAAATAGTCGTCACGGTCACCACTGGCCTTTTAACCAGTAAACTCATCATCCTCACTAGTGATTTAACAAACAGTGGCAAAAGAGACTGCATGCAAAAGAACCGCAAATAATAAGCATCGCTCCCACAGATGATCAAGAGAGAGAAGAAAAATAATAATAATAATAATAATAAGGAGTATTTACTGATTTGCCCTTACATCTTTATAAATTATGATTTAGCCTCCCAAATCTTCATATTTAGGATTTAGCCACCAAATCCTCTAAGTTACTACAATTTAATCTCTCTTCCTAACTTTCGTTAGCCCAGTTTATTTTTTATCCTGATTTTCCCATTTTACCCCTCCTTAATTCCTTCTTCCCTCTTCTCCTCTCTTCTCATTCCCTATTCCTCCTCTCTTCTCCTTTTCTTCATTCTTCCTCCGCTCTTCTCTTTTTTTTTTCCTCCTCTCTTCTCCTATTTTTTTCCTCCTCTCTTCTCATTTTCTTCATTGGGTTCATTGATTTCCCCCCTTCTTCTCTTCTATCTCTCTATTCTTTTCCCATTTTTCTTTATAAGGGTATTTAAGTCATTTCATTATTTAAAAAAATAAAAATTAAATTCTGCCGTTTATTTGGACGGAAAAATTAACGGAGGGACTAAATTATAGTAACTTAGAGGATTTGGAGACCAAATCCTAAATATGAAGATTTGGAAGACTAAATCATAATTTATAAAGATTTAAGGGACAAACCTGTAAATACCTCTAATAATAAAGAAGGAAACTGCATATAATCTCTCCGAACTATAAAATAGTAGTCATTTAATAATAACAATTGAGAGAAGAATTCCCATGGACCATATTTTGTATAGTAATAACCAAAACATAGTACATTTATTTGTAGTATAACTAGCATCGGCAAATCTGTTGACAAAGACATAAAGATGCTAAATAAATTTAAAAAAAAATGACCGTAATGTCCTTATAATGACAAAATGAATTATCCCGACATCTAATATATACTTGATGGTTGAGGACAAAGGTCCTCTTGGTGCTGGTTACTCAAAACTCGAAGCACTAGTACTGGGGAATTCTTGAGGTAGAACTTTCGTATTTAGATATCCATTCAGTTCACTAGTACCAGATATTACTAGTTGGAAAAAATAAATCACTAGAAAAACAGAAGAGATGGTAAAAACAAAATAAATAAATAAATAAAGGAAATAAAAAACAAAGGTTGATCATTCACTACACAGCTTTGCTAGTTTAATCTATGTTTCTTACCATTTGGAGAAATAAATAAAACAATTATGGTCTAGTCATGAGCCTGATACCTTTTATTATCTCACCTTGTACCAATGTCAAGCCATACACAGGAGGCACCAAACAAAAAGATCTACCGAACTCTGCTTATTCAGCCTACAATTTAAGTTTTTGCATAAAAAATAAATTATAGTGCAATCTTATCTTGACTGGGACCATCTATTAGCCAATGTAGCTTTACTAAAAAAAAAAAAATTATGGACCATCTATTAGCACTTGAAAAAAGTGATTTGCCTAGATCTAACATTAAAAAAAGTTGGTTCTATGTTGTTCAGTAGTAAAATATATTTTCACCGGTAATAAAAGAGAGAAAATGGAGAAAATGAAAGGTGCAAGCATATATTAAGAAGGCACAAGAAAAGAGAGAATGTATATACACACCATTGCTTTGAGAGGGAGGACGACAGGATAGAGTCATCACAGTGAAGAAGAAGAGGTTTGGGTGGCCATGGCGAGAGAGAGAGAGAGAGAGATTTTGGAAGAGGTTGCTGAATTAATTGGATTATTGCGGCATATGGCAGTGTTTCCAAGGCTTTAACAATTAGAATTGTCTGTGAGTTTTCTTGTAGAGGGTCGTCTTCTTTTTCTTTTTCTTGGGGAGGAGGTCATAGACTAGGAGTGAAGTTGGTTGATTTCTGTTTTTAGCTAAACTAGGCTGCATCCTACATCGGATCCAACGTCGCGGCTTCGTCTCAATCCGGTGGCGGCACCAACAACGGGCGCCCACTGTCCTCACTAGTATGCAGATCCCCTTCCTTTTTTGCCAGGGAAAACCTGAAAAATTGGGGGAAAAAACAAAAAGGAGAAAGAAAGAGAATAAAAATCTTCCATGTTTCGGGTGTCAAACATCTAAGATATAGGCGAAAGAAGCTAGGATGGGTTGTAGTCAAATAAAATTCTAAATACGCCCACTGATTTTCTAAATAAAGGTTAATCAACTTTTACATTATAATTTATTAACAAATTTATTCCATCTTCTTCCACTTTATTACAAGGTTGATTTTTCTACTTTCTTCTATTATGTTTCTTTCGTATTCTTTGTCAAATTAAAATCTTAATAATTCTCTATACTCCAAAAATAAAAAAGAATTTACACCATAATAATTCGCAATATAAAAAAATAAAAGAAATTTAAAAATTAAATCAGAAATAGTTAAGAGAATTATCTTTTAAGATGGTTTTTATAGGGTGGCTACCTGTTGTATTTGTGTGTAGTTCTAATAGTTCCAAATTGATTAGGAACTAAAGAGACATCATCCATGGACCTTATAAAAAGGACTTTGGTTTTTTGGTTTTTATACATCCCAAAAATAATTAGATTTTCATTGTTCTATAAAACTGTTTTGAGAAGATAGTTTTTGTTTGAGAAGTTTTTCAATTTGAAAAATTTAAAGTTGTAATTTTGGAGTTTTTGGGGTTTGGAAAAATTCTCCTATTTTTGGAAGGAGTTCTCAATTTGCCATTGGTCGTTATTATTTGAAACTTGATGATAGTGGATTGATTATTGGCGCCCGAGAATATAAGTAACATTTACTGAAGCTCATTAAATTTTGTATCTTATCTTACTTGCATTCATATTTTTATTTTTTGCCATTAGTTCCTATTTGGTATTTCGTTTGTTATTGTGTGACATTATTATTCTAGATGCCTATTTGTGTGGGTCAGATCCAGCTTTTCGCAACAAGTGGTATCAGAGTCGAAATTTCGACCTTGACATATGAAAATTATTGAAAAAAACAGAAGCTTCTTTATCTACGCTGACTAATATTACTGTGACTAATACAAAGTTCGAAATTGAGAAGTTTGATGGACGTAGCAACTTCGGCATATGACAGTGCGAGATTTTGGATAGTATTTATCAGTAAGAGTTAGATATTGATTTAGAAGAGGAGAAACCAAAGAAGATGACTGATAAAGAATGGAAAAGATCAATTGCCAAGTATGTAGTACCATTCGATCTTGTCTCACAAGGTGTAGAATGATAAAAATAATTCAAGTTCGAATCCGACTCCGAGTAGGAATCCTAATCCGAGTAGGAATTCGAGTCCGAGTAGGAATCCAAAATCCGAATAAAAAAAAAGGGGCTTGTGCCGCGAGGCTAACAATAGCCTCGCGGATGCGAGGCTGCGCAGTAAATTTTTGCCAGCCTTGCACCCGATGGCCAGCCTCGTACCCGCCAACCTCACACCTGCGGGCCTGCCTCGCACCTGCCAGTCTCGCACCCACAAGCTAGCCTCACACCCGCTAGCCTTCGCACTCGCCAGCCTCGCACTCGCGTACTAGCCTCGCACCTGCAGGCCAGCCTTGCACTCGCCAGCCTCGCGGGTGCGAGGCTGGCCAGGCTAGCCTCGCTGCCGCCAGCCTCGCACCTGGGGTTGGCCAGGTCAGCCTCGGGCACCAGTTCGCCCTGTTCAGCCTCCCGTTTCGTTCGGTTAACCCCCGACTTTGTGCATAATATATTTCAGTCTCGTCTCGAGTTATTTTACAATCTCTAACTCTTATCCAAATTCTAATAAATCCAAATTAAATTTTGGATGAAGGATTTTAAATTAATTCTTTTAGAGTTGGATAATTTTACGAATTTTAACTAAATTCTAATTTGAATTTAATTGAATTTGGGCCTAGAAACAAGATCCGATTCGATGAATCTAGAATAAATTAAATCAAGAAAAGATTCAAATATCTCATCAAAATTACAAAGAGATTTTGATTCTATCTACAAGAAAATCAGATTTTGTTTCTATCCACAAGAAAACTTCCTCAACAATTTGGGTCCTATAAATACCCCTCAAGAGGGACTCAAAAGGACATTTTGACCTTTGGCAATTCAAGCTATGTGCGAGAGTTTTGAAGCCTTAAGACCGGCAGATAAAAATAAGACCTTTGGACAGATCTCTCTCGTTCTAACTTCCTTCAAGAATTAGAAGAGGCGCTCAAGAAATCTTCGTCGCCTCCAACTATCGATGTCAGATTATCAACGGGGAAAGGACCGCTCTCCATAACTGCCTCGAATCCTACAAATCTTCTGTAAAATGAGAGTGACGATTTATAAGTTCTCTCTGTCTATTTTATTCTTTTATTTTCATTGTAATCAAATCAGAAAAGAGAAATTTTGATAATCTGTAATTTTTCTTTAATTCAATGGCAATAGAAAGATCCCCCTTTTTTTTTAAAACAGACTGGCGACCACAGTGGGAGAAATCTTCTATACCGAAGAGGAAATGGTGGTTCAATCTGACGTCAATAGAATTGGAGAGACGATGGAGAAATTGGTGATCGAGGTTGAGGTCGGCCCAAAATGTTCAAAATCACAAAAAGATGATCTGATAGTTTTCAATGATAAGGAGGTGTTGTTTCATCAACAGCCACTTGGATTTTCACTCTGGTCCATCAGAACTCACTGCATATGACGCCAAAGGAGAATCCATCGCGGTACAAAGACAAATCCAAATATGCAACTGGAATCGAAGGGCACACCGTAGAGTATTTAGAGCCCGTTTTGCATGCCAGGCACGAAATCAGCCTCACCAGCCTGGCGAAAATCAGCCTCTCCAACCTGGCAAAATTCAGCTCCGCCAGCTCGGTGCCAATCAACTTGACAAAAATCAATCCGCTAATCTGTCAAAAATCGGCCCGCCAACCAGGTGCTAATCAACTTAGCAAAAATCAGCCTTGCCAACCTGGCAAAAATCAGCCCCGCCAACCTGACGAAAATTGGCCCTGTCAACTCGGTGCTAATCAACTTGGCAAAAGTCAGCCCCGCCAACCTAGCGAAAATTAACCCCGCCAACCCGGTGCTAATTAACTTGGCAAAAATCAGCCCCGCCAACCTAGCGAAAATCAACCTCGCAACTTAATACTCATCAACCTAGCAAGAATTAACCTCGCCAACTTGGTGAAAATCAACCTCGCCAACCTGGCGAGAATCAGTCTCGCCAACTTGGTGCTCATCAGCCTAGCGAGAATCAGTCTTGCCAACTTGGCGAAAATCAGCCTCGCCAACCTGGCAAGAATCAACCTCGATAACTCGGTGCTCATCAGCCTAGCGAGAATCACCCTCGCCAACCTAGTGAGAATCAGCCTCGCCAACTTTGCGTTCATCAGCCTGGAGAGAATCAACCCCGCAAACCTGGCACTGCTCAGCCCCACCAGCCTGCTACTGCTTAGCCCCGCCAACCTGGCACTGCTCAGCCTCACCAGCCTGGCGCTGCTCAGCCCCACCAACCTGGCACAAATAAACTTGAGAACCAAACTAAGTCTAAGCTAGCACGCGAGGCTAGTTCAACTAAGTCAGCGTGCAAGGCTAGATCAGCATGCCAAGCTACCCAGCAGAGTCATGCAAGACATATCAAAACTAATGATGGATATCGAACTGAACTTGGGGTTAACAAAAATAACTTTCATGATTTCTCGAAATGAACAAATAGATCTCACTTAGGAAGCGAGCCCCGCCCGCAAAACATGGTTAGATTAGCACCACATGAAGGAACTCCGAATTTGCCGAGATATTTCATAAATAAAAGAAGAACGGCAAGATCCCATTGGTCATGCTGCTACGAAAAATTAATCACCGCTATTTTAACTCACTATCGCTGTGAAGCCCCGAGAATATCGGTGTTTAGCCGGCTATCAGCACTGGAATCTAATATTCCAGAAAGAAATCAGTTGCCAAAACAAAACTCTGACTCAGATCAAGAATTTCCTGCTTTCACGTCGAATGTGGTGAATAAGGGCAAGAAATCAGCTATCAAAAGGTATGCCTCTAATACGGAAGTAGAGAAAACCTATTATCACACCCGCCTCAGGTCAGACGTGACAGCTCCCCGCGATTATGAAAGATTGGGAGGGGGTTCTGACGAGGAATATGAATTGTTCAGCGATTATTTGGCCATAGCAATATCGCGATCGCATGCTTCCTCTTGGTTTGACAGGCAGGAAGACGGTCCATATGGTCGAACGATTAACCGAGATGAGTTAAAATATTGAGGTGCAAGAGTGCCTCATTCAAGAGCAACAAAGGAGCATCGAGGATCTCAAAGCAATGATTGCAAAGATCTTGTCGAACACTCAAAAGAGCACAGAAAATGGAGCAGGGGGTTTTTCCTCTTCTGATATGACCAAGAAGGATAAGACTATTTCCAGCCTAGATGTCGAGGGAAAAAGCAGTGAGGAGGAATATCTCATTGATTCTCACGCTGAAAAATTAGAGAAGCTTCAAAGTCAAATGGAAGTATTAATGTACTGAAAAGGATTGCAAGAGATGGGGACTACGAGACCCTACCTGATTGAGTGGGATTCCGCATTATTTCTGCCAAAGTATAAGTCTTTCAAGCTAAAATCATATGATGGAAAGGGATCTCCAAACTAACATCTGTGCTATTTTCTTTCACAGACCGTCCAACTCATGGACAATGACCCAGTGATGACGAAAATTTTTGCAAGTACCCTGTGAGGGCCTGCATTCACTTGGTTTGCGATACATGATCTGACGTGGAGAGGGAGTTCCTAACCCGCTTCTTTGAAGACGATACCAAAGTATCCATCCACTCTCTTCTAGCAAATAAGCAAAGAGAGGACGAGACAGTTAAAAGTTTTATTGAGCGTTTTTGCGAAATGTCGATGCGATACAAGCATGGCATGTTGCAGGAAATATTGGTAGAAACTTGCAGCCACAAATTTCAGACCAGGATATTGGTCAAAATGGGAGTAGTAGAGGCCAAAATCTAGAAGGATCTAGTTAAACAAGGGCAGCAAGCGGAGGATATAATTTGACATATTTATGAGTATCATGCCCAGAGGAGGATGACCATGAATCAGTTACAGCCACAATCATTCAATCCTAAAGGTAAGGAGGCAATGACCAGCAAACCTACTGTAAATAAAAACTACAGAATAATCGAGATTTTTCTAGATTGCAACAGACGTACGCTTTCAAGGATGAGCAAACAATGAGCCTATTTAATTCGCTCAACAAAAAGGGGATGTTTAAGTTACTTGAAAATCTGAGGCCAGAGGAAGCGGGGATGATCGACGACCCCAAGTATTGCCTCTACCATCAAAATATTGGGCACTCGACCAAGAATTGTTATGATCAGAAAGATAAAATTCAGGTAATCGTCGATACAAATGTGATTCAGTTGAGGCTTGAACAGAAAAAAGCGTCCGCGAATGTGACGACAGCAAAATGACTATCATAAATTACAAAAAAAGAAAAAAGCGAAAAAGGGCAAAAAAAATAAATTTCAAAAAATAAAGAAAAAAAGAAAGAAAAAAAAGAAACTATTGGTGGAAATTTTCTTTTTTTTTTGAGGATCATCTTTCATAAAGAGGGATTCGCAGAAGACGTGGCCTTCATAGAGCTGTGTTTTATTTTCAAATGAAAGATGAGACGCAATTTTTAATTTGCAAATGAAGCCGAAGTGTGAATCTCTTTTCGCAGAAAGAGTGGGCCCTACAGGGTCTCATTATTGCGTCCAAGCATATTATGCAAGAAACGAACATGCTATCGCAGCAAAGCTGCGAATCTAAAGTTTGAAATCCGCATATTATGCAAGACTCAAACATCTCGTAAAGATTACAAAGAGATTTCTATTCTATCTATAAGGAAATCAGATGTTGTTTCTATCTATAAGGAAATTCTCTCAACAACTTGGGGCCTATAAATACCCCTCAAGAAGGATTCAAAAGCACCTTTTGACATTTGACAATTCAAGTTACGCACGAGAGTTTTGAAGTCTTAAGAACGGCAGAGAAAAAGAAGACCTTTGGCCAGATCTCTCTCGTTCAAGCTTCCTTCAAGAATTTGAAGAGATGCTCAAGAAATCTCCATCGTCTCTAACCATCGATGTCAGATAGTCAACAGGAAAAGAACCGCTCCCCATAACTGCCACGAATCCCACAAATCTTCTGTAAAAAAAGAGTGACGATCTATAAGTCCTCTCTGTCTGTTTTATTCTTTTCTTTTCATTGTAATTAAATCGAAAAAAGAGAAATTTTGATAATCTATAATTTTTCTCTAATTCATTGGCAATGGAAAGATCCCTTATTTTTTTCGAAAATACAAGGGAACAGAAATACCCTTTCATGAGAGAGAGACATCTGCAAGTAAGATATGAAATGAGCTGGAGAATAAGTTTTGAAGAAGAGCAGTGAGAATCGGCTCTATTTGAGAAAAAATTATTCTGCTTCCAGTATCAACCAGGTACATCCATCAATAATCACATTGCAGCTTTTAATAAATTAATAGTAAATTTGTTAAATTTGGATGAGACTGTTGAAAATGAAGATCAGGTTTTGTTATTGTTAGCATCTCTTCCTAATGAGTATGATTATCTTGTCACTACTCTCCTTTGTAGTAAGGATAATATGGCTTTTGATGAAGTATACATATGATGTGAAATATCTACTGCAAGCGCACAGTGTCGGTATAGTGCTCTACAAGTCGTTCTTACAGGAATCTAAAGTGTTTTTGCATTTTCGCTAATCCTATTATTCTAACAGACTAACAAAGGATTCTAATTTGAATTTGAGTTGTTCTAATTAGTCTAGAATATAGAATCCACTAGTTTTCAACCATGTATTACTTATATTATCTTCTTCCTATCATAAAAATTGATCTTTCAGTTTTAATCTTTATTTAAAGTGTTCTAAGCATGTGTTATTAAGTGGTGTACAAATATAACGCATTAAAAATATAACTTTTTATAGAGATAAACTAAATTGTTAGATAACTCTATGACAAAGATAAAAAGTAACAACTCTAAACCCTAACTAAGTATAGACTATCAAGAAATCTAATTCAAGTATAATCTATCAAAGCATTAATCTATGAGTTGTTATATTTTTATCTTTTCATTGAAAATTATTATCTTTATTATTTTATTTAGGAAGAAAACACTAGAGAATAACTACATAGTGGATTCCTAATTTCATCTACATCCTAAACCTAAACTAAATTAGCTACTCATAGTTCTAATTAGCAAGATCATATTTTTATTCATGAAAGCAAGAAAATCTAATCTAGAAAACAAGATTAATATAAAATAGAAAGCAATTAGAAGAAAATTACCTAAGAAAAATTGATGAACAGTAAATGATACCTCTGGAGTTTGGTATGGCGGCCGTCACCCCTTCGGCAAATCCTAATTTTATTTAATAAAATTCGAGTACAAAATTACATCATAAAAAAACTCTCCCAATTTACAAGAATTCGTGGGGTATTTATAAACCAAAACAATCCTACTCCTCCTAAAACTCAATACAAAAGAGAAAATTCTAATCCAAAACAAATTAATTTCAAGATATATAATTTTAATCCAATCCATAGGTATTAGAAACCAATGGTTGAGATTAGATGGCATAAAATACTAATTTTCGGATCCAAAACCCGAAATTAAGTTCAGTGGACCCATGCCCGCTGGATCAGATTTTTTACTATGCAGTGCTTTAGTAAAATGGCTATAACTTTTGCATCCGAAATCAAATTGATCTGTTCTTAGACTCGTTTCAAAATTAATTCCGAGCTCTATAAATTTTCCCTACATGAAAATTTTCAGTTCAAGATTTATCTTAGCCGAAAATGCTCTTGAATTTGCTACTACTGCACTTGAGATTTTGTCTTCCAAAATTGAGTTTCTTTGCTCGTATTCTTAACAAATTTGCATCTTCTTCTTCTCTTCCTTTCGAATCCTTTGTTACCTATAAAACACAATAAATATACCCAAGTAACAATTATTTATATATAAAAATAGATAAAATATAGGAGAAAAAAATGCAAAATATGATACTAATCACACCCAACACCTATCTTTTACTAGTTCTTGAGCAAAACCTAAATCTAAAAGAAAAAGAAAAATCCTAATTCACTTTCGCTGGTATCGCGATTGTACTTAGCACAAGCAACAAGTCGTTAAACCACTAGGTTATCCTACTAGTTGTGTCTCGTGAGAGTTTGCAGTGAATGTACCCACAAAATTTATGAAGAAGTTAGATTAAGGAATAAAGAAAAAAAAATAAGGATAACCGAAAATAAAAAAAATAAAAATTTTATACAAAAGAAAGAAAAAATCTTTTTTTTAATGATATTTTCTTCAATTAATCTCACTAATATACAAACTTAAGAATGCATTTAGATTATCAATTTTCAAGTTAAGCATCATATTAAATATACTTATCATTTAAATCAAAAATTCAAATCCTACCTTTCAATACCCACTAATAGATAATTTATTGGCTCCTGTACATCTACGTGCATGTGTGATAGTCTACTTCGGCCTTGGACTCCAACTCTAACTCATGATTCATCTCCTCTCTCATAACAAATTTTTTTTAAAGAATATTTCACCTTTCATGTGAATATTCACGCTTATTTAGGTGCAAAGTAGCCGATTACTTGAATCATACTCTTTTTATTCTCTCTCTGAGGCTATTGCCTTAATACCAGGCTCACCCTTTTTTTTCTCTCTGAGCCTATTGTCTTAATACCAGGCTCACCCCCTTTTTTTCTTCTTTCTCTTCTTTTTTTCATTTCTGAGTCTATTGTCTTAATACAAGGCTCACCCCCGTTTTTTTTTTTTTTCTTATTTAGAGAGAGAAGACTACTCAATCGTTATTATTTTTGTCTTTAACCTAATAAAATATTGTGAAGTGAAAAATAGATGTATATTTACCTCAAAATTACTATTAGCGGTATTTATTTTTCGAATTTTAATATTTTTTATAAAATTCTTAATTTATCATCCAATCTACTCTCCTATCAAATTTCAAATCTAAATTTATTCTTTTATTTGTAATTAGGTTGATTTATTAGAGAAAATATATAAAAAATATTTCTCAGTTTTTGTTTAGTTAGTTGCCTTAAAAACTACCTAAAGTGTAAAATAAAGAAACCCCAAAAAAATCTAAAAATAAAATAAAAATCCTAGAATAAAAACTAAAATTCGTAGAAAAAAAATAAAAATCTCCTAATCCACTCCCCACACCTAAACTCTTCTATGCCATCATACACAAACAAAGGGTGGTAAAATAAATAAGAAAAGTATTATATAAATATTATACACTTACTAGAAAATTCAAAATGGTTACGACCTCTTGATCGCTTCTCACTCTCATAGTGTGTCCTTTTATATTTTGATATGGATGAATTTAGGTTTTTTTTGTCAATTTTATATTTAATTTCTCCATCTTGTTTTTGGTTTTTCTCAATTTATTCCTACCCTTCTTTCTTTTATTCAATATAAAATTTTGAAGTTGGAAATCATACCTTTATCGTCCATATTCGACCCATGAGAATCTTTCATGATAGTAAGTATTTTGGTCTTATCAACATGTAAAATAATATACTCATTTTGATGTGGTGAAATCATGTGTTCGATTTTGGATCACTCTTTCAAATTATTAGATACCATGACCTCTTCTTTTTCCAGTTCCTTCCATCTTTCTAGTGTTATGGGCTCGTCATGCAAATTTTCTTTAAATCTGTCATCAAAATTCTCAAAATAAAATGCCATACTAGTGGATTTATCATTAGTCAAGTTATTATGAAGGGATAAAAATTCTTCTTTACAAATTTCTTCATAATTTTCAAATAAAAGAATCAGAAGATAATATTTCACTAGCAAGCTCATCATGAAGAAAATCATAAAGCAACATTTTCTCTTTATCACAAATTTCTTCATAATATTTTCATAATGGTCCAAAGTAGCTTGATTGTAATGTCGATGTATGGACTCATCACACACAAACTTATTTGACTCATTTTGAATCATATCTACTTCAAATGATAACTAAAGTGATTGCTCGTTTGAGTTAGATATGTTCAAATAATTAGATTGTTGATTTTCAAAAAGTTTAGTATGAGAAATTATTTTGAGAAAATCTTTCATATAAGATACAGTTTGAGAGGATAATTTTAGCAAAACTTCCATACCTTCTTCTATTCTACGCGCTCGCTCTTCAGTCTCATGATTGTAATTTTTCTTGTTTTTCTCGAATGATTGCATCTCAAGATCATGAGTAAAATTTGATGAAGCATATGATGGATCCATGTACATATTTGATGACAAATATGAAGTGGTTGTAGGTAGATTCTCATGACATGCATACCCCGCTTCTAATCTTTTTAATCTTTTATCTAACATGTTCAATTGAATATCTTGTTTATGATTGAATTTAGAAAATGGAGATGAATACTTTATGAAGAAAGAATCAGATGGAGAACTCTCTTGATACGACTCTTGATTAGAATAATTCATCCATTCACAATTGTAATTTTGTCTATAGAAAGCATTCGTAGATTCATGATATGTGGTGTAAATTTGATTATGACCTAGTCCTATCAAACTTTCTATTTATGAACACTGATTATAATTATGATATGGATCACGACAATGATGACAAACAGTTTGATTTTGAAACATATTTTTTTTGGAATTTTTTTGAAAAGGTGGAGAGGGAAAGAGATGGAAAAGAAAAAATCGAGAATTTTTTTTTTAGAATCAAAGACCTAAACCGCAAAACAAGAAAAAAAATAGGGCAGATAAAAGAAAATTAGGAAAATAGTGGTAATTGCCATTGTTTAGCGGCAAAATCAGGGAGTTTGACTCCATGTTTTTTGTAGTAATTAGGAAATATTTCTCTAATCCCTTTTAGTTTCCTGTATTTATAGTTTCAGGTCTCTGCACACTCAACACACACTGTTAACCCGTAAAATATTAGAAAAAGCAAGAAAATACCATCGATCTCTGGCAACGGTGCCAAAAACTTGATGTGAAATATCTACTGCAAGTGTACAGTGTCGGTGTAGTGCTGTACATGTCATTCCTATAGGGATCTAAAGTGTTTTTACGTTCCCGCTAATCCTATTATTCTAACGGACTAACAAAGGATTCAAATTTGAATTTGAGTTGTTTTAATTAGCCTAGAATATAGAATCTACTAGTTTTCAACAATGTATTACTTCTATTATCTTCTTCCTATCATAAAAATTGATCTTTTAGTTTTAATTTTTACTTAAAGTGTTTTAAATATGTGTTATCAAGTGGTGTGCAAGTATAATGCATCAAAGATACGACTTTTTATAGAGATAAACTAAATCGTTAGATAACTCTATGACAAAGATGAAAAGTAACAACCCCAAATTCTAACTAAGTATATGCTATCAAGAAATCTAATTCAAGTATAATCTATCAAATCATTAATTTACGAGTTGTTATATTTTAATCTTTTCATTGAAAAATCTTATCTTTATTATTTTATTTAGGAAGAAAACACTAGAGAGTAACTACATGGTGGATTTCTAGTTTCATCTACATATTAGAGCTAAACTAAATTAGCTACTCATAGTTCTAATTAGCAAAATCATATTTTTATTCATGAAAGCAAAAAAATCTAATCTAGAAAGTAAGATTAATCTAAAATAGAAAGTAATTAGAAGAAAATTATCTAAGAAAAATTGATGAAAAGCAAATGATACCTCTGGAGTTTGGTATGGCAACCGTCACCCCCTAATTTTATTTAATAAAATTCAAGTACAAAATTACATCATAAAAAAAACTCTCCCACTTTACTAGGATTCGTGGGTTATTTATAACCCAAATACAATCCTACTCCTACTCAAACTCAATACAAAAGATATAATTCTAATTCAAAACAAACTAATCTCAAGATATATAATTTTAATCCAATCCATAGGTATTACAAACCAATGGCTGAAATTAGATGGCATAAAATACTAATTTTCAGGTCCAAAATCCGAAATTAAGTTCAGCAGACCCGTAGTCTGCTAGATCGAATTTTTCACTCTGCAGTATTTTAGTAAAATGACTATAACGTTTGCATACAAACTCATATTGATATGTTCTTAGACTCGTTTCGAAGATAATTTCGAGCTCTATAAATTTTCCATACATAAAATATTCCAGTTTAAGATTTATCTTGGACGAAAATACTCATGAAATTGCTGCTACTGCACTTGAGATTTTGTCTGCACCAAAATTGACTTTCTTTCCTCGTATTCTTAACAAATTTGCATCTTCTTCTTCTCTTCATTTTGAATTCTTTGTTATCGATAAAAACACACTAAATATACCCGAGTAGCAATTATTTATATACAAAAATAGATAAAATATGGGAGAAAAAAAATTCAAAATATGATACTAATCACAATATTATCTAATTATGAAATTAGAAAGAAAAGATCAGAAAGAGTATGGGTATAATACAACAGAGGCGTATACTGCCAGAGGCCGATCTCAAAGTCGTAATTCCAATCAGAGAGGCAGATCTCAGTCAAAAGGCAGACTTCGTAAAGTTGAATATGCCTTTTGTCATGAGATTTGAAAAAAAATCTCATCTCTTTGGGAGTCTTAGAAGCAAAAGTTTTCGCTATATCTATCCGACATGGAGTTTTAGAGTCACTTCAGATGCACTTGTGGTGATAAAAGGTACAAGGAAGAATAATTTATACTACTTTTTAAGACAAATACATTTATTGGATCAGCAGGTACAGTCTCTGAAGAGAATGCAAATGCAGAAATAATCATGTTGTGGCACATGCAATTTAGTAATGCAAGTGTAGAGCTTTGCAGAATTTGGTGAAGTAAGGCTTATTAAAAGATTCAAAAACTTGTAAAATAGATTTCTGTGAGTATTGTGTTATGGAGAAGCAGACAAGAGTGAAGTTTGACACTACTTTCCATAATATTAAAGATATTTTGGACTATATTCACTTTGATATTTAGAGACCTACTAGAACACTTCTTTGGAAGGTATGCATTACTTTGTTACTTTTATTAATGATTACTCTAGAAGAGTTTGGATGTATCTGATGAAGACTAAAAATGAAGTGTTGGAAATTTTTCTTAAATGAAAAAAAATGATTGAGACTTAGACAGACAGGAAGATAAAGTAGCTCAGATCAGACAACGGTGGTGAGTATAAAAGTGATCCATTTCTAATAGTTTACCAAGATGAAGGCATTATTCGACACTTTATTAACACAGATTTACCATAGTAAAATGGGTGGTAGAACGCATGAATCGGACTTTACTGGAGAAGGCTCGGTATATGTTACTTAATGCTAGGTTAAAAAAGGGATTTTGGGCTAAAACAGTGACTTATATCATCTTATTAATCGATTACAATTAGCTACGATTAGAGGCAAGACTCCGATTGAGATATAGTCTAGAAAACTTGCTAATAGTTATAATTCCTTACAGGTATTTGGTTCCACTACGTATTATCATATGAAGGAGTCTAAGTTGGATATGAGAGCCAAGAAAGTATTGTTCATGAGGATTAGCTCGGGTGTGAAAGAATATCACCTTTGGTGTCCAAATTTAAAGAAAATCAATTTTAGGAGGGATGTTACGTTTAACGAATTTACCATATTGAAAAAAGTGACACTTAGCAATTTTGAAAAGAGAAGAAGACCAGTAGTGTTCAGTAGTAGGTGGAGAGTGTTTCACAACTGGTGGAGTTTGAAAAAACTGACCCAGTTTATGCCGACAGTCCAGTGGCAGATGAGCATGTCAAAGAAGAAGAGGAAGAGGTTTCAACCAAAGAAACTCCACAACAAACAAGCTCTATTGCACATGACAAGCCACATTGAGAAATTAAGAAACCTACTTGGTTTCTTGATATAGTGGTGGTCTATACACTTCTAGTTATAGATGATATTCCTTCCACTTATAGAGAAACAGTTAGAAGTTAAGAAGATGAGGAATGGAAGAGAGCAATGGATGAAGAGATGTAGTCCTTTCAGAAAAATCAGACTTAGAAGTTAGCTCAACTACCTAAAAATAAGAAGGTAATTGGGTGCAAATGAGTATTTGCAAAGAAATAAGGATTTTCTGACAAGAATAATATCTTCTATAAGGTAACATTACTGGCGAAAGGCTACATTCAGAAGGAAGGAGTTGATTATAATTAGATATTTTCTCCAATCGCTAAATATTTTTCCATTCAGATTCTATTAGCCTTGGTAGTACAGTTTGATTTGGAACTAGTTCAACTTGATGAGAAAATCACGTTTTACATGATTTGAAAGAGAAAATCTATATGTCTCAGTCAGATGGATTCAAGATTGGTAGAAAAGAAAATTGGGTTTGCAAATTGAAGAGATCGCTATATGGATTAAAGCAATTTCTGAGGCAGTGGTACAAGTGACTTGATCTGTTTATAATAGGAATGAAGTACACCAGAAGCAAATTTGATCACTGTGTGTATTTTCACAAGCTACATATTTATCTATTCTTATATGTGAATCATATATTGATAGCTTCGAAGAGCCAAGAAGAGATTGAAAAGTTGAAGACTCAGTTGCATCAAGATTTTGAAATGAAATATTTGGGTGAAACTAAAAAGATTCTCGGTATATAGATAAGTAGAGATCGAAAGAGAGGAAATATCTAAAGAGAGTGCTACAATGCTTTGGCATGACAGAGCTATCAAAACCTGTGAGTATCCCACTTATTCCTCATTTCAAGTTAAGTGCAGTTTTATCTCCTAGCACTGTTGAGGAACGTGAGCATATGTTGAGCGCTCCTTATTCAAATGTGATTGGTAACTTGATGTATGCTATAGCGTGTACGAGACCTGACATTTCACAGGAAGTTGGCATTGTGAACAGGTATATACATGAATCTGGAAAAGAACATTGGCAGACTGCAAAATGGATTCTACACTATCTTCTGAATATTATAGATGTTAGTTTGGTATTTGAGCGTGATACTTTTGGTTAGTGTGTGGTTGGATATATTGATTTTGACTATGTAGGTGATTTGGATAATTTTGATCAACTACTGGTTATATATTTACTCCTGCTAAAACGCCAGTGAGTTGGAGGCCTATTTTGTAGTCTACAGTTGCTCTGTCAACAACATAAGTAGAATATATAACAGTTACATAGACAGTAAATGAGGCAATTTGGCTATAGGGGCTGCTTAAAGACTTGGCAGTTATTCAAGAACATGTTATTGCATATTATGATGGCTAGAGTGCAATTTATTTGGCAAAAAACCAAGTCTATCATGTATGGACAAAGCATATTGACGTCAGGTATCACTTTATATGGAAATTATTGAAGATAAAAAGATTCTGTTTTATAAGATTGGAACTGTATAGAATCTCGCTGATATAATGACTAAGGTAGTGATTTCGACCAAGTTCAAACATTGTTTGGATTTGGTCAATGTTTTGCTAGTTTAAAAATTTTTGTTTGGAGGCGCTGACGATATGGGCTTTTTTGGCCAAGGTGGAGATTGTTGTATTTGCGTGTGGAGTATGGAGATACCATCCATGGGCTCTATAAAAAAGGGTTTTTGGTTTTTGGTTTTATGCATCCCAAAAACAATTAGTTTTTTCTTATTTTATAAAACTGTTTTGAGAAAATAATTTTTATTTGGGAAGTTTTCCAATTTGGAAAATTTCAAATTGTAGTTTTGTGGTTTGAAAAAATTCTCCTATTCTTGGAAGGGAGTTTCCAATTTGTCATTGATCTTTGTAATTTAAAACTTAATGTCAACAGATTGATCGTCAGCACCCGAGTACGTAGGTAATATTCACTAAATCTCGTTAAATTTTGTATATTCTCTTATTTGTATTAGTTTCTTTATTTTCTCCCATTAGTTTCTATTTGGTATTTCGTTTGTTATTGTATGGTATTATTCTGAGTGTCTATTTGTGCAGGTAAAATACACGCTTTCTGCAACACTATGGCTGTGCGCGAGGGCAGGGGTGGTGAGTGACTAGAGAAGAGGAGGCGACAGGGCTGCGCGATTGGGGAGGAGGCGGCATACTTGCCTTTATTTTTAAATTTTATGAAAAGTGTACTATGAAATTGGGGATATTTAGAAAACTAGTGGGTATATTTAGAGTTTTCCATCCTCCCAGCCATAGATGTCATGGCCTTAGGCCGACTCTTGAGCTCCCCGAAGCAGCCTCAAAACGGCCCGGTCTATGTTACCCATTTCAAACGCTTGGGCGCCCAAGTTTTCCAAAAGGTATGAATTGGGCCGCTGACGAACATAAGGCCAAAATTTTGGCCCTCAATTTAAAGCCCCGATCCTGATCCTAACCTTTAGTTGTAGCAATAAGGTCTCAGTCTCTATCTTGTGGATCTATTGTTTCTTAAGAAACATTTTTCATATATACATAATTAACAACTCCTTATCTCTTGAAGAGAAGTATTTTTAGTTTGATAATTTTCGACTTGCTCCTGTCGAGGAGACTACTTCATCTAGTTGCACAATTATTTAAGGGAAACTCAAATTGGTTCATCCCTTTAAGAGCCACTTTGTCCAAGACTCGTGTATTTTCTTTAAAAAAAAAAAAAAAAAACTATGATACATTCGCCTGGCCAAACGAGGATATCGAAGATATAGATCCTGGAGTTATTTCTGACAATTTGAACATCAATCCAAGTTTTCCTCTATCGAACATTGAAAACCAAAACAAACAAAAGAGGAAGTCAACAAATTGTTGTTAACAAAGTTCGTCCAAGAAGTTTACCTTCCGGAGTGATTGGCAACTATTGCATTATGAAGGCCAACAACAAGTAGAAAATGCATGTCGGCTATACAAACCTCAATAAAGCTTAATTATCTCGAAGATTATTTTCTCTACTCTAAATTGACTAACTCGTAAATTTGACCTTCGGGCAATAGCTGCTCATCTTCATTGATGTCTTTCCATGATACAACTAACTTTAGATAGTGAAAGATGGCGAAATAAAAGAATCCTTGTTATCGACTAGGGAATTGTTATTGAGTTACGTCTTTCGACCTCAAGAGTATTGAAGCAACTTACGAAAGCCTGGTGAATAAAATTTTCAAATCACAAATTAGAAGTAATATGGAAGTATATATGGACAAAATGTTAGTCAAATCTCATATTCAGCAGACCATATTGCAAATTTTAAAAAATATTTGATGCTTTTGAAGTTATGTCGAACAAGTTTCTCGGCTTTATGGTAACATCTCGGAGAATTGAAGCCAACTAGCAGAAAGTCATCGCTATTATAAATGTGAAAGAGCCAAGAATTTTACGTGACATAAAATAACTCAACGATAAGATCACTGCATTAAGTATGTTACTAGCTAAGTTGGTAGAAAAATCCCTTCTATTCTTCAAAATATTGGGAAACAAACTAAAAAGGTTTATGTGTTTAATGGCTTGAACACAACGCAAACAGCCGACGTTGAATGGATAGAAGAAGCATAAAAAGCCTTCAAAGAGCTCAAGACGTACCACCAAATTCCTCAGATGCAACCATCAATTTGGTACTAATCCTACCCAAAGAAGGTATATGGAAACCAATCTACTATGTCAGTAAGATGCTGAAAGATGTAGAGAATTATTTAGGATTGAAAAGGTCGCCTATGCTTTTATATAATCACGGCAAAAAAACTTCAACCATACTTCACACAGTTAATTTCCTATCTGATATACTTAATCGATCTACCTTCACCAAGATAGAGAGCTCAAAGCGAATGTAGAACTAAGGGGTCGAGTTGAGTGAATTTGATGTAAAGTACCTATTGCGCTCCTCCACTAAGGTTGTAACATCCCACCTAGAATCTAGATGCCAGAAAAGCTAACAACATATTATCGTAGGAATATACTAAGTCTCTAGTATAATAACAATAGTTAAGACAATTATAATTAACCGTATATTTTTCTCCCAAAAAGTCTAGTTATGATTACTCTATGAGTTCATAAGAATCATTACATATACATTAACTCTTCATTCTAATGGGATTATTAAGTTATGAGTATTATATTCTTCCTTCCTTTTAAGATCAAACGTAATTGTCAGATGAACATAGTAACATACTAACCCTTCGCTAGGTGATGGGGAATTTTAATGGTGGCCCCATTGAATTGGAGATGACTCCCACATATTTAAGAGATGGCTCCCATTATAATTGTATAACACTATTCTGTGTAGCACTCAGCTCTATGTGTCACTTAATTTCACACACTTCTGATTGTGTCTGACTCTAATGTTACTGAAATACTTGTCACATTTTGGTCCCAGAACACGATATACAAGTACGATAAGAAAAGCATACTCGACAGAATATGCTAAATACAGTACAATATCAGTCACAAATATTACAGTTACTACTGTAATTACCCAAAACCAATATAATATATATTTATTAATATCCTTTTCTCGTATGTTTATGTTAAAATAAAATTTAAATTAAATATACTTATATAATTTTAAGGCCAAGAAAATAATATTTAAAGTATTTAATTAGGGCCCAAGCCCACTCCTTGACCCAAACTCAAAATGATGATGATGATCATAATAATAAAAAAGTAATAATAATAAGGTTTAAATAATTAAATTAACCATTCAAATTACATCAATCAGTAAGTCAGTATTTAATTTAAAATAATGAGAGAATAATTTCTATATTCTATCTCTACCTTCCTAATCATTTTTCCCTATTATTCATTTTGTACAATCTCTCTTTAGTCAAATATATAAATGCATTATTTGACCCATTTGAATTCAAATTTAAGACTTATCATAAAACCCAAAGCCAACTACAATAGTCAATAAGTCCTTTTAACTCATTTAAATGAAATTTAAAAATTATCATTAAAAACTCGTGGTCAACTATAATTATTAATCATTTGACTAATTTCAAACTTTTATTTAAAATTATTCTAAATCTATCACATTTATTGGCCATTTGAATTATGTCAAATATATCTTTAAAAACTTCAAAGCTTATTAGCCATTGACTTCAAACTTTTCTCCAAAAATCTTCTTAATTGCATTAATCTCTCCCTTAAAACTCTCATCCTAAAATCTATTTAAATCCCTCCATTTATCATTATCTTCCTTTTGCAAACCTAACTCTCTCCTTTCTCCTTCTCTCCACCTTGTCCGACTGTCGGAGCATTGCCGACTGCAGAAATGCAGCCGAGTGTTGGAGCGCCACCAATCACCGATGCTGTCACTGCCTAGCAATAGTTCGTTGACCGCTAATGTGCCGACTACTGGAGAGTCATCGACTGCGAGATCACCATTGACCACCAGAGGAGCCATCTAGCAAGCACTCTCACCTAACCGGACCTCATCGTCCTACTGGTAACTATCGCTATTGGAGCATATGTCATCGGAGCACTACTCAACGAAACTCATTCCCCATCCTCTCCTTTGGAATCTATCAAAGAGGTAGGGTCATCTCACTTTCTTAATGAATTTATATTTTATCGGATCTACTTAGATAACTTCTTAATGTGAATCTAACTAAAATCTACTTCCTTTATTTTAGAAACCCAATAAGATGACTTTTCTATTCGTCTGTTTCAATCTCACTAGTCTTTCATATCTAAAAAGACTTTCGGAAATTCAAAACAAATCTCTAAATTCGCCAAAATCAAGATTTACCTATTTTAATATATATGTAATAATTTGTTATGTAGATATTGATTTTGATTAGAAAATTGAGTGTCAAGTTATTTGGTGAATATAACTTATACAGTTGTTTTTATATGTCGTGATATAACTTATTGTTTGCATCGACAAGAAGAATTTAAATAACTTATATCTTATTTCTAAAAATTGTCTTACAAGTAATTTGATTATCTTGCAAACTTTATTTAAATGAAGTATATATTACAAATTGACTAAAAAGTATAATTGAAATGCTAATTAATGGTGATGATGATTGTAATATCATATGACATTGGTGTTTAGAAAAGAGTTATAAAGGAAGTGATTATTTAATTAAGAAACATACTTGCACGGAAAACCTCCCACTTTTTACTCTTGCCTGGCTTGTGTCATTATAACATGTAGTCAGCAAATTCCTGGATTAGTAATGTAATTTGGGTAATATATTATAATTAAAAATATCTTTTTAAGAGTCACAGAACTATAATTAAGTTGAACTATGCCTGAACTCAAATTGAATCAAGATTGGATAATGGCTGGAAATATACTGTACTAGACTTGACGCGATTTTGATAACTGTAAATAATATTGGGTTGGAAGAGATACTAGTTAATGCGAATATTGTGTTTCGACTGTACTTTTAAGTTATATAACTAATTTTTACACACGCCATGGGTGCATGATGATTAGCTGGATCACATCATAATACTACTATTACTATTGTATAGGTCGGGGTCAGTTTCGGACAATAATGTAACTATTTTTCTGGGTCTATATGGGAGATAATCAAAATATAGATATGAGTATCAATTAGATTTTCCAATAATGTATGACATTTTAAATTAAAGTACCTAACATATAAACTAAAAGATAATTGTACTTAGAATAAACATTATTAAGAACTTAGTTAATAAATTACTTCATGGTTTACATCTACATTCATATGCACTATTCATGTTCATTTCAATTATTCTTAATCTTTATCATTTTCATATTAATATTATTTACTTTATTTAATCGCAATCTAACGAGCTGGGTTTACATATCCGGTTCTTGAGATAATATGATGGAGCAAATTGAAGATTTAATGGAGCGGCTGAAATCAGTATATGACCGTTCTTCCTTTCATCTTAACCGTTATTATTTTAAATTGTTTCCACATTTGAAAAAAGGTCTTCTATACTCATATCTATTTTTATTTTCTTTATTCCATTATAATCCAAATTTGTCCTTTCAATAAAGTTTTATTAAAATATTATTGTGTACTTACTTGTGACAATGACTGATATTGTACTGATACTTAGCTTATTTTTCGAATACGCTGCCGAACGACTCAGCTGTTAGTATTCCGGATGGCGGGACGTTACAGCTATAGAATAGTAAATACAAGTTAATATAACAAGAATTTTTTAATTCTATTTTATAATTCATTACCTCAGGACAAAAGTAAAGACAAAAAATAAACTAAGCATGGACCCATATAAAAGGGCCATTTTATCACATAATTATTCATAATAAGTGAAAAACTAAAGGAAAAAAATGACATCTACTGATCTTCGGTTAACTCTAAGAAATACACAACATGACGAGTTAGCTCAACTGATTCCATCTCAAAATTTGGACATGCATATCTAGATTGTCATGTTGCAAAAATAATCAAGGTATGGGGATTATTGTATATGTGTCAAGCAGCTCAGCTAAGTAACGTGAGTTATTAGTAAAAAAGTAATGACTCGATTATTTTTTTTTTCAATTTCTTCTCTACCTCCTTAATTACTTTAGGATTAAATTTCATGGGTTTTGGAGTTTGTTTTTTTTTTTTTTTTTTTCCTCATCAAGTAGATACAAAATATTGTATTCATTAAAAATCGTTAACTTTGTGTCTACTAAATGGAATAGCAAATCAAAATTAAAACCCAAAAAGTTTGGTATGAAAGAACCCTATGTTGTCGATCATAATCCAAAAGAAATTCTTAAAAATTATTAGAGATAGTAAAAATGGACCGCAACTTATGTATCTTATGTGAGGCAGCGACTCATTTCCGTTCTCTCTCTCTATTAACATACACACACATATAAAGTGCAAATGAAAGGTAACATAAAAAAAATTAAAGAGACAACCATGTATGGAATATAAATATAAGAGAGAGAATTAAACAGAGGTTAAATAAAGATTAATCTAGTTACAACCACGTTTAACTGTAGGTGATAGTACTTAATTATAGCACTACAGTCGATCCACAATAATATCTAATGTTTTGCTATCTTACTTTTATCCAAATTTTATCAAGTTAAAAAGAAGATGGTTATTGGGAGAGATTTAACTATCTATAAGAAATACGAAATCTAAGATTAAAAAAATCCATATATGTAAGAAAACATAGTAGTGTTCCACAAATTCTCTCTCTCCCTCTCTCTCTCTCTCTCTTCTCATAGTGACCAATCACGAAACATTAGAAAAATATAATATTTATTTCTAATTAACTAACTTTTACTCCTAAGTATGTGATATCATGATGATTACTAAAGTATAAAACATCAAAGAGATATTAATAACTAAATCTAGAAATAGATCAATACATTTATTAATTAGTTAAAAGTATTAATTCTAAATCCGCAAGAAATCTTACACTATCATATTGTTAATAGCCATAACCTATCAAATGGTTAGATCTACGAATTAAATCGCTTTCTTTAACCTCTTAAATAATCATAAAATTAAGCACATAAGAAATAAAAGATGCTTCACAAATACTAGTAATCTAAACCTAACTTCATCTAAAATATAAAATAGCTAAGATTTAGTTAGCCATGACTGTAAAACACACAAAAATCAAATCTAAGTAGAAACCAATAAAAATTATGATAGAAAACAATTAAAAACTATACTAGAAAGCAATTAAAAAAAAATTACCTAATGGAAGAAAAGTTAAAAAAACAAAAACAAAATCCAGCATGAGGGATGAATCTATGGAGATGTCAATCATAATTTTGTTTTAATCAAGCGTGTTATGTCTCTTATCTCTTTCTTTTGTTGGGTGAACAATGGGAAGCAATAAAAGACATCATCTTGAGTTTCGATCAACAGACTCGAGATGTTACCGTGACTGGATGATGATGCATATATGTGATGCTCTTGATTACCATCCTGCGATGGAACTCTTCATTACCATATCCGTAATATCCTCCACACAACTGTCCATTATAGTCACCCCATTTTTTACGTATGAGAAATTGCTTGAATTAGTATTTGAAAGAGATTCTACAATCATTGTAGGATAGACAGTGTGAACATCAACACTACCACGTATTCATTAAGGTTTGGGAATGAGCAATCTAAGACAGTAGATGGGTGTCCCTATTCTGGTTCATCCTGCCTCACTAGTGGTACATCCCAAGCATGTAGGAGCACTTGTCCTAACTAGCATTAGCAAGGGTCTGGAAGGTAGGTGTGGTAATAAGTTTTGGAGCTGTTGTGGCCACACCAGTTACTCAGAGGAAATCTAGTACGTTAAAAAATTTAAGGTGATCGAAGCACAACAACCTTATAAATGTGAATACTGCAAGAAAAAAAAATATTAGTATACAAGTAACGATAAGCCACACCGTCGTTGTGTAGGAAACATGCCCTATTGATTTTTTGGGTAATTAACTTTTTTTTTGTTTTTGAAAATGGTGGAGATGCAAATGGTATTATACTGTTTTTTTTTTTTTTTTTTTTTTTGAAAATGTGGATTTTTGGTGACAAAAAAATATTCTTGTAAAAATTAGGTCATATGAATCAATCTATCTTGCAAAAGAGAATGTTAGAAAACAATGATAGAGAGTATCATAAAGAATAAAATAAATATACAAAATTATCCAGCAAGGGTAAATGGAGTTAGCATAGTTCCAGTCATGCCTTGCCATATTCTATGCCAAACTTCATTAATCTCTTGCAAGTCCAATCCAGAAAACCCAAAAAAGAAATAAAAATAGAAAAGTTGACCTTCATTACTCATATGCTTTTCTCGTTCTATATCCACACAAAGCTTGCAAAACAGAAATAAACACAAGCACAAAATTAAAGAGAGTTAGAAAACGTCGTGCAATAAACGAGATCGAAGAACTAAATGTATAAAATTAAAATTAGAATAAAGATCCCTTATTCGCAAGAATTATCTCTTTGGGACCGAGGCTCTAACCCAAAAAGGATTAAAATAGAAAAGAGTTATTTAAAATCGATTTTAATGAATTTGGAAATAGTTTGAAGTGATTTAGAGTTAAATGCTCGTTTATTAAAAACAAAGAAAAAGCTGATTTTTCTATCATTAAATCATAATAAATCTGAATTAAAATAATAAAATAGTAAAATATAAGATAAAGGTTTAGAGAAGTTTCCCAAGACTTGAGGAAGAGATGGTGGAGGTTGGACGATTGGAGCTAATATCACGAAGAATGGACTCCTAAAAACACTGAAAAGTTATTAAAAATATTGTATAAGTGCCATTTAATCATCAAATTTGGCATTAAAAAACTCCAGAATAATTGTATAATTGGTAGGATTGAAGAATTCTTGGCATCATGAAGAAAAAGAGAGGATGGGTTACTATAGGCGAAAAAAAATCCATTTACGGATAAAAATTCTTGAGACAACCTATCTGAGGCTCTGGATGGCCTACGATAGGTTGTTTAGAACGTGGGCCCACTAGGACACTATAGACACAAAAAAGGCTACATCTAGTTCGTTTGAATTGAAAATTGATCAAATGATGAGGATTTGAACACAAGATTTGGATTTTTAATTCGTCTTATCACCAAATCGAGAAGGAAATATTTAAATCTTGAATAAGAAATTTAGTATACCAGCTGAGATTATTAATAAATAGAGAAAATCTCATCAAATCGTTGTAAAAGATATGGATCATACCAAGTCGATAGTGACCGTTAGTTTGATCGGAAACTTTGAACGAGCATAACCCTCTTGTACGGAGTCTAAATGAGGCAAATAAATACACTAAACCAATGATCTCGATGAGACGAATTCAATGAAATAAATGGATCATAATCAGAGTTCAGGGCCCATAAAACAAGCTCTGGAATTAGTTTTGATAATTCTAAAAGAAATTTAGGCTTATTATGAATCCTGTGAGGCCCGATAAGAGAGTATAAATGCCTGTCATGATTCAATAATAAAAACTGAAAGTAACTTATTTTGATCACATCTTTCTTATCTTGAAATTAGAATCAGATGTATGATTAGTCGATTTGAGATTAGTCAGACTATCCTGTGGTAAAACTAGACTGGAGTGATTTACTTCGTACCAAAATATGTTGGTCCAAATATGAAAATCATTAAAAATACGAACGATCATTGATGGAATATAATTAGGACGAAGCAGTGGAATTAAGAAGATGATAGAAACAAAAGGAGATTGGCTCTCAAATGAAACTCTAGAATATCAAAATGAAGCAAACTAGAGATCTCGTGATTGTAAAATAATCTTGAAAGCTCATATCAATAACTAAGCAGCAAGGCTATAACAAAATTCATATGGCCTTCTCTCATTTCTACTTTAGTATGGGCAACGGCTGAAGTAATCCAAATGCCCTTTGGTGTTCTACTTTCATTTGCTGACACACCAAACACTTGATATAGACTTAGCAATTTCTGCTTCATCCCATACCACCAAAACTGCTGTTTCACATCATCAAAAATCTTCATACCACATTGATGAATAGAATAAATTGAATGAGCCTATGAAAGAGCACCATGTCCAACCTCTCAACTTGCTGCAAAAACGAGGAGATTTATCTGCATGAATACACAAGTCTATTTTTAGTCTAGCCTCTACTTGACTCTTGAACTTCTACAATTGAGGGTCATACTTTAGAACTGCCATGATCCTCTCGATGTTAGGGGTTGAATTATAAAGTCATCATCTAAGCCACATAACCAAGTAGAACAATCTCCAAATCTAATTGCCTGATCCCTTCAAGCAACTCTTGTTGTTGCATTAGAAACATTGTCATAGACTTCTTGCTCACTACATAACATTGTCATAGACTTCATGCTAAATAAATCTAGCACCAAATTTATCTTGCCAGAATGATATTGTAGATCAATGTTGCCCAGCTTCAGTCATCTTCTCTGTCTCATGTTGAACTTGTTGTGTTGTTTTCTTCGTCTTTACAATCTCGATGGAGAATTTGATCCCCAACAAGTGGTATCAGAGCTATGGTTATGGATCCGGAATCGAGATCACGAGATGGTGGATCTGATATCGAGTCGACAAAGAGGTTGGCAGAGGCATCGAGACAAAATACAATAAGAAGAAGAAAAAAACAGCCAAATACAACCGGTGATGTGCGCAACTGGAGGCTCTAGCAATGTGCACCAAAAGGAGTGGCTAATAACTGAGATGGATTCTGAGGCACAAATCGACGACTATGGTTGATCAGAGCGTGGATCGAAGAATCGATATCCAATTAAGGTGATCCAGGGTCGAATCCTATATTTTTCAGCATTCTGAATGCAGTGGCCAATGCGAATTGGGCAAAATCTACTATTTAGAGCAGATTTTGTGCAGACCTGCAGTGATCGACAATGATCGAGGGATCGATATTAGCCGAGATGATTGATGGTCGATGGTTGGTTGATCGTACGATGATGAAGTATGGCGTGGTACTTTATGTTGATGGATACGGTTACTTTGTGATATGATAAAGCACTTGATAATGTATAATCATCTGTCTTTAGAGTTGGTCATAATTTTTGGATCAAGATAGAGTATGGTGTATCGATCACTTTTCTGTGATGCACAACATGATAAGTGATTGTGAGTACTTAGGAGGTCCAGGTGTTTTGATCGAGGTGGAGCACGGTGTAGCGATTTTGAGCGCCTGGTGAAGAGCGTGGTGTAGTAATCGTAAGTTTTCAAGAGAGTACGGTTTAGTGATCATAAGTGCTCGGAGGAGAGCATAGTTTAGTGATCATGAATGCTCAAGTACAGAGGCGGTAATGATTATACAAGTTGTTCCCAGTCGGTAGAGTATGGTGATCATGCGGTGGATATCTGTGAAGTGGATGGCGAGAACAACGGAGTTTCTCCAAAATGCATGGCTCATCGGATACGAGTCAAGGTGAAGATAACAATACAACACGAGAAGAACATAAGAATTAACGTGGTTCGGCCAACCAAGTTCGACCTACATCTACGGGAGCAACGATAGAAATATCCACTATAAGAAAAATAGATTACAAGAAGAGATCCAAGTATCTTTCTACCTCTCACATCTCTCATAATAACATAAGTATCTCTCTCAGCCAATTGCTCTCCTCTCTCATATCACATACAAGAGATATATATAGTGTTCAAATTCTAATCCTATTAGAATAGCACTATCATCATCTAATTGGTGTTCCAATCCAATTAGAACTCTGGTCTTCTAACCCAAATTCAACTGGGATTCCTTGGGATTATTGATCACATCTGAGTACTCAACGGATGCGAGACATAATCCCAACAGAACTCGTTTTGCATGAAAACATACTTCAAACTTTTAATCCATATAAATTTCCAATCTTCTACACAAAAAATAATGCCTCAAAATCTTCAAGGAAAAAATATTGCTGCAAGCTCCAAGTTATGAGTTGGACAATTCTTCTTGTGCAGCTTAAACAATCGAGAAGCACAAGAAATCATCCAACTGTATTGCATCAAAACACAATTCAATTCTCTGTCGGATGTGTTTTTGTAAACAACCATCCTTTTAATCCGTCTGGCATGACTAAAACTAGTGTTATAGTAAGCCTACACTTTAACTCAATCATATTCTTCTGTCTAGATGTACTTCTACGCATTCCTCATTAGCTTAGTCAAATGTCCTGCAATTTGGGTGAAATATTGAATGAATATTTGATAGTGTCCAACTAAACTTAGGGACACCTTAGTTCTGTCACAGTTTTTGAAATAAGCTAATCTCTCACTACTGCAACCTGGATAGGATCCACCGAAATTCTATCTTCCGAAACGATATGTCCCAAAAAATGTTATTTAGCCAAAACTCGCACTTGCTAAATTTCTCATATAATTTCTCTTTCCTCAAGGTCTCCAAAACTATCCTCAAGTGCTTAGCATGCTCCTCTCTAATCTTGAATACACTAAAATATCATCAATTAAGAGCACCACATCCAAGTACATGGCAAAAATTCAGCTCACCAAGTACAAAAAGATAGCTAGTGCATTTGTCACTCTGAATGGCATTACTAAAATATAAAGCCCATATCAGGTTCAAAAAGTCATCTTATATATATCGGATACCTTCACCTTCATTTGATAATACCCAGTTTAAGATTCATTTTGAAGAATGCTTTAAGCTCCATTAAATTGATCAAACAAATTATCAATCCTCAGCAATTAGTAAGACTCTTGATTTTTACTAGTTTCAGTCTTTGCGGATCAATATAAAATTTCTTACCTCCATACTTCTTCCCTATAAAAACCGATGGTGTACTCCAAGGGATGGAATCATGGATCTCTAGTTCATGCAACAGATCCTTCACTTCTTCTAGCTTTTCAAGATTCATCCGATATGGCGGCTTAGAAATAGACACAATATCTAAAATGATGTTGATGGAAACTCTATAGCTCTGTCTGGCAATAATTAAGAAATATCTTCTAAGACGTCCATAAAATATGACACTACTGGAATCTCTAATAGGGCTGCATCCATCACAATCAATATTTCCTTAGTCAAACGAGCTCTGAACTCTGCTAGCTCCACAAGCTTGCTTCCTCTAGGAAACTCAAATTTTGGATAATTCGGAATCGTGAAGACGTCACTCCTCTTCTAACAATTAATCACTGCATGAATGGTACTAATCTATTTTCAAAATCACATCAGTTACATGAGTATTGATCACTAGGAAGTTAGCATAAAACTCTCTCTTGTAAATAACAACAAGACACATATGTATATTCAACCTGATATAAAATTCATCTTCCTCATGCAAAAGTTCGAATTATGAGTTAAACTTTTGTAGAGAATATCATGCAGTGATACAAATGTAGATGATATAAAACAATGGGATGCTCCATAATTAAACAAAACTGATCCAGATACATAATGCTCTAGAATGACATCTACCATCATATTATTGGAATTTTCGGCTTGCTTTGCCATCAAATTAAATGGTTGCCCACATCCATGATCAGTTCCGTTGTTCTTCTTAACTTATTTAAATATCTTATTCTAAAAAGGAAGTGATAGCATGTTATGAGTGTTGGTCTGGTTCTTCTGTTGTTGCTGGGGAATTGTGGGACAAAGTGTTGCTCCAACGGTATATGCCTCCTTTCATATGCTCACTTGATCCGTAAGCCAAGCATAGACGATTGGCACACTTGCACTCCTATATTTGGTAAGATTTTTGATAAAAATTGAAAACAAGCTTCTATTATGGAGAAACAAGCAGACATTTCTCTAAACCCTTGGAAGTGGTTCCTCCTAACATCTGACCAATGGGCCTTTCTGATGCTAAAACTCTCCTCATTAACAACCTATTCTATTTCTCATAGTGTATCAACCCCTTAAGCATGAGTCGCTAGTTTGGAACTAACCATAAATTTTTGGTTGTCAAATCTCAAACCCTTTTGGAAACAGTAAGTTCTGTCTGCCTCATCAGCTATCACGTATGACACGAACTTATGTGAAGGAACATACTCAATTGCATACATGATGGAGATCAGATTCGATTTTATAAATTAGATTTGATTTTATATGGATCACATTAGAATTTTAGAATATTTGATTGGATTCTGATTTTATTAGAATTATGATTTTATTAGGATTTTGAATTTTATTAGGATTTGGTTTGTTAGGGTTTTTCTATATATATGTACTTTGTATGAAGTATTAAAAAAGATGAATAATATTTTGAAAATTTTGAGAAATTTTTGGCGTGGATTTCGATGAATTAAATCTTTCCTCGTGGATTCGTGGAGAGTAGGTATGGATTCGTCTAGATAGATCCCAAATCCTTATAAGTTCTTCCTCAATTTCTCCAAAAAAACCCTAATTCTCAAATCTTAACCCTACTTTCACCTCCGTCCTGCGTCAAATTGGTATCAGAGTCTAGATTTTATTCTTCATCATCATCTTCTTCTTCCACATCTCCATTCTCTTTTTATTTTATTTTAGTTTTTTTATTTAAAAAAGTACAAATCAACAAAAAAACCGATTTAAAAAAAAGAGGGAGAAAGTTCATATTTGAAAAAAAAAACTGAACTTTCAGATCTGAAAAAAAAGAGAAGAGAGAAAATAGAAAAGAGAGAAAATAGAGAGAGAAATTCAGATAAAAAAAGAAAGACAGAAAAAAGGAGAAGAAAGAAAAAAATTTGGATTTGGTTTCAGTTATTGGGTTTGTTTTGAGTTATTGGGTTTGATTCGGATTTCAGTTGGACCCATTTAATTAAACCCACATCTAAGGAGAAAAGAAAAAGGTTGGATTTAATTCAGTTAGACCCGATCCGCAAGCATAACTAATCTATTTACTTTTATTGGGTTCAGTATAGTAGTGGATCCGACCCGACAGCAGTGCAGACCCGTTAAGAGCACCATACCCGTTAAGGGTTTTCTTTTGATTTGGAGCCCATTTCAGCTTCGATTCAAACTGTTTTCGAGCCTCCGTGATTCTTGGGTACTTCTAAACTTTTTGAACTAAAATTTTGAGTTGATTATATATGGAGTTCATATTCCATGGTCATTACATTAACACCAATGCTAAAATATCATGAGTTGAGCGTGATATGTATCCTACTATACCCATTTTTTTCGGTTTTGATGATCGGCAAAATTATGAAGATTGGGAGAATTATCTTGAACATTTCTTTAGATATTTTGATCCAATATCAGCACAGAAATGTCGTTACGCCCGACAAAAGTTGGATGGAGAAGTTTATATTTGGAGTAGAGAGTATAAATTATACTTGGATTGGGATATCTTGCGACGTCTATTTCATCATCGGTATACTCAACACCATATTCCAAATTTATCATCTCATCGGTTTCAATCGTTTGAGCCTAAAACAATGACCATTGATGAAAAACTTCAATATATGATTGATGAACTTGAAAAGTATAGCCGAATACTTGACAGTTTTAACAAAACACTTAAACACAGGGATGAAAGAAGTCAAATGGTTAATGATGATAGTATCGCCAATAAGATTGAAGCAGATATTCATATTTTTTATTGCGAATTGCAGCCTATACTGGATACAGAAATTTATGATGAGCCACTATTAATGCCAGATAGAACTTCCTTTCTATCCATAGAAGTTGAAGACTCAAAAACTTCAGATTTCTGACGATCTCTCAGTGAAACCAACTGAGAAGTTTCAGCCACATAAAAATACATCTGATGATCAAATTTATGAGTAGAAACCAACAGAAATACCTCCTACTCTCCTATATCACATGCCCATAAAACCTACAGTTTCTTTAGAAGACCTTCTGCTAAAATTTAGTAAGAAACTTCGTCGACAATTCGTGTTTACTGACAGTATTTGCATATCAGTTGCAGATGTATAGAGAGTACATGAACTTCCAATCCAAAGCGAGACTTCAAACAGAAAAGAAGTTATTATTGATAATGAGGTGAAAACTTCAGTTTCTCTTGAGAGATTCATTACAAAAATTATGAAGAAATTACTCACTCAACATACAGATTCATATGAAGTTTCGAAGACATTTGCTTCTACTGTTAATGGCCAGAATAATTTATGGGATTTATGATCATCTGAAACTGATTCACGAAAAAAGTCAGTTCCACCTCTAATGTCTTGGTTTAGATATGATATACTAGATACGGCTTCTCAACTACCACCATGACCCAATTGGGATACTTCGTAGATACCAATCAGTTCAATCCGAACGTATTTATCATTCCTTATCTCCACATTTATCGTGGATGAATACTTTGAAGTCAGGGAGAATTGATGGAGATCAGATTTGATTCTATAAATTAGATTTGATTTTATTTGGATCACGTTAGGATTTTAGAATATTTGATTATATTCTGATTTTATTAAAATTCTGATTTCATTAGGATTTTGAATTCTATTAGGATTTATTTTGTTAGGGTTTTCCTATATATAGGCTTTGAATGAAGTATTAAAAAAAATGAATAATATTTTAAAAATTTTGAGAAATTTCTGGCGTGAATTTTGCTGAATTAAATCTTTCTTGGATTCGAAGAGAGTGAGCGTGGATTCGCCTGGGTGGATTCCCAAACCCCTGTAACTTCTTCCTGTTTTTTCCTGATTTCTCCAAAAAATCCTAATTCTCAAAACCCTAACTCTAATTTCGCCTCCGTCCTGCGTCAATACACCTCACCGTCTTATCACCCTACCTAAAGTTGATAAACTGGTATTTTGGATACCTTATAGTTGTTCTTGGGAAGAACCTTAACTTGCTAAGAAAGCTTCCCACAAGATAGTCTATTGTAGGTGATTCTCCTCCGATTGACACAAAGTTTTGTATCTGGAATACGAGTAGCTGTCAATATGTTCTCCATATCTACAAGCAATTACTTAGCCTAAAGCACTCCTGTTATTTTGGGGAAATTAGCTGGATGAAAACATCAGGGATACTTTTAGGATGCTGCTCTCCTGGTGCTACTCTATTAGTGTTGTGGCAAGCTCTGCCACTGCCATCATGCCATCTCTTAGTGCCTCATGCTGCTGTTGGGCTTCAACCATCCTGCCAAGTACAATTAACATCTCGTTGGCATCAATCCGAGTTTGAGTTGGAGGTGGATACGGTTCTATTCGTACAATAAGTCATTTTTCTTAAATAGCAGGGTAGAGTAAGTTTTTGTAGTAGTAGCAGTAATAATAATGATAATAATAATAATAATAATAACAATAATAACAATAATAATAGATGTACATATGTAGCGACAGATCATATATATATATATAGCTACGATACCATCTATATAGCCCCACTATCTAGCATATAGTAGTTAAATTGTACGACAACATATGATAACACGACTAGCCTTAATTTTACAATACAATTAATCATAGCGGAAAATGGATAATATTAATTTTTAGAAAAACAATAATTTCTCAAATAACCAATGAATTTAATTAATAATATGATGACTTTTTCAAATGAAGCTAGAGAAAATAGTAACAAAGACAAATACCAAAATCAATAAATATTATCGAAAGCCAAAATAAATAACATGCTGATGGCACTTATTACATTGTGAATGAACTAAATATCATGCATTAAGGAGGTAATCTGCAACCAGTCTTTCCTATAACTCCAGCTGCTCTTCAAAATAGGCTAGTTTCTGGTCCATCTCTGCTTAATCTATCTTATATCTGGACATGCATGTTTTGGTCATCAGTAAAGTGATCAATAATAATATAGGAATATAAATCTAAAATAATATCAAAAAAATATATAAATTGTGTAAACAGTAGATACAATATCAAATTCATGTACTTAATTCTTGTCCTTAAGTTTCATTGATTTATATTATAGTATTTGGAACAACAAGGGTGTATGTATGGAACCAAGTATCCTCAATATGCCCCATTTATAACTCGGATGAACCCCCCATATATATGGGAGACATTAGCAAGTATTTTTGGATCGGAGCCTACCTCAAACCCCTACGCATATAGGTTACAGTAGCAATAGTTATATTTAGTTTATCAGTTTAAGATAATCTTGATTTCCCGCAGAGCTATGTATTTATTCTTTCTTGGTCTTTCATTCATATTATTCAATTCGATAGATATTAAAAGTGATGATAGTCAATTTCAGTTCATCATTCAATAACCATATAGTAATTTCTTTAAGTCCAACCACTACTAACATCGTTCATTTTAAGAAAATAATTTTACATTTAGAACGAATTGAATAAGGTGTTTTATATATCAAGGTTCATCAGTCAACATATCATTGCAGTAATTCTTATTTAAATAAGTGATTACTCATGATTTCAACTCATTAATTACTGTCCAATAAACCAGATATAAAATAATAGCAAATCGGTATTCATACATGGTTACGCCAAGATGCACCATCGATGGGGCTAATCCAGCTGTCAACGATGGCCCCAAAGAACAGGCCAGTCGCAGTCACGATAGATGGAGCTATTGACCGCGGCTGCAACAGAGTGGTATGGTTACTATTGCGGCTGCTAGGACCGTCAATCGAAACCCAAACAAATAGCTCAATAGGATTATTTCTTTTTCTGGCTCCTTTTCAACCAATTCTTTCCTCTATTTGATCTATAGCTTTAACATATTTTTATAAATAAGTCATGAAATTTTTCCAACGTAAATTGTTTTCATGTTGAGAACAATCTATCAATAAATTCATAGCTCTTTAATGCAGAAAATCAAAGCTAACTCAAATTTTCATGAGAACAGTCAACTCTAGAAAGTCGCTCATGCAATTAAAACATATCAATATAATATATTAGCATGATTTACGCTAAGGGTGTGTTTGTTTGCATGGAAGTAAAATGGAAGTAGTGGAAGTAAGCCTACTTCCACTACTTCAAGTGTTTGTTTGGTCAAAAAAAAAGTTGGAAGTTACTTCTTATATGGTGAGGTGGCGTCTATGTGGCACCTCACTTCCAAAATTTTCTTCCTCACACTTTTGGGTTGGAAGTGGTTAGGAAGTAAAAGAAGAAGACAAAAAAATATTTTTTTATTTGTATGTCATCATTGGCTTTCAAAAGTTATATCTTTACCTCTAATAAATAAATAAAATAATATAAACTATGTTTATTTAAATAATACTTTTTACTTCCAAACACACTTTCTTCTTCCAATATATTAGTAAACAAACACAAAAAGAGAATTCTTCTTCTACTTCAATTTTAGAAATTACTTCTCAATTTCTTCCTTACTTCCACTACTTCCAACTTGCAAAACACACCCTAAGTCGAAAGAACTCAACTAGGGTTAAAATATCGAATATGTAGAGTGTGTGTGCGTCTACAAGTTTTGAAAAGTCTGATCTACGATTTATGTTGTTGTCTCTCCTTTCTACTCTCTCTCCCTCTCTTCTTTTCTCTAATGTTTTTTTTTCCCGGCATTTGGGGAAGAAAGGGCCTGTGGCTAGGTGAAAATAAGGTGAGATTAGTTTTCCTTTATATTAGGGATGGGGAGATCTAATTAGGATTCTAATATACTATGATAGGTATGGCTAGTTAGAGAAGTCAAATTTAAATGTCTTTTTAGAGTGTCTTTTGGATTATGTTAAATAGAATAGTAACTAAAGGAAATGTCATACTTTGTTTTCATTAAGATATCTTTCAGATTATCTCATCCCATTTTCAACAAAACCTTAAAATTTTGATTTTATAAAATCATAATTGATGACGATGATGATGATACATAATCTAGGGCCTTTTTTATTTTAATGATTAATGTTCCTAACATTTTAGTCATCGGAATCATGGTGTTACGCTTTGACGTGGAATTTTTGATCGAGACACAATGTGAAGGCTTTCTCTGCTAAAGCAGAGGAATCGTCTCTACATGATAACGCTTCACTCTGGAAAAGTTATGCCAGTAAAGTTAATTTGAATTATGTCCGGTGGAGCTAGTTCGAACTCTTGTCTGGCAGAGTTAACATTAACTCTGCCTGGCTGAGTTAATTTTGCCTTTTCATCCAGCAGAGCTAACTTGGCTTCTCATGGTAATGTACTTTCCCCCATTTATTCAGTAGTGATAGTAATTTTCTTTGTAGTGACTTATCTCTTTTGTTATTTTTTTATAATCTTCTATACTAGTTCTTCCATCACTGCCCATCACATGGCTGGCTCTATTGTGGGCATTAAAGGTTACACAAACTTTCATTGTCCATATTCTGCTTCTTTATACTGTTATGATGATGAAGAGAGGACTTATTTAATCCATAATGGTAGTGCCTAGACCGTGAGAGAGTTAGTCACTAGCATCTTGTTTTTGGGTAGGGATAGAATTGGGCTTCCCAAACCCATTTCATTTTTGGGGATACTATAGACACTAAAGATTCCTTATTTGTTCCTTCTAGCCCTTGGATTTATAGATTAGAGGGGACTTACTTCACGCTTCTAGAAATAGAAAGATACTACCCTGTGAGTTACCTTCAACCATGTACTGAGAAAAGACAAACAGAATGACATCTTACTTCCCTACAAGATTTCCTTACAATGGTAAAATTTGTCAAATTTGGATTGTACAAAACGGACCTCCTACTCATGTGACCAATCTTCTTCTGGGAGTAATGTTTCAAAATGTTCCTATAGGCAAGAGTTGTGGTATGGCCAGAACCTTCAGGAATGAGTTTGTGCGAAATAAAGGTGAATATCCAGCTGAGAACTTTTGGGCTCCAGGTTGGATTCATGCAGAATATAAGGACCGGTGGGCCCTACTAATAGGATTCATACTGAACAAATTTGAGAAAGAGTTAGTGGATATCGGGCTATTTAAAGTAGGAAGGGCCACTCAATATGACATTGCCACCAACTCTACTTAACTATTTGCAATTTTGAAATTGTACAATCCTATAAATGGTACTTTCTTCACTCCCGACGGAGAAAAGGGGTTAGCTCTCCAGATTTTGGGGCTTCCAATTGGAGACGTCCCATATGAGGAGTATTTCCCTGGAACTGAAGAGCTTGTGATCTTAGCCTCCCGGAACAGTTCTATCATATCATATGGGATTTAACTTGTCATTTTCACATTTGTTCAACTTGACTAACATGAAAGATAGAGCATTGTGGCACAAGAAGTGGGCCAATTATTTTTTCACAAATTTAGATGGGAGAGGAGCTATCAATTTTCAATGACCTGCTAGCGTGGATGATATCACTTCAAGGATATTCAAGTTTAAGGTTGGCGATCGTATCGTGAGGGAGCCTGAATTTAACCTTTTTGCTGGGACAATACTTCTGAGTTATCATAGTTGGGCAGCCCATGAATTATCCCTTATTACAGTACTTGCAGCTTATCTTGCTCTTTAGCTAAAGAAGTGTGTTATCCCTTCACTGTCACAGGAGTGTGTTTCCATAAGAGTTTTATATCATGTGAAGTAATTATATGGATGCCCTCTAGATCTTCTACCAGCCATGGTCTGCCGTATATAACATGGCCTAAGATTGATTTTGAAGCCTTCTAGCATGAACCCAATCTGAATCCTCGCATTGATTTACCCTTCACTTATTTAATGGCTAGATCTGCATCTCATTACGTAGGGTTAATCCTTGTTGGCCCAGTCACTCCAGACAGGGAGATGCTTTCCGATTTATGCACACATGAAAATAGGAATTGGACGTTAGAGTATTTGGTGAACACTCAACGACTTGTTAGCTACCATTCTTCATATTCTTTTTAGACCGACTTTCCAGACATAGAAGGAGTTTCTTTCGGGAACTTATTTGAAGATGTTGGGGAGTCACATTCTAATCTTTCAAAAGGAGTATTTTCCTGGTTACTTTGTATCTGTCCTCTCTTTTTTTTGTACAGAAGTGGGAATTCATGCGTGTTGAAACTGAATGTTTGAGTCATTTCGCTCGACAATTCTGTTATAACCAGTTATATGTAGGGAGCCCTAGTAATACTTTAGTTTTCAGTGGAAGTTTGGTTGATGGGGCTCGGGCTTGGTGAAACTTTGTCGAGAAGTATCGGTGCTTCATTCTACTTACCGATAAAGTATCATAGATGAAAATGGTGTTTTGTCACTGGTATGCGAAGACGAGTATTATAATCTCTACGTGTAACCCAAAGTCATCAGTCTTGGGTTTGATTGTCGAGAGATTTGAAAGGTTGAATAGGGAGGCAGCTCTAGTATGTCGACAACACCCTTTGCAGCTGGAATTACTGAATGTACACAAGGTGGAAGAGCATACCGACGAGCTTCATCATCAGTGACCCTCAGTGATTAAGGAGATGATCAAGGTGAAGCTATATCAGTTGGAAGTCTGGTGACTCGATAGAAGAGAAAGATAAGTTCTTCATCTATCCCATCATCTCCTGCTGTCATAGTACCTTCAGTGAAAATTCCTCCAGCCTCACCAGTGGCTAAGGGAGGAAAGTTATTGATTAAAATTTTTGATATATCAACTTCCTTTGATAATGTGGGTATCAGCCATTCAATATCTTCTCAATCTTCATTGGCTACTATTGCTACTTTGTCATTGACGACACCAACTGTGAGTGTTTCCCTCCCAACTTTGCCTTCTTCTACTTCTTCGGTACCTATGGTATCATCTGCAACCGAGCTATACCCCTGATATTTAATAATATGATGGATTATCAACTCGATAAAGTGACTTGGGATAGGGTATCCACTTTCGCCACCATTTCTTCAGTATTAAGTACTATACATGCTGACTCTCTTCTTGATCTAGGAGCAACATCCTCACAATTTGAAGCGATGCTTGGTGATGACTTCATTGCTTCTACTAGTGTGGACCCATTGATGACAGTTACCATTGAACAAAAGCAAGTATCACTTGTAGGTGATGAAGTGAATGTGGCGGGTGAAGGACAGTCGATTAACAACGTGTTTTAGAGCCAACCAATAGATGTTCCTATCAAGCAATCAAAGGAGTTGATCAAGGGTAACAAAGCTAGGGCAGTGGATGATGAGCCATTATATGACAATATGCTTCAAGACCTTTAGGGAGAAGACATCTCTGATATCTCTACTTCTCAACAGCCTTCTAACCTTGACTCACTAAATCTTGAGGGGGCAAGATGGTGTAAGTTTATTTACTAATTCTCCCAATCATATTTTGGATAACAGTGCAGCTATTCCTGATCCAAATCCTTCAGATTCTCTTACATGTCGACCCAATATTTTAGTAGAGGTTTCAGTAGTGCCCAAATAATTCTCTTTATCATCTGGTATGATGCAAGTATCCTTAGCCAACATTAATAGAAGTTCTGCTTTGGTTGAGAATGCTAGAAGATTAGTGACTGTTGATGATCATGGTGAGGGTTTCATAACTCTGCCTGATTCAACATCTAAAAGGGATACTGCTCAAGTTGATGAAGCCTCTGCAGATCTTTATACAGTCATCCGTGCATTAGGTATTAACTTGTATCTTTAATTTTTTTGACTTATTGCATTTAATTCTGTTTCATTATTGTCTTCATTCATTACTTGCAGCTATGATACATAAGTACTATTTGAACCTTGATATTTATTGCACCAAACTTAGTGTATTATCAGAACTTGCTCATTTACACGTGTCGTTCTTTCACGTTTAGCCAACATGGTGATCGTTTGGTAGGATATCGATCTTGACTATTTATTTGGTATGTCATCTGCTTTGTTATCATGACTTCTGTACTTCCTCTCTCACAAGGGTTAATGTCATGTCATATGATTCTCTATTTAAATATGTGTCTTGCTAACATTTTCTTTTTATTTTTCTTCCAATTTTTTTAGTGGCTTCGTTGACTCCTCAGAGGATTATGATAACGGTAGCACCCTTAGTCTAGGATTTAAACCCAATCCAAAATTCGGGTTGGATTCTGTTCTATCCACTAGTGTGGTGACCTCCAGCATATCTGAAGCACCTTCCACTTCTACACCATCTTCTTCACTCGGTTTGAACCCTGGGAAGCACCAATACTTCCACCGAGTACTGTCCAGCCACCTCGTTTGACAGCCAGTAGGAATAATGGATACTCCTCCTTTTGAAATCTCTGCTCCTTTTGCATCTTCATCTTTACGAGATAGAGTTAGCAAGAATTATCTGAAGAGTGTCACTTCCACATTTTATGACACAGTACAAGATTGTGTAGATGAGGTCTTGAGGGACAATTTTATTCCCTTGGAGCCCATTGGAGATATATTGGTTAGTTCTTATGCATTCATCAGTTAGGTTGTGGGGCATGAGGCAGCTGCTCCTTTCGAAAAGTATGTCATGACTTTCATGCATTAAGGGAGTGCTTGGAGAAGTCTTCGTGCGGAGCCTGTCACTCCTTTGGTGGACATATTCAAAGAGCGCCTGACGCAAGAATTTTAGTAGCGAAGGGAGGATCTAGTAAGACAACAAGATTTAATCACTCAGTCATTGGAGAATTCTCAACGAACTTAGTAGCTTGCTAATAGGAAGTCAGTGTAAAGGATTTGGAGATCGTCAATCTCAATTGTAGGATCACGGGCTTGTGCCAAATTTTGGAGGAGATCTTGAAGGAGTTGAAGAGTAAGAGGACTGATTGAATGCTATAAAGACCAACAGAGAGGAGGTACTAGTTTATCTTGATGAATCCAATGAAGCCAGTCAGAAGATTCTAGAAGAAAAGAAGTCTATCCAGGCCCATATCGATAGTCTTTCTTCTGGATCTCCCAAAGAGATAGAGATCTTGGCAGAGATCAGCCTACTATTGAAGGTGAAGTGAACAAGAAGCTCTTTGAAGATCACTTAAAGACTCTCAAACATAGGCCTCAGTAAAATTTTAATTGGCTTACTGTTCTTTTGTTACTTTTTATTATTATGGTTTTAAAGACACATTGCTTCGTTACCGTTGTCGTGAGATTAGGTTAACCTAGGATAGATAAAATTGGACATCTTCTTTTTTAGCAAACTAATTTTAGTTAATTGAATGTTTAATGTTAAATTGGAGTTTCTTATATCGCCCAAAAGGTTTTACATTGAACTTGTTATTTAACAGTGTTTTGGAACATAGGTTTCATGTTGAACTTAATTTTTGTCGATTTTTCATTCGCCAGCGACAATTTATTTTTTTAATGATATGTCTGCCAAAAATCCCTTGTAACTTAAATGTACATTCCCAAACGTATAACCTTTGATTGGCAGTGCATGTAGAGTCCTTTAAAAGTGTAATATTGAACTTAGAAAACTTAGCTAATTTTTTGAGTAGGAGGTTTAATGTTAGCTTAATAAGTTCTATAGATTTAATTTTATCCATGGATAATTTTGGTTGTTTGTTTTCTTGAAGCACCTATCATGGGAGGAGTTTGACACAAAATTATTGTATTTGTGCTTAGTGATGCAATGTAAGCACAGTAATTGACCAATTGATAGACACTTCATTATTATTCACTTTGTACATTGAAGTATTCAAATGCTTTGTCAAATGAAATTTGCACTTGATACATTTTTATGGAGTTTTTAAGCAAACCCCCAGCTATGGATAGATTTGAGGTGCGTCTACCAACTACCATTTGAGGTGAGCTAGCCACGCCATTCCCCTCGATGTGATAGTTAGGGAGAGTTTCTTTTGGGCTTAAGACCAAAATTTCTTCCTATCCATTGCCTTGGAGGCTCTAGACTCATTTTAACTCTCTCTCTCTCTCTCTCTCTCTCTCTCTCTCTCTCTCTTTAATTTAGCTTCTGCAAAATTCGAAGCATCAGATGTCGCCTCATTCTCCAGGGTGAGCACTGTGCCGAAATTCTGGCTTGGGATTAATTTAATATTAATGGCATCTATTCATTGGTCAAACCCAAAAGGCCTGGCCTTAGGGCTTCTGGATCCTCTTTTTTTACGGGTATAGATACCCCTGGACTGATCTAGGCACTTCTAGGATCAGACTTTCTTCTCCTTTAGAAGGCTTTGACCTTTCTTGCTACTCAAGATAAAGGATTCTGGATGGCCCTATTTTCTGCGAAGAAGTGGGTCCATCTATATGGAACCTACGACCGATGATGAAGGGGCTGGAACCTTCAACCCTGAACAAAAATCAGTGGATCGGGTTCCACATTTGCATCACTAGAGTAAGGCTTCCTTCGTTTCTCTTATATATATATATATATATATATATATATATATATATATATATATATATATATATATATATATATATATATATATATATATATATATATATATATATATATATATATATATATATATATTACTTCTCTTTTTTATGTCCTTTTCTACGTTTGTGCGCTTTTAGCTTTACAGTGCAATTCCAAGCTTTAGATCATCAGGAAGTGATGGGTTCCTTTCTAAAGTGCTGACTAGCCAATAGTACCGCCACGGCATGGCCCGACAGGAGGATTGCCTTTCTGGTATGCTTTTCATACTTATGGCAACACTATTGGTAGGTAGCCATAACCTTTCTGCTAATGAGTCCTCCAGCTACACTGAGCTACAAAGGGTGCAATGGCTTTCAAACATCATTACATCTCAATGGGGGCTCCCGTTGTAAGGGTTTCATGCACTTCCAAAGGCCATGGCATCCTTGTGAATTTTTCGAATGCCATGGCATCCTTCTGGATGGCCTCTACCATGCCCACCATCGGGAGTCGAGCATTTTGGAGTGTGCGCTGAGGCTTTCCTAGGAATAACTCAATGGAGGAAGTGGTTCGCCTTTTTAAGTTTATACTGTAGACCTTGCCGAATCGACAATCTGTTTGAACATTGTGAATCTCTCTTTTTCTTTTTACAATTTGTGTTAAACCAGTCGAATTACAGATTTATTGTAACACTTAGAACACATGAATTTACTGTAATGCTCAGAGCAACCAATGTAATTTGACTTTTAAATGTAATACTCGTTTATAAAAGATCCATAAAAGAATTTTATTCATTTATTAATTTCGTGCATTCTTCTCTCTTTTTTTTGTTGTTCGGTATTGGAATGTTAATTTACAAATTCAAATCAGTACAATTAACTCTTTACTCGGTAGTGGTTGTTGGGGTATTGATGTGAAAAATCTACTGCAAGCACATAGTGTCGGTTGTAGTGCTTTACAGGTCGTTCCTACATGGATCTAAGGTATTTTTGCATTCTTGCTAATCCTGTTATTGTAACAGACTAACAAAGGATTCTAAGTTGAATTTGAGTTATTCTAATTAGCCTAGAATATAAAATCCACTAGTTTCTAACTATTTATTACTTCTATTATCTTCTTCCTATCAGAAAATATTGATCATTTAGTTTTAATCTTTACTTTAAGTATTCTAAGCATTTATTATCAAGTGGTGTGCAATCATAATGCATCAAAGATACAACTTTTCATAAAAATAAACTAAATCATTAGATAAATCTATGACAAAGATTAAAATTAACAATCCCAAACCCTAACTAAGTATAAGCTATCAAGAAATCTAATTCAAGTATAACCTATCAAAATATTAATCTATGAGTTGTTATATTTTAGTCTTTTCAATTAAAAATCTTATGTTTATTAATTTATTTAGGATGAAAATACTAGAGAGCAACTACAGTGGATTCCTAGTTTTATCTACATCTTACAACTAAACTAAATTATCTTCTCATAGTTCTAATTAACAAGATCCTATTTTTATTAAAAAAAGTAAGAAAATCTAAACTAGAAAATAAGATTAATCTAAGTTAGAAAGCAATTAGAAGAAGATTACCTAAAAAATAATAATGAGCAGTAAGGGGTACCTCTGGAGTTTGGTATGGCAACCATCACCCCTTTAGCAAACCCTAATTTTATTCAATAAATTTTGAGTACAAATTTGCATAAAAGAACCCTAGTTATAAGTACACGGCCAATATATAGGCTTATGAGAAACAAACCCTAATCTGATTACACGTGAGGAATTATAAAATTACAACAAAGACTTCATAAAAAATTCTTGAAAAGTAGGCCCCATTGAGCCGCCGAATGGCAGAAAAAGCGACCAAATAGCGGCAAAGTTGTGAAGCCTTAGTCCCAGTTTTCTTCTACATGAAGATCTGGTCCTTTGCTTTTTATCTGAATAGCTGTATTGAAGTTTGGATCTCTGTAGCTTCATAATCCTATATGTTTGCTCACTTTTAACTCTTTTCTAGACTTGATTTTCCAGTCTGGCTCTGAATTTATGCCATCTCCTTATAGAAATAGGTTTATCTGAAAAACACACTAAAAATATCCTAGTAGCATTATTTATATATAAAAAATAGATAATATGGAGGCTATAATATGCTCATTCCTTTTTTTTTTTTCTCTTTTTTTCCTATTTACAGAGAGAAGACTACTCAATCGTTATCATCTTTTTTCTTAACCTAATAAAGTATTGTGAAGTAAAAAATAGATATATACTTACCTCAAAATTACTATTAGCAGTGTTCATTTTTTAGATTTTTATTTTTTTTATAAAATTCTATTGTATTATCCAATCTATTCTCCTATCAAAGTTCAAATCTAAATTTATTTTTTTATTTGTAATTAGGTTAATTTATTAAAGAAAATATTTTTGGAATTTTTTAATCTTTTTTTCATTTTTTTAAAGTTTTTTTAGTTATCCTAAAAACTACCCAAAGTGTAAAATAAAGAAACCCGTGAAAAAAAAAATCTAAAAGTAAAATAAAAATCTTAAAAAAAACTAAAAATCCTAGAAAAACACAAAAAAGTTCCTAACCCACTCCCCATACCTAAACTTGTGTATACCCTCATACACATATCATCAGTGTCGTCCTCTCTGCCTCCTGCTCGATTCTCCTAGTGCACGACGTGCATGTGTAGTGGAATCCGCTCCACGGTTAATTTGTTTTAATTGACGCCATATTTTTTTCAAGACTACGCTAGACAATATTTATCTGCTTAGTGGGATCCGCTGGTAGGCTTGGTCAAAGAAAGCTTCATCTTCCTCCTTTTGTGTCAAATCGGTGGCATATATATCTTCTTCAACCATGTTTCTATTACAATCTTCTGGAACAACAGCGTGATATATCACCGATATGTGCTCTACAGCTATGGATAAACGTGAGGATGCATATGCATCAAATTCTGCAGCTGACATGAATCTGCGACACAATTGTGTAATCAGACACGGTAGAGGCAAACTAGTCCTCGATCGCATCATAGCATCTATAATCGTGTCAACTAATTCTATGCATATACAAAAATGATTATCCTGACGCATGATGCAATCAACAACATGTAACGTGGGTATATAAAATGAAGACATGTGGGTAATACCCATTATGTTGGTTTTGATCCAGTGGCAAGTCATGTATACATTGCGATAAAGTGTCTTGCTGCTGATCCCTCTATCACGTGTCAGTGTGCAATTGGGACCCATCCGTGTAAGATATTACTCAATCACATCCGAAATATGATTCCCAGAGTAAAAGAGGATACTGGTGGATGCAGAGATGGCCACTGCGTGCACATCGTAGATTTCTCCATGCTAGTGGAGTTTAATGGTTTTGCGATCATCCAAAATATCAGATTTCACAATGCTTGCATAAAACTCTTCTACTAATTCTGGATGTAAAATGAAGTAGGCGTGTATAACAGGTAATTCCATCCCAAAATTTCTATGGTGGATAAAAAATATACCAAAAATACAACAAAAATTTTACCAAAATACTTTTCACAAACAAACTGTGCCATTGGACTACACCAGAAATTTCAGAAAAATATTCTAATTTAACAGTAAATAGAAGACCTAGGAATCTCACCTCCCCTGAAGTTTAGGGGAAAAAAACCTAAAACCTACCACTGTTTGGCAGTTTTTCGGCTATTTGGCGGCAGAAAGAGAGCTTCTGGGGTATGGCTTCATGGAGGAGGAAGATGAGGGGAAGATCTAGCTGCTGGTGGTCTCTGGATTGAGCTTAAAGTGAGGAATCTAAGCTGTTCTTTAAAGAAGAAACAAATAAGGCAAAGGGGGGGTTTGGGGAGAATGAGGACTTCTAGGGTTAGGTTGGGGCTGGTTTGGTGAATTTATATGATGGAAATTTTTGACCAGCCCCTCACCTTTCTTCAGTTTTACTTTGCAGCCCTCAACTTCTATTTTACCCTACATCTTGTTAGTAATACACAATATACATATTATACACTCTAATATAAAAATAAATAAATGCCCCTACGCATAGATTGGGTCACGAAGTATCATGACCTCTGCATTATCGCTCACTCAAGTCTCTAAAAATGGTTTTAATCTCTGACCATTCACTTTAAATAAATCATTATTTTTAGAGTTCTCGAGATCGATTGCACTGTGATGCTATGTACGGTCCACTCCATCTTGATCTCAATTTTCTTGAAAATAAATGTAGCTTCGAATTATATAAGAGAACTTTCTGTCCTAGTATAAATGACTTGCGAATAATCATTTTGTCATGAAATACTTTAGTCTTCTCTTTATAAATCTTAGAATTCTCATATGCATCCCTTCTAATCTCATCAAGCTCATTAAGTTGTAGCCTCCGCTGCTCGCGAACTTGTTCGAGCTCAAAGTTAAGAAACTTTATGGCCCATAAAGTCTTATGCTCAAACTCCACCGGTAAATGACACGCTTTCTAAATATCAACCGTTAGAGAGACATATTTAGATTGGTCTTGTAAGCAGTACAGTAAGTCCATAATGCATCCGCGAGTTTATATAACCAATATGTTCTTTGTGTTGCACTGTCTTCTCCAAAATCAGTTTTATTTGGTGATTGGAAACTTTAATTTGCCCACTAGTTTGAGAATAATACAGTGTAGCTAACTTGTGGGTAATGGAGTATTTCCGTATGAGTGCCTCAAATTACTGATTAGTAAAATGGGTACCATTATCACTAATGATAGCTTGAGGAACGCCAAATCAAGAAAAGATATTCTCTTTAAAAAACTTGACAACAACTTTGTTGTCATTCGATTTTGCGACGATTGCCTCTACCATTTGGAAACATAATTCACAGCGACCAATATGTATTGGTTTCCAAATGAGTTGGGTAACAATCCCATAAAATCTATACCCCATACATCAAATATCTCAACTTCAAGGATAGGTTGCAGAGGCATCATATTGCACTATGAAATTTTACCTATGAATTAACATCGTGTGCATGTTTTGCAATATTTCATAGCGTCTTTGAAAAGAGTTGGCCAATAAAAACCACTCTACAATACTTTTCAGCCATTTTTCTTAGACCAAAGTGTCCATCACAAGAAAGATCATGGCAAAAAGAGATGACACTTTGTATCTCATCGTGATGACACTTTGTATCTCATCGTCAAGTATGCATCGACGTATGATCCGGTCTAAATAACATCTGAACAGATATGGTTCATCTCAATAAAATAATTTTATTTGGGATAAGAATCTATATCGGTCTTGCTTGGACTAATGGGATGGAATCTTTTTGGTTACAAGATAGTTCACAGTGTCGGAAAACTATGGTTCACGGGTTAATGCAAGTAATTGCTCATCAGGAAATATTTCATTTATGGGGTAAGAATTAGTTAGAGCATTGGGCAGGCGAGACAAGTGATCAACTACTAGATTATCAGTACCTTTCTTGTCTAATATCTTGATATCAAACTCTTGTAATAAGAGGATCCATCGAATGAGTCTTGCTTTTGCGTCTTTCTTGATCAACAAATATTTCAAAGTAGCATGATCAATGAATACTATAATCTGTGATCCAATCAAGTAGAAACGAAACTTTTCAAGCGCAAAGACGACTGTCAGCAGCTCTTTCTCTATGGTAGAGTAGTTCAACTAGGCATCATTGAGTGTCCTGCTTGCATAGTAAATCACATGTGGCTGCTATTAATACATTGTCCAAGGACAATACCGATAGCATAATCAGATGCGTCACACAAAAACTCAAAAGGCAGACTCCAGTTTGGCAAATGAATGATAGAAGTGGTGGTAAGCGCCTTCTTGAGCTGCTCAAATGCTCTAAGACAATCAGGTGTGAAATTGAATGGCACATGCTTGGCCAGTAGATGTGTCAAAGGCCTAGCAATTTTGCTAAAATTTTTGATAAATATTCTATAGAATCCAGCATGGAGAAGGAAGGATCTATATCTTTCACTGATCGTGAAGGTGGAAGATTTATGATGAGGACCTTGGCTTCGTCAATCTCGATACCATCCTTCGAGATGACATGCCCAAGTACTATGTCATTTTTGACCTTGAAATGGTATTTTTCTCAATTGAGTATCAAATGTTTCTCATGACAATGTGTGAGAACTAATTCTAAATGATATAGACACTCTTGGAATTAATCTCCCAAGATGGAGAAGTCATCCATGAAAATTTTAAGAAATCATTCAACCATGTCAGAGAAAATATTTGCCATGCACATTTGAAATGTGGCATGCGCATTGCATAACCCAAAGGGCATGCGTCTATATGCAAAGGTGCCAAATGGACACGTGAATGTAGTCTTTTCCTGATCCTCTAGAGCGATGGGAATTTGGTTGTAACCGGAATATCCATCTAAGAAACAATAGAACTCATGTCTGGCCAACTATTCCAACATCTGCTCAATAAAAGGTAAAGGGAAGTGGTCATTCCTAGTTGCAGCATTTAGTTTCCTATTATCGATACAAACTCGCCATCCCATCTGCATATGCATCGAGATAAGCTTATTTGCATCGTTCTTGACTACAATGATTCCGGACTTCTTGGGCACTATTTGAACCGGGCTCATCCATGCACTATTTTAGATAGGATAAATGATCCCATTGTCAAGGCACTTAAGAATATTCTTCCTCACAACCTCTTTCATTATTGAATTCAACCTATGCTGAGGATCTCTTGTAGGTCGCCAATAAATGAATTCTATGTTGCACTATAAATGGACTAATCCTCTTTATATCAGCCATACTCCAGCTTATGACTTCCTTATGTGCTTTCAATATTGATATGAGTTCTTTCTCCTGAGCCTCAGTCAAATCTGCAGAGATAATGACTGGTAGTGTATCATGTTCACCCAAGAAAGCATACTTAAGATGACTTAGAAGGGTCTTCATCTCAAACTCAGGTGGACACTCAATAGATGGTCATAACTGAACTCATGGTTCAGTCATCAATGGCTTAGGTGGAAGTTCCCATCTAGTGGAAGACTCAAAATTAGATGACTCATCAAGTATATCCAAGAATAAGCTCTCATCAACTAAACTATACAACTCGTCAAAGAATTCCTCCTCTTGGTGCTCACTAGACAACCCTTGGATCATATTCACCTCTAGAGGCTCATCATGTGGATCACTCGGTTGGCGCCCTAGATTGAATATATTCAACTCAAGTGTCATGTTTCCAAAAGAAAGTTTCATCGATCAACTCTGGCAATTAATAACAATATTAGAAGTGGTCAGGAATAGACATCCCAAAATAACTGGGATACAATGCCGTGGGTCTACTACAGAATGAGTTTTGAGAACTATGAAATCAACTGGGAAAATAAACTCCCCAATCTTAATCAAAACGTCCTCAATATCTTCCATAGGCTTCTTCACAGATCTATCGGTTAGCTGTAAGGTAATCCTTATAGGCTTAACTCTCCCAGTCCTAATTGCTAGTGTACTGAAAAAAGAAGAAAGTTGACAATACTTCTAAATCTAGTAGAGCCCTTTCAATTATTGTAGTTCCTATGGTGAAGGAGACAGTAGGATTTTCAGAGTCTTTGTACTTCACAGGTACTGACTGAGAGAGGATGCTAGTGATGTTAGCAGCTAGAAAGACTTTCTTTGGAATATTTGTTGTTCTCTTTTTTGTGCATAAATCCTTTAAGAATTTTGTATAAGTAGGTACTTATTGGATTACATCAAGAAGAGGAACATTAACCTTAACTTACTTGAATAACTCAAAGATGTATTTAACCTGACGAGAATTTTTCTTTAGTCAATTTTGATAGGGAGCCTTCAGCTTATAAGTATGGTTGATTGGAGGATCAGATTCAGAGAGGTCAGACTCCTCTGTCGTGCTAGTGGGTGGATCTTGGGATGATGATGATGGATTATAAGGTGATGATGGAATCATGGAATCAGGGAGTGTAGCCTGCTGTTCACTAGGAGTGGAATCAAGTGGCATAGCTACATGATTGTCAACCAGTTTGCTAGAGCGAAGCGTGTGAATGGCATTAACCTGATTCACATGCGACCGATTGGAGTTTGAGGAACTGGCATTAGGGTTTGTTAAGGGTTGACTTGGAAAAGTACCCTTGCCCCGTTCACTCATTTGACTCGCTAATTGTCCAACCTACTGCTCTAAGTTTTTAATAGCTTGAGAGTTCACGAATAGGTGTTGATCTGTTCTTTGAATAAAATCAGTCGACACTTTTATTAGATTTTACATGTGTCAAGGTTGGACGAAGATTTGAGAAGATTTTCGACGCTCTTCTCAAGTGACTGGAGTCGCTTTTCTTGATCATTATTTGACCCCTGTTGTGGATGTGCGTGATTGTGTGCAGGTGTTCTATTCTAGTTGTTCCCTTGATTTGAAGTATTTGGGCGTTGATAAGCACCCACATTTGGTCTTGAGAACTGACCATTGGTTGGAGGCTGCATGTTAGGATTGGGGCCTCCCTGATATTGCCCCTGACCCCATAAGAGATTTGGATGGTTCCTCCAGCCATTATTGTATGTAGGAGTGTATAGATTATTCATGGGTTTTGGATATAAGGCATTTGCCTGCTCAAGTGTCTGACCCATGAGATCACTAATAGTGGACACTCCTCTATAACGTGATTTGGAGTTTCACAATTAAAATTAAAACATGTGATACCTTGTATTTGATTCACTTGACTCACTAGTGGAGAACTAGAAGTCTCCAATGCCTCAATTCTCCGCATAGGGCTGCAATCTTAGCTTCGGCAGCTATCGAGCTGTCGAAGCTATGGATCCCACCCTTTTGTATAGAAATTGATGCGTTGGGTCTAGCAGGACTCTCCCACTGCATAGTTTTTCATGGTAGGTCCTCAAGGAAGTCCCATGCTTCATTCTCATTCTTTCTCATAAACTTCTCTTGACACATGGACTCAAGAAGAGTTTTTGATGTGTAATCGAGTCCTTCGTACACGATTTGACACAGCTGCCATGATTGGGGCACTGAGCTAATAAATCTTTAAACCGTTCTAAGTACTTCCAGAAGGGTTCTCTCGTCACTTGACAGAATTGATTAATTTGATTTCGAATTTTTATGTCTTGTGCGTGAGATAATACTTCTTAGGAAACACCGTGACAAATTCATCCCAAGTAGTGGTTGAATCAATAGGCATACTATACAACCACTTGTTAGGATTATCTTTGAGAGGGAATGGAATGAAACATAGCTTAATTCGTTCTCTGATAAGTGTTGCAGTTTAATAATCACACACACTTTCTGAAATTTACTAATAAAGAGATGCATCTTTAGAATCAGAACCAGTGAATTTAGGGAGCATGCTGATGTACTGCAGTTTCAGTTCATAGTTACACTTTGCGTGTGGGAGTTTGATGCATGACGGTAATGATGTGCGCAACGGGTAACATCGATCCAGAAGGATCGAAATCAGTTGGTCTATCTTGTCTCCCATAAATAAATTTGATCTCACTAGTCGACCAAATTGATCACAGGTCCAATGTAGCATGAACCAGCGACCGTGAGTGGATGCGTGAGTTTTCTAACTAATGCAAGAAGTCAGGTGTGGTGAAGATAAAACGGTGGAAGAGATCTGATCAAATAAAATTTATGATTCCTACTATTACTACTATTTTTTTAATTTTTTTGCAAAACTAGAGAACCAAAACTTAGAACTGGAGAGAAATTGGGATCAGAGTTTAGCTTGGCTACCGCTATTTGGCGGTTCTTGTTGCCAATTAGCGGCAGAACTAGCGAGATTGTCTATCTGGTTTCTGCTACGCAATTCTGAAGCTCTCCTGATCCCTTTTACCTTCCTGTATCTGCACTTGCTGATCTCTGCACACTCAGCACACACAGTTAACCCGTAAAATGTTAGAAAAGAAAGAAAAACACCATCGATCCCTGGCAACGGCGCCAAAAACTTGGTGTGAAAAATCTATTGCAAGCACACAGTGTTGGTTGTAGAGCTTTACAGGTCGTTCCTACATGGATATAATGTATTTTTGCATTCTCGCTAATCCTATTTTTCTAACGGACTAAGAAAGAATTCTAAGTTGATTGAGTTATTCTAATTAGTCTAGAATATAGAATCCACTAGTTTTAACCATGTATTACTTCTATTATCTTCTTCCTATCATAAAAATTGATCTTTTAGTTTTAATATTTATTTTAAGTGTTCTAAGCATGTATTATCAAGTGGTGTGCAAGCATAATGCATCAAACATACAACTTTTCATAAAAATAAACTAAATCATTAGATAACTCTATGATAAAGATAAAAAGTAACAACCCCAAACTCTAACTAAGTATAGACTATCAAGATATCTAATTCAAGTATAACATATCAAAGTAATAATCTATGAGTTGTTATATTTTAATCTTTTCATTGAAAAGTTTTATCTTTATTATTTTATTTAGGAGGAAAACACTAAAGAGAAGCTACATGGTGGATTTCTAGTTTTATCTGCATCCTAAAACTAAACTAAATTAGCTACTCATAGTTCTAATTAGCAAGATCCTATTTTTATTCATGAAAGCAAGAAAATCTAAATTAGAAAGTAAGATTAATCTAAACTACAAAGTAATTAGAAGAAGATTATCTAAGAAATAATGATGAGCAGCAAGGGGTATCTCTGGAGTTTGGTATGGCGGCCGTCACCCTTTCAGCAAATCCTAATTTTATTCAATAATTTTTTAGCACAAAATTGCATTAAAAAACCTAGTTACAAGTACACGGCCAATATATAGGCTTAGGAGAACCAAACCCTAATCTGATTATAAGTGAGTAACTATATTATTACACCGAAGACCTCACAAAAAAATCATAAAAAGTGAATCCCATTGAGCCGCCATTTGCTGCCAAATAGCGGCAAAGTTGTGAAGCCTTGGCCCCGTTTTCTTCTGCATGAAGTTCTGGTCATTTTCTTTTTATCTAAATGACTATATTAAAGTTTGGATCTCTACAGCTTCATGATCCTGTAGTTTTGCTCACTTTTAACTCTTTTCATATACTTGTAGGAATAAGTTTATCTAAAAAACACACTAAAAATGCCCAAATATTATTATTTATATATAAAAATAGAGAATATGGAGGGTATAAATATGCAATATATGACACTCATCAGGTATTGCCCCATAGCTCCCTACCGAACAAGTTAAAAATTTCTATCACTACCCTCGACCAAAAATTTCTAAGGGTAATACTTTTTGAGAAATTTTCTATTAATGGGCACCATTAGTACTTCACCATCTGGTTTGTCTAATCTATAAGCTCGGTTGGAATAGATAGATTCTATTATATGAACATTCCTTCTCACTTTTGTTGAAATTTACCTTTGAATTTGTGGATAATGATCATAGGGCGTCGTATTGCCAAGACTAAGTCCCCTTATTTAAATACCCATTCTTTAACGTTTTGTTGAAAGCTTTGGAGATTTTGGCTTGGAAAGTTCAAGGAGTTGTTGATCTTAAAGCCTCTTTTCATCTAATGCTTCCAACTCCCGAAGGCATAACTTGTGGTTATCTTTGGCAATCATCTCTAACACCAAAGCAATGTGAAGCGATGGTAGTTGAATTTCTGAGGGAAAGACTACTTCACAGCCATACACGAAAGAGAATGGGGCTGCATTAGTGGGAGTCTGTACAGTTGTGTGATATGCCCATAAGCATTCACCAACTCATGCCAATCTCGTTAATTTTTCTAAACGAGTTTCTTTAATATTTTGATCATGTCTTATTGAATGTTTCTACTAGACCGTTTTCAGCAGGGTTGTAAGCTTTGATGCGATGCTTTTGATTTTGAGCTTGTCACAAAACTTGATAAAAGCTTGGCTTACAAATTGACGTACGTTGTCATGGACTATCCTTTGTGGGACGCTGAATTGGTAAATAACATGGTGTTTTAGGAATTTGACCATGTTAGAGGCTTTTACTTCTTTAGTGTTGTTGCTTCCAACCATTTAGAGAAGTAATCACTGACCATGATAATAAATTGATGACCTTTTAAAGAAGGAGGAAAGATAGGTCCAACCACATCAATACCCCACGCCTCGAATGACCATGATGAAACCATAGGATGCAAGTATTCTAATGGTCGGTGAATGTAGTTAGCATGAATCCAACACGCATGGCATCTCTTAGCATAGGCTATGGCATATGTCACCATTTTTTGCCAATAGTAACTCATTCTTTGCAACCAATCCTAAAGTTTGGGTCTAGGCTGGTGGGCACCGCATATGCCATCATGGGCTTCTTGTAACACCACATGTACTTCTTTATGAGATAAGCACCTTAGCAAGACTCTATCGTATGATATTTGATATAACTATTTGACAACTGTGTTGTAGAAGTAACAATTTGCTCATCTTTTAATGGAAGTAGCTTCTTTTGGGTCTTCGAAGAGAATACCATAAAGTATAAAGTCTAAACGGAAATCTCCAATCCCTAGGTCCCAAGCCAAATGAGGTTTTACAAACAATTTTACTTTTTGGGCCTGGCATGCCACCTTTGCTAATCTCCAAATCTTGTTTCTGGTGATATAAATTTCGACTAGCGACCAATATTCTTTGTTCTATCTTGGGCGATAGCGTTAAGGTAGCTGCCTGTGATGCTAAAGCATCTGCATGTGTATTATCTCTTCGGGGCACATAGTCGATGAAAAATCCTTGGAATTTTCCTGATAAGGATATTGTAGCTTGATGGTATGAAATTTAGTCTCCATTCCTTACATCGTATTCACCATTAACTTGACTGATCACCAATTTAGAGTGACCATAGGCTTCAAGATATTTTACTCCCATTCCTTCTACTGTAATCCTATGATGAGAATGTTGTATTCGGCCATATTGTTTGAGCATGGCTCTGTCAGCAAATAAGCATATGACAGGACATCATTATCAAGAGATACAAAGACTATCCATGTTCTAGCAATAACCCTTCCTTTCGGTCCCATTCTTGCTGCACCATCGGAGAACATTTGCCATACCTCATCTTGTAAAGTGATGTTCACTATCATTACCTCGCCAGGGATAGTTTCATATAGTTTAGAATTTTCAGGTACCAGATGATTAGCAAGAAAATTTGCTATAACCTTCCTTTTATTGCTTTCTGAGAAACAAACTTCATATCATATTGCGACAGTAGCAGTGCCCATTTAGCTAGCCTTGAGTTTAATGAACCTGGCTGTGTCATTAATATTTTTAAAGGATTTACTTTGGATATTATGTGGGTAGTTTGCTCCACCAAGTAGTGCCTCATTTTTTGAACTACAAAGACTAAAACTGGACACCTTTTGTCTATTAGAGTGTATCTATGTTTAGCACCAATCATTGTTCGATTGAGATAGCAAATTACTTGCTCATGCCCTTTCTCATTAATTTGAGTTAGTAAAGCTCCTAAGACATGGTCCATTGCTCTCACATAGAGAAGGAATGGTCTACAAGAAACCAGAGCTGTCAACACCGGTGGATTAGTCAGATATTGTTTAATATCTTCGAAGGCTTTTGGCATTCGGTATCCCATACAAAAGACACACCTTTCTTTATTAATTTGGAGAACAACTGACATTTTCCCACTAAACTAGCAATAGAACGATGGATGTATATTAAACATCCTTGCAAACCATTAATTCTTTAATATTTCTTGGGAGTTGCATGCTTTGGGTTGCTTTTACTTTGTCTAGGTCTAGATAAATTTCATTAGAAGTTACCACGAACCCTAAATTTCATGCTTGATACCCCCAACAAGGATTTTGTAGGATTCATCTTTAATTGACATATCCTTATTAAGTCAAATACCATCCGTAAGTCTTGAATATGATCATCCTATTACGAGTGTTCCTGAGATATCATCAACATAGCATTCCATAATTTTTGTAAGTGATCGTGAAAGATTGTTGTCATAGCCCTTTGGTATGTGGCTCTTGCATTCTTCAGACCGAAAGGCATTACAGTGTAGTACTACACCCCCTATAGTTTCGGAAGGATGTATACTTTTCATCATTAGGATAATCTTTATTTGGTTGTATCCAGAAAAGCCGTCCATGAAGGACATTCTTTTGAAACTGCATGTATTATTTATCATAATTTTTGTGATCGAAAGCAGGAATTCATCTTTTGGATAGGCGTCATTTAAGTCCTTGTAGTTAATGCAAACCCTAACTTTTTCATTTTTTTTATGACTGGTATGATGCTGGCCAACCAGTCAGGATGTCGTTCTTTACAAATAAATCCATAAGTTTTTAGTTTCTTGACTTCGGCTTCAATTGCTTGTTGCACTTCAAGTTTGAACTTTCATTGTTGTTTCACCAGTTTAACATCATCTCGATTGTTGAGATGGTACTGGGCAATTTCTGGATCCAATATTGGCATATCCTCATAGTTCCATGAAAAGACATCCATGTACTCGTGAATGAGTTCGATCAAATTTTGCAACTTATTTTGATCTAAATTCTTGCTCATAAATATGGGTTTTGGATCTTGATTACTCCCCATATTTACTTGGATGACTTGATCATCTGTAGCAGGTTCACGTTGTTCAAATCTTATCTCCCACTAAAAGTCTATTTATTGAGCGCATGATAAAGGATTGTCTGTACTTTCTTCTTCATGTGCACCAACAGAGATAGATGCCATATTTGCCAATAAGTGTTCAAACAGTTCATTTAAACCGAATTTAGAATCGGCTTCAAATGGCGATACAACAGCAACTACAACTAAGCCTTTTATCCCAAGTATTTGGGGTAGGCTACATGAACCAAAAAAAGAATCACGCCTGATCGATCACTTTGATATTTCTTCTCTATTCATTTCTATCAAGTAATATCTCCTTATTTAAACCTCTAGACTCCATATCTTTGCGTATCACCTCCATCCATATTTTCTTCGGTCTTTCCTTCGTTCTTTTAACTTGTCCTATATTGATAAACTCTCCTCTTCAAACTGGTGCACTTGTAGACCTATGTTGCATATGACCAAACCATCGTAAGCGATTTTCTCGCATCTTCTCATCGATGGGAGATACACCTATCTTAACACGAATATCTTAATTTCTCACTTTATCTCTCCTAATGTTGCCGCACATCCAACGGAGCATGCGTATATCTGCTACACTTATCTTCTATGAATGACGTTTCTTTATAGCCCAACATTGCGTGTCATATAATAAAGTTGGTCTAATAGCAGTCCTATAAAATTTTCATTTTAATCTTAACGGAATGTTACGGTCGCATAAAACTCCCGTTGCCTTCCTCCATTTCAACCAGCCAGCTTGTATCCTATGGTTAACATAATTATCGATCTCTCCATCATTCTGAATAATAGAACCCAAATATCTAAACTGACTGCTCATTTGTATTTCTTACATATTCAGTTTTACAGCATTATAGTCTATGGTCCGTTGTTTACTAAATTTACACTGCATGTACTCTGTTTTAGATCTACTCAATCTAAAACCTCTAGATTCTAATGTATGCCTCCATAACTCTAACTTGGCATTTATCCCTTCTCTTGTTTCATCAACTAAGACAATATCATCAACAAATAGTATACACCAAGGTATCTCATCCTGAATGGTTTTAGTAAACTCATCCATCACTATAACAAATAAGAATGGACTCAATGCAGATTCTTGATACAATTCAATTGTGATAGAAAAATCACTTGTTAAACTACCACATGTTCTGACATTGGCCACTACTCTATCATACATGTCCTTAATTATGTTGATATACCTGATGGGAACTCTTTTCTTCATCAGTGTCTACCATAGTATCTCTCGTGAAACTTTATCATAGTCTTTCTCTAAGTCAATAAGTACCATATACAAATCTCTATTTCTCTCTCGGAATCGCTCTATAAGTTGACGAAGTAAATGAATAGCTTATGTCGTCGATTGCTCCGGCATAAATCCAAACTGGTTCTCCGATATTTTAACAGTTTGTAGCAATTTATGTTCAATTACCCTTTCCCAAAGCTTCATAGTGTGACACATGAGTTTTATTTCCCGATAGTTAGAACAACTCTGAATGTCGCCCTTATTTTTATACAGAGATACTAGGGTACTCTTCCTCCATTCATTTGGTATTTTCATGGTTTGCCAAATCTTGTTAAAAAGATTTGTTAGCCACCTCATACCAATCCCTCCTAAGTATCTCCATATCTCTATAGGAATCTCATCTGGACCAATAGTTTTTCTTGATGTCATCCTCTTCAAAACCTCTTTTACTTCAGACTCTTTGATTCTGCACATAAAACTATAATTCATATCCTCACATTGAATAGTAAGATCTCCCAAATCTTGAGTAAAACTACCATTATATAATCTATCAAAATAATTTTTCATCTTTCTTTAATCTCTTCGTCTCGAATTAGAACTCTATGATCCTCATCTTTAATACACTTTACAGTACATAAGTTTTTATACATTCTCTCTCTTATTCGAGTAATTCTATATATATCCTTTTCTACCTCTTTATTATCTAACTTCTTGTACACTTATTTATATAATTTAATTTTTGCATCCCGAACAGCTTTCTTAGCCTCCTTCTTTGCTAGTTTATACTTCTCAAAACTTATTCCATTATTATTATTATTATTTTTCAAATCTCTATAAAGGTCTTGCTTGATCTTAATAACATTTTTTATCTCTTCATTCCACCATGATGTATTCTTATATGGTGGAGCACCGCCCCTCGACTCACCGAATATATGTTTAGCTATCCTTTTAATGCAGCTAGACATTTTGTTCCATGTTACATTAGGATCATAATGGTCCTTCCAATCTGTTTCTTGTACTACTCTATCTATTCGATTACCTTCTAATCGCCACCACTTAATCTTAGGCTCTAATTTATATTTAATTTTTCTAAGTTTCTGTTTAATCTGAATATTTAAAACTAAGAGTCTATGTTGGATAACTACACTTTCACATGGCACTACCTTCTAATCGGCTTCAGATGGCGATGATGACTGAAAATTTATGCTCTCTCAGGAACCTTTGTGTATTACATTTATCTCAGGTTTAGAAGAAAGATACTCTAAATCATGTTTAGTTTTACTGTAGTAATCTAAACTTTTTCCTTAGGAACACACAACTATAGAAGTGTTCATCTTCCTCGATCAAAATATAACCCTTCTCATTTTGCAATATTCTATCCCACCATTTCCATTAATTTGTGGGAATTTGGATCACAATGATCAAACTACGGGACATATGATTCGTCCTTAGTACTACCAAGGCTAGGTTTTGGTTTAGTAGTTGATTTGCCAAAGACAATTGGAGGTTGATTATGTTTGGACCACATGATAAACATGGCATCATTAGAATCCTCTATTAGTGAGCTGTTTGGTAAACCTGAGTGTACCGGGATATGTAATGTCAGTGTCTTATTGAGTTTTGTGATTAAAATTTCTTTATTATCAGATGCATCAATGGAATTGGACAAGACATACTCAAAAACAGAACTTTCATTAATTACCCATTCGCCCTCAATATAGCCATCGGGGTTGATCGTTATATCACTTAATTTTACTACAAGAGAGTTTAGCTCAACAAAAGCTCTTTCTGAACTATCCTCGAGTTCTATATCTTCTTTGTTCCTATCATCAGCCTCATTCTCTTGTTCATCTTTGTATAGTATGGAATCATTGAAGAATTCTCAACTCCCCTAAAAGGATGCCTTTCTCGTAGACTGCTTTGGCTACCCCAATGTGTCCACATATTTCAGACAATGATGCAACGTTGAAGAGACAATGAGATTGGAGTGAATATATGGGCTTCCTAACAACAAATTGTAGGAAGTATCAGCATCTATGACATAGCATGAAACATCCGTCTTGACATCTCTGATTTGACATTTCAACCAATTTTTTCCGATAGGCCAACTACTTTATGCGTTGAAACCATTGATCATTGTGGTAGTGGTGGACAACTTGCAGTTTGGTATGCGTAGAAATTGTATCAAGCACACCGGCATAATACTCAAGGCTAAACTGGGATCAATTAGTATCCTTCGACTTTTGTAGATTCGATATAACCTGTATAGTATAGTGTCTGGTCATGACTGGGATTCTTTACCAACATATTTTTAGGTGAGAAGGTTATACTAGGCAAAGAGGAAATTTGATGGCAATGGCAACACTCTTCATTTGTGGGTGGCGTGACCTAGGTGAGAAATGTCTCTGAATTAGCTAATGCTTCACGGAGGGCATCTCTGGTCTCCTTGGATAGGTGCAATAGTTCATGCATGGTGATACGGGTAGGAATATTCACCAATTATGCCACGATATCAAATTTGAATGAAGTTGAAAAATCTTATGTAGCCCGTTTTCTCAAAGATTTGTCAAACCTTATCTCTTTAGATTTACTTTTATCTGAAGGAGATTCAGGTACTGACACAGAAGTAACATGGTCTTTAAAGGGACTCGACTGATGATCATCAAGATTAATTGCGTCATACCATTTCAGGTATTGTTTACTAGACCTGATACCGGCAGGAGAAGCAACATCCACCGTAAAAACAATCTGCTCCTAGTCGGAGTCGGTCAATAGGCTAGCAGAGGTGTCATGACCACCTGGCCTAAGAGATATAACATGGTAACCCATATTGATCTTTACTTTCCGCTTTCTTCTCAAAGTGATAGTTGTCCATTGATTGTCCTCAATTAGGTCAGGATGAACCCATATTGCTTCTCTACATCCGATTGGAACGAAGGTCAACCCTTGGGACTGTTGGTGATTTGGATCTATGTTAATGATATTTGTCATTATCATCGGAACCAATACTTTATTAGGCATTTTAACCCCTGGTAGGTCTCTTCCAAATTGTATCGATATCACGCTTGTAGTAACTTTCTTCTTTTCTTTGTTTAATCGAAGCACATCTGCATCTACTAAAACTTGGAGCTTATCTTTCAGGATAAAGCAATCCTTGGTGGGATGTCTTATTATCCTATGGCATTGGTAATATTTTGGATCATTAGTGCATCTGACCTCTTCTGGTCTTTTTGGTTGAGGTAGATTGAACAAATATCTATTTTGTGTTCGTTGAGCTAGAGAAGTATTTTGCTGAGGCGGTGGATTCATTTTAGGCTCTGTCGGGTTATCCACTACCAACACATTCTTGCCTTTAACCTTAAAAGGCGGTTGTGTTAAAGTAGATTATGCCCTTTGTTTGCCTTTATCTTCTGCCAAAATTCTTGAAATTGATTTTTCAATAATTTTAGCTTGTTCCTGAAATTCTTTCCATGAATGGGCCCAACCAACACACATGTTGGATTCAATTTCGGCACACAGATTATGTCTACATGTCTGCAATAACATGGATAGTGGCATCCCTTCTGGACATCTTAAAGACAGATTTCTGAATTTTCCAATGAAGTTTTTTGCTACCATTCCTTTCTTTTGCTTTTCCTCCATCAGCATGAGCGTAGATACTTTGGTGTCATCCTCATAGAAGCAAGTAAGGAACCAAGCCTCAAGATCTTGACGGATCCCACCGGTAAAGTTTGAAACTAGTCAAAAACAATGCCTTTAGGGATCCTATGAATAACCAGGTCATTAGTGCATTATTTCTCATAACATTTCCTATTAGTGAGTGAAAATTATAAATATGTTGATTTGCGGAGCTTCTCATAGTATTTATCCATGGTCGGAGCATGATAATTGTCAGAAAAAGGAATTAAATCCCATTCTGGAGGGAATGAATACATGATTCTTGCCTTCTGTAGGACTTCTTTATGAGCTGGTGCATCCAACTTTGTTTGGATGTCCTCTAATACTTATATTTAATCTTATCGGATTTCTCATTTATATGGAAGTCGAACTCATCTTCTTTGTTCTTACCTCGGATCATGATCCTTCAACCCCAGCATCTGTGTTTTCACTTGATAATGTCTTTGCCAGCTACTGTAGTTGGGCCAGAATGGCATCCATTCTCACTTTTTGTTTCTCTAGTAGCGTTTGCTGTTGTTTAGATAACTTTTTTTGTACCTTCAATCTTTGTAGTAGGCTTCCTATATTATCGCCGATGGCATCAATAGAAACACTTCTATTGTAAGACAAATCTAACGTCTCAGATGATGCGCATACAAAATATCAGTCGATATCATCCTCCCCTTCTTGTGATTCATGGGGTGGAGTAGAAACATCGTGACTCACACTTGCTGACTTGGCTTGGGACTAGGTGTAATGGTATACTCCATCACTATCATTATTAGAGTAATTCCCAGGCAAGGAGTCTGCATCGGCTATCCCCAATCGGATTTCCCTGTCTCACCATATTGATGGTTGCATGAGCCAGTTCTCTTCTTTTCTGAAACCTTTTGGAGTACTAACGAGATCCTTCAAGAATAGTTACTGCTGACCTCAGGATAGACTGGTTTAATGATAACTGGCTGAAGACAGAGGACTGAGTTGGTGAATCTCTTTGCTTGTATTCTTCTGAACGTGGTATAGTTGATCAAGGTAGTTTCATAAGTCTTCTATAGGTAGAGCATATTTATAATTATTGAAGATCCCAAAGCTTACTGTGCTTTTGCTCTGGATTTTATTAGCATGATTGACGGTGTTATGAATATTAGTTTTGCTGGGCTTCTTGGTTTCACTTTACTGCTTATTGATCTTGCCAATGTGTTATGGACATATTAGGTCTGCCAAGCCTTTTGAAAGTGACAGAGTTATTAACCCCACCAGGATGCTTCATAACCTCGTCAGATTTGTTAAGTCTGCCAAACCTTTTGATCATGATAGAGTTGATGGCTCCTCTAGGGTTGCCAGTCTTGCCCATAGCAACATGGATGAGTTTATATCTTTCATTATTGCTAACATGACTCTCATTTACTTTAGAGATCTTGTCAGTATTTCCACTCCATTTACTAGCCAAATTAGCTTGCTTCTTGGCCTTGTGATTGACAATGATGGCTGGTTAGAAGGCCTTTTTCCTCTCTTTATTACTGACGGGATTAGCTCCAAGTATTTCAACGGGAACAGAGGAAGATGAACTCGCTTGGACTATTTTATTATAGCACTGGTCGCACTAATAGTCGCACTAGCATTGTCATTGTGCCAATTGACTTCAATGAAAGAGGCAAACCCATGGATAAAGGTGGATTGGACTCCTACTCTCTGGGCCTTATGGAAAGAACTAGTTTGGACAGAGAAATGGAGTTGTTATTTGGGAGAAACTCTTCATACTTGGCCTGATCAAATTCAATAATGAGGGTGTCGACTATAGCATCAACCGCTACATTTCTGGACTATGGCTCAAACTTCTCGACAAGGGAGGAGTGACTCCCCAGCGAAGTCGTCATTTTGTTTACGTTGTTTATGATGTCAAAGTTGAAAGTTACCATAGAGATCAGAAAACACAATAAAATTTGGGATTTGAATTGTAACATTTAGTTTCTCTACAATCAAAGCAAGGTTACAATTTTTCGATTCTTGATTCTGTTGAGTGTGATAGTAGAAGTATGATCAAAGTCATCATTCTTTACTTCTATTGATGATCCAGCAAGAAATTGAAGAACTTAAATTTTCTTTTCTCCGTGAGTTTTTCGATGCCTTTCTTGGAGGCCCGACATCATTTTTATAGCTAGAGAGTGCCATACCGGTTTCCTCAATTTGCAGAGATCGTTGTAGTTATTTACCCATAATTGAATGTACTTGAATTCCCTTTGGCGAGGTTAATCTATACGGCTGGTTGGTTTCTTTTGGCGAGGTTAACTTTCCTTTTCGGTGGAGCTAACCTTGTCTAGCGAAGTTAATTTTATTTTAGCTTCAGGCAAAGCTAGCTAACCTAGTCTGGCCGAGCTAATTCTCTTCTAACTTTTGGCAAAGCTAGTTAACCTGGTCAGGCAGAGTTAATTCTCGTTTATTTTTCAGTGAAGCTAACTCATTTCTAGGGTGAACTTAGCTTCTAGCAGGGCCAAATTGCTGGTGAGACTAATCTTGTTTTGATGGGGTCGACTTGTTTCTAATGGGGTTATCCTTTCAGTGAGGCCAATCAACCACTTTGTTAGCGCTTAGTCTATGAATTTAACAAACTTCACCGAGTACAATTTTGATAGCCTACATATTGGAGGAAGATGATATATAAATTGCATGCTATAATTGTTACTCTACTTTCATCTACATGCTAGAACTATAGTAATCAGTTATGGATGCTTCAAGTTACAAAAATCATGTTTTTATTCATGTAACACATGGAAAAAAATCCTAAAATGCTAGAAAATGATTAAAATCCTACTTTAGAAAGCTAATAAAACTATCTAATAAGTCAAATAAGAATTAGCTAAGATTTCAGCAAAAGAATAGAGGCTGACGGCTGACGAGATCGAATATAGCGACCGTCCCTCTACAGATGTCAAACCCTAATTTTATTTATTTCTCAAAAAGTGCATAAAAACCCTATTTTACAAGAACACGATAAATATATTAACCTCTAGCTTTCAAAATACTAATCCAGTCACGACTATAAAACTAAAAAAAATAAATACAAAAGAGCCCTTAAAAAATATCACGGTCAAACTCCTAATTTTTGCCGCTAAACCATGGCGTTTATTGCTTATTAACGGTGGTCAATATTCCTCAAAAGAGTCCTACTCCACTTCTAAGTCAGCAATAAAAAATCAATGATCAAGTGGGCCCCATTCTGTTGCCAAGCCGCGACAATTGCCACCAAATATCAGCAAAATTGCTGAATTTGGTTCTCTGATTTATAGTAGTGGGTCATCTAGCTCTGGGCTTCTCTTTGATATGACTATATTCTACTTTGATGACTTCTAACTTTGTAATTTTGTAGCTTTTCTTGTTTTCGCTTCTTCTATACTCGGTTTCTGGTCTTTTGTGGATTTCATGCCAACTCTTACTGCAATAGACTTAACTTGAAAAAGATAACTAAATATACCCACGTAGTACCAAAAAAAAAGATAAGATGAGTGACATAAATATGTAAAATCATCAGTGGGCTTGTGTTCCCTTAGGCTGAATTGCTTGTAAACCGTATATGGAAGAAGATTCATGCTATTGCCTACATCAGTAAAGTTTTGCCAATGTTATAATGGCCAAACACGTATGATATTATCAGGTATCCAGGATCCTTATATTTGAGAGGCATCTCTGAGTGGATTAGTGCACTTACCTCTTTGTAAGGAAGGTTTCTTCTATATGTTGTAATGTCTCTTTATAGTACACATATCCTTCAGAAATTTCACATATGTAAGTACTCGCTTAATTGTTTCCAAGAGAGGTATGTTGATTTGTGACTACTTGAAGATATCAAGAATTTCAGCATATGTTATATTTAAATTCTTATTCTTCAAGTGTTGCGGATATGGTACGGAAAGTTTATACGTGGGTAAAGTTGTATTAGTAGCATCATTATCACATTGTATAGAATCATCACTCGACTTCACTTACTTTTTAGTAGTTATTGTAATTGGCTCATCTAATACCTTACAACTTCTAAGAAAAATTGTAGTAGTGAGCTTGAAACTATCATCATGAAAATCGGAAGAAATTATGTTGATATCTTCAACCTTACCTATTTTGTTTGTCTAAGATGGAGATGGAATCTTACCTTCCTCCTAGATACAATTGTAGAATTAAGGTTGCTTATCTATGTTCGGATGCCACTTAAGGATGTCACATTTTAGCTATTGATGGTATGCTGTGCTAAATAAATTACTATTGTGCTTGTACCATCTAGTCCATGCAGTGTTGGATCTACACTAAGCTATCTTCCAAATTCACTATGGAGGTGGTTGGTATACTGGAGCTGATAATGTTGTTGGTATACTATTGTGACATTTGAGTAACAACTGGTTTTGTAGGCTGGGCACACTACTATTGAGATGCTTGCTTCCATTAGAGATTAGGTGATTCTTCCATCCTGAATTATGTGTTGAAAAAATGTGGCTTGTTTGCAAGTTGGGGAATTACATTGAAGGCATTGGCTTGCTCATTAAGTACTTCTTTGAATGCTAGTAGAGTTGGACAGTTGCGAGTAATGTGGCATGGCAGCTCACATATGTCGCAAACTTCCTGGACTTCTTCCAAACCCTTCATAGTTTTTTGGTCTCTTGGTAAGCCAGTTTCCACCTTTCTTGGGGAGTGTAATTAGTCTCACTACTATATCTTCTATTTCACCAAGCCTAATGAGTCCACCTTTGGTTGCAAATGTAACTACTAGGTGACTTCATTCGGATGCATCCTTAGTTCTCAAGCTTGAGAGTTTTCAGTGAGAGTGTCAAGATACACCCATACTTCATCAGTATCCTTGTTCAAGAACTTCCTTACAAATAGTCTTATTGGATTGATTGGAAGTGGTATTCAGGCCTTGGTAGAATGTTTTGATTAATCTCTATAATTTAAAACTTGATATGGGCACGAGAGTGACAAATCCTTGAAGCAATCTTAGCAATCGAAGAAAGTCTCATAATCCTTCTGGTAGACGGTAACATTTTTCTTGCACAGATAATTCATACAATGTGAAGGGAAGAACTTCTTAAAAAAAATTTGCATCTCGTACCGTTGTCCAGTCGTGTTTGGCCTTTAGGGGTGAAGCCACGTCCTCATTTGTCTTTCATGGAGAACTGGAAGAGATTCAATTTTAATTGTTCTGTGCTAATAATATGCAAGTTAAAAGTGGCATAGACTTCTTCAAACTCTCGAAGATGCAAATAAGTACTCTTCTTGTCCATGCCGTGAAATTTTGGAAGTAGTAGTACGAATACTAATTTGATCTCAAGATGCCTAATGTTTAGAGGGTATGATGCAGGAGGGTTAGGCGGTCCTCCATGCTGGTTGTGATCATCATTAACATTGTGACTCCATACTCATTTTTTTTTGGCAATTTGGACTTCTATTTTAATTATTATTGCTAGAGCTTATGATGAAAGATGGATCTGAGCATGACTCAATTAGTCTGTCAGTTGACACTCTCTACCAGCTGGTCATACAGCACGACTTAATAAGTCTGTCGGCTGACACTCACTACCGGCTGGTCATACAAAATCAAACCATCTAAGTAGGCGGCAATATATTGTAACCTATGCCAAGGTGTGAAACAAAATAATATAGATTGTAACACCTCGCTCCTCACTATGCATGGAACAGAGTGCGTTACTGGCTGGCACGTGTAAGTCAACATGCACTTGGCCTATAAGTATTTAGAAGCATAAATGAATGGAATTAAATACTAATTATCTACCAAGATCTTAGAACTTAGTCTACTATCATATAAGAGAAGATATATAATATGTTTAAAACAAAAGGCAATAAGTACAATACTGATACAAAAATTGGGAGCTAAGCCTCAAAAGAATGATACATATCAAATCTAGAAATACAAAAGTGGAGGCCTAGAAATTTACTACTGTTCAGTTTGTTCAAAAAATTATGGTTCATGCAATGGAAGATCCTCGCTCATGTTTTCAGTACCTGAGCGTGTGGGGAGCTCAGGATCAAACCCGTCAAGTAAAACAATAAAAAGTAAGGAGTGTGCAATATGAACTATTAAGTGAAATATGAATGTAGATATTAAAGTATGCGCATGCATAAAAAATATTAAATGATCAAGTAAAAATATCAGTACGGAGACATATACATACTAAGTCTAAATTAATATCTTATTTTATTTTATTTTAAAACTAAATAATGAAGAAATAGACTCGTATCATGAAAATACCCGTCTACCTGGGATCTGGCCAAGATGCTGGTATTGAACTAGTCATGCTAGCAAGCACTTAAGCATATACTGAAATAGAGTAATCGGTCTTCCTATCAGCATGGACTAAATAAGAGATGATCAGTACTATCAGGGTGTCCCATAGATGAGCGCTTATTTTGGTTGTGCAACATATCCTAAACTTTTCATGATATAATATTTTCTACCCCATAGTTCTCCCATAACCCAAGATTTCAAGTTATATTACATGCAAATCAATCCGGAATATGATGAATCAATCATGTCAAGACTAATACGTATACCGTTCTACCATCTAATCAATTTCCAAGTAACAAACAAGATATAGTTCATGTCAAAATTAAGTTAATAGACAAGTCAAGATTCAGGGTATTATTAAGACATGTATATATACTAATTAGGAAAATCCGGCATATTCTCATGTATATTGTACAAGTAACTAGTATACGTATATATCAAGAACAAGCATGATGGAGTCTAGAATGCTAGAATGAGTGTTATGGAGATTATAATCATGTACCACACATATACAATTATGCATATAAACACATATTATGTAAGTGGGTATTAAGGTGTAAGGATGGGAATTAAATAGGCTCAATATTATTATAACTATTACTTAACAATATATGAATTTTATAAATTATAGTATGATTTCATGGTATTGAAAGTAGCAAATTTATTAAACCTTACTAATGTATATATTTTTCAAGTAAACATTGATTAGCATAAAATGATATATGACCTAACGTAATAGCTTGAATAAAATAAATATTTTAGCAAACTTATTGTAAAAACTTATATAAAAGCCACTCTTTAAAACATGATTATGAATATATATATATATATATATATATATATATATATATATATATATATATATATATATATATATATATATATATATTCTTATGGCAAGTGGAAAAATGATTTAAAATTATTGCATTATACATGAAGAACTTATATGAAAAATTTCAAATTTATATCCAAATATGATGAACATTCATAAAGGTAATATTTTTATAATTTAAAAATAAAGCATATAGTTTAAGTTTCCAAAGTATAGTTTAAGAATGAGAGACTATAAATAAAATAATAATTTGATACATAAATATTGAATAAAGTGTAAAAAATATATTTTTATATTTAGTACAATTATAGAGATTTTTGTATAAAGACATTATTTTTATAAATTTTAACAAATCAAAGTTCTAATTTAACTATAAAACATTTTGAGTTAAAAAAATATAAGAATGGATATGATTCCACTTACCTTATAATATATTCTTGAAGTAGAGGTTGAAGATGTGAGATGATGTTGAAGTTTGGAGGTTGAGCGAGCTTAGAAACTTTATCTTTTCTTAAAAAAATCTAAATCTAATATGATTGTATGGAAGAGAGGAAGAATGAAGGAGTTTTTGAGAGGAAATTGAGACAAAAAAGTCTCTCTCCCTCTCTTTTCATTTTAGTCCAGCAATAGGAGATGGTTTGAAAACCATAATTTAAGAAGATGGGGGTATGGGAGGTATAGGTGAATAAAAACAAAATAGGTATAAGATAATTTACTAGTAATAATAGGTTTATAGAGTTATTTAAGGCTAAAAGATCTAATTAAACTAACCAAATAAAGTCAAATTTGATTTTACAGGTTAAAAGAAGAGAGACTAGTCAAAATATGTGTAAGGTCCTCTAGTGATTAAAATAATATTATTTTAAATAACTATCTAGAAAATTTTAAGAAAATCACTAAAAATAGAGTAATGAGACAAACACAATGCACTCACTTTGAGATTAATTTGCTATAACGAATGCAAGTTATGATCAAAATTACGTTGTTACACAAATACTCTCTAGTATGTCAAAAGCTTTATGCAATCTAATTCGTACACTCTCAAACGCATGAGATTGACAAGTAGTACTTGGGAGTCAATCCATGATCATTTTACCTAAAGTGGAAATATTTAAAAGAGAATTCTAGTTAAGAAAAAAGTGAGAATTGGTTAAAAGCAAAAAGATTTTGAGTTGTTTAAGACTATAGAGAGAAATATCAACACAAATGGGAGAATTCGACCTAAATCTTGTCCTTGATAGGTTAAACACTAACTTTATCCCAATTAAATAGATCACATGGTCAAATTTAGTTGAGAGATTATTTTTTATGCATGCAATTCCAATAGTAATATTATTTTGGGTTTAATCCAAAAGTTCAAATTTTTATGAATACACTTGGACTTAAATCAAAGAATAATGTATTAGTAATAAAAAATAATTATTCAAAACCTAAACATGCACCATGCCTTGAATGTCAATAGCACATCAAAAATAAATAAACAACTATACCCTCCAAAGATAGATCATCAAAGAGCCAAGATTATATTTTTATTAGTTAATACAAATAGAAAACTCAAATAAGATTATATATCAATAAAAACTCTAAAAGTAAATTAAAGTAAACTAGTTTAAAATTTTAAGATTTATCTCATTATCCATTAGAGAAAAGAAATTAGTTGCCCATTGTCATCTAGATTATCATATAAGAAGAAGAAATTCATTTATTAATCAGAACAGCAATGGTAGAAAAGCAAAAAATTACAGTTTCCTTAATAACAAAGAAGAAAAAGAAGAAATATATCTCTCCCAAAAGAGTTCAAATCTATCTCTTTATATCTCTCAAGTACATTGTACAAGGGGTATTTATAGCCGTAGGATGAATCACTATACCGTAGTATTTTAAATACAAGGAAACTCAGTATCATCTCAATCTAGAGTTGTATCCTCATATCTGTCTACTGCATTATCGATTGTAGCTTTGAGAGCTACTTCAACAACCTTGTGCAGGCAGGTTCAGAATAACAACACTATCGATAACCTTTTTACTCTGCAACCTACCTTAGTTTATGAAAAATTCCAAGTGCTACCGACATTGCTCAGATGGCTTTCAGCAGCCATCTGTCCTGTGCATGCATACAGACAGTGCATGCCTTGGTTCTCATCATCTTGACGCCAAAATCTAAATAGAACATGTCAAAACACTTTTTAAGCTTGGGCAAATACGCAAATTAAGGATTTAATATAGATGCATAATATATCATTAATATCATATTATTAACGCACAAAACTAGATTATGAGTACATAAATTATATATGAAATAACACACTTCTCACTCTAATCAAAGTTGTAGCATACTTATTGGTGGTACTTTTGTTGATGTTCTATATCTCAAGAATGTGCCCGTGGTCGGCACCCTTGTTCTTGTAGTTGATAGATAACGTGTTCACGAACTTTGTTAACCTTGTACCTAGCATCCCCATCTACCTGCAAGTTTTCAATGATTTGGTTCTCCCTAGTGATGTCTGTCCTTAGGATGCAATAGTCACCTTAAGTGTATAACCTCTGTTTAACTTTGGAATTAAAGTATTTGGCTATCTTGTACTGATTGGAACTTGTTTGAAGAATGCAGTGTCTCTTAGTTCAATAAGAAGTGTAACATTACATGATTTGATAAAACTGCCACTTTTCTATCACATGGTGGGAGCACTACTCTAATATATCCTTGAATCATTCTAGATATTTTCATAAGAGTCCCCTCGCACTTGATGGAATTGATTAATGATATTTCTTATTTTTACCTTCTTATACTTGGGATAGTACTTCTTAAGAGTCCCCTCGCACTTGATAGAATTGATTAATGACAGATATTTTCCTAAGAAATCATTCTAGATATTTTCATAATAGTCCCCTCGCATTTGATGGAATTGATTAATGACATTTCTTATTTTTACCTTCTTATACTTGGGATAGTACTTCTTAAGAAATATGGTTAATTACACTCAGACCCACTGTTGTATGAGGTACTAGAACTTATTGTCCTTCAACTTTCAAACTATCACTTGGCTCTCTGGACCACCAGCAGAGTTAGCAACCGTTTTGGGAAATGGCTCATGTGCAGTTAAAAGATATATTTGACAATAACAAGTTAAAAGATTCCCCCAAAACCTCCCGCTTGCTTCAACCAAGCCCCGCCTCTCCTTCGCTTCTACAATGCACCCCCTTCCCTGTGCAGCAGCTGCTACTGTGCATGGTTGCACAACAACTACATCTGCTGCACGAGAGAGGGAGGGGAGAGAGAGACTGCACAAGAGAGAGAGGGAGGGAGGGATGAGATACTGAGCAGAGCTATATGGAAGTGGGTGGGTTGGCTTGTCTTGAGTAGAATTCTTAAGGAGGAAAAAAAGGGCAAAGTTGGAATTAAAGAAAATGAGTGTGAATTTGTTTAAAAGAGGGTGAGAATATCTCACTGTTGACTAACTCTACTAACGGTCTTGGGGACTAAGTTAGAGTTTCAAACTTCAGGGGTAATAAGTTCTAGTACCACATACTACATGGGATTTGAGTATAATTAACCCTAAGAAATATTATTACAAATTCATATTAATAAGTGATAGAATCAGTTAGCATGCTATGTAGTCACTTCTTGGCATTATTTTAAGGGTGAATGGGATGAAGCAGAGCTTGATTGCATTCTTCAACAAGTGATGCAATTTGATCATCATGCATTTTTCCTAAAATTTACTGATAAAGATATATGTATTCTTTTTTCTGTCATTTGCAACATTAGTAGAGAAAGTGACCACTGCAAAAACAAAACAAAAGATTTATTGATTTTGGAAATTATAACATTCAAGATATGCTTTCACTAATCTAGAGAGAATTAAATGGAGATTTCTGGGGAGCGTGATGAGGAAAATATGATTAGAATGAAGCCTTTTACTTGTGTTAACTATCCGACAAATAGTTTGGGCTGAAAAAGAACTCTCTGTATGATCTTTCTGGAATTGATTTTTTGATCCCTTTTATCCACATACTCAAAGTAGTTTTATACCTTGAAGAGTGTAGTTGCCCCTTGATTTGTAGAAGTTCATGGTGAAATTACACCACGATTGATCAGGGGATCATAGTAGAACTGGTCCATGATTTGATCAGTTGGAAAAACTGCCCACCAATGAGAATGAGACGTCTTTGTTGGTGGAGCTAACTTCTTCAGTTGGAGGGGTTGAAGTTGGTCATTTGTTTTTTTCAGTTGGGATGCAATGTCTTCGCTAGCAAGATGAACTTTGTCTTTCAAAGTCTTAGACTGGTCCTTGCTGGCGAAGAAACTTGCTTTGTTTAACGAAGCTGAGTTTCTTCCGTTGGCAGAGTTGAACGTCTTTGTTGCACTTGAGTTGAGATCCTTTGTATGGCGAGGCTAAGGTCCTTTGTGTGGCTGATGGTTACTGATCTGACTTGTATTTTGTCAGCTCAACATTGGTTGGTCCTAGTCAGTAGTAGGCAAATTTTTACAGCCTACAGTCCTTAGAATTAGATCTAGTGAACTTAAGAATTATGTTGATGTATTACAGTTTTAGATCATAATTATTACTTGCGGCTTGTGAAAATTTTATGCACAATGGTAGTGATGTGGACAACGGGTAACAACGATCTTGAGGGATCAGAATGGATTTGTATATTTTTCATTCATAATAAAATCTGATCTCATGAGTCGACTAAATTAATCAAGGGCCTAATGTGGCATAAACCAACGTAGATGTTGAATGAGTGAGTGACCTAAAACTAATGCAAGAAGTATCGGATGTGGTTGGTGAGATAAAAGTGGAAGAAATGCCATTGAAGAAAATATGATGCACCTATAACTTTTTTTAAAAGATTAGGAATCCAAATTACAAAACAAAATAAAAAATTGGGCAAAGGTAACAATTACCAACTGCTAATTGGCGGCTTTTGCTGCTATTTGGCAGCAAAACCAGAGGGCTTGGCTCCTTGATTTTTGTAGTAGTTTCCTATTGCTGCTTTGGTCCTTTTAAGCTCTATGTACTAGTACTTCAAGATCCTTGCACAGTCAACACTCGCTGTTAACTCGTGAAACTCGACAAAAGGCAAGAAAACACTATTGACCCAGCAACGACGTCAAAAGCTTGATGTGAAATATACTACTGCAAGTGCACAATGTCAATTATTGTGCAACTTGGTCATTCTAACAGGAATTTAAGGTATTTTTCTATCTTATTAATTCTCTTATCCTAACAAGATATCTATGATGTTCTAGCTTTAAAAAGGTTGTTTTATTTAGTCTAGCTCAGCCTAGGATGTCGAATCCACTAGGTTTACACCGAAAACTTAATTTACTCCCTTCTTCTTATCTTTTTAACATGAACAATCACAATGACATTAAAAGGAAATCTTTTTAATTCAATTTTTATTCAAGCACACTAGATATGACCTAACAAGTAGCGTACAAGTGTAAATCATCAAAAGCATTGACTTTCATGAAAACCAAATTATATCGATAGAAATTTCTATAAACAAAATTCTAAGAAATAAGACCACATCCTATCAAGCATAGGCTATCAAAAGAGAAGTATAACCCATCAAAATATTAGATCTACGAATTGGTTTCTTTTAATCTTGTCATAGAAATATCGTGTCTTTTATATTATTATGTTTTCATCGTTTATGATATCAAAGTTGATAGTTGCCATCGAGAATAAAATTTGGGATTTGAATTGCAACACTCAAGATTTAGTTTCTTTACAATCAAATCAAGGTTAAATATTTTTTATTCTTGATTCTAGGGAGTGTGACGATAGAAGTATGATAAGAGCGATCCTTCTTTATTTTTGTTGATGATCCAGCAAGAACTTGAATTCTCTTTTCTCCGTAAGTTTTTCGATGTTGTTCTTTGGAGGCCTGGCATCATTTTTATAGCTAGAGGGTGCCATAACCGTTACCTCAATTTGAAGAGATCATGGTTGTTATTTACCCACAATCAAATGTACTAGAATTCTCTTTGGTGAGGTTAATCTATAAGGTTGGTTGGTTGCTTCTTAACTTTTAACAAAGCTTATCTGGTCTAACAAAATTAATTTTCTTTTAGTTTCTGGCAAAACTGGCTAATTTGATTTGGTGGAGTTAATTCTCTTTTAGCTTTCGGTGATGCTAGTTAACTTGGTCAGGCAAAGTTAATTCTCCTTTAACTTTCGACGAAGCTAAATCATTGGTGAGGTGAAATTAGCTTCTGGCACGACCAACTTGTTAGTGAGGCTAATCTTGTTTTGATGGGTCAACTTGTTTCTAGCAGGGTTATCCTCTCAGTGAGGCCAATCAGCCACTTTGTTAGTGCTTTGCTTATGAATTTAACAAACTTCACCCAGTATAATTCTGATAGCCTACAAGACCACCTTCAAAATTTTCGAGATAAATTGTACTTAGATCTTGAAATACTTTGAATCATTTTTTCTTCTTTTATGATCTTTGAATATTTTACATATTTGACTGAATGCTTCTGGTGGAATTAGCATTACCTTGCCTTGGCCTCGCTATTTGGAATGCTTCCAGCGAGGCTAATATGTGAAATCGGTCCAGCAGAGCTAAACGTCTTCTTACAACACTTCGATTACTATGTAACTAATGATGACTTCTTTAAATGCTAAGGATAAGAGCGAAAAACTGTTTCAGGTAAAGGCAAGAAACCACTTCACCTGTCTTAGCCTTTGTTTTTTAAGATTCGGGCTCTTGTTCCCTCTTCAAAAACATTTTTCTTTAGAAATCTTTCTTCCCCTTTCTCAAGGATTTCTAGATCTATGGCATCCAAAAGGGCAACGCAGTCGGTGGATGCATAGGTGACGAAGATGAGAGCCCCCTCCTTGGCAACAACTCGCCTGCCCATGGCCAATAAAATTTCTTCTTGCCGGCGTTAATGAATATGTAAATTTATTTTAATACTTGTTAAAATGCTATTTAACATCAAGGGGACTGGATCTTCATATCCTTTCCTCTTTTGCGTTCTTGAGGGTAAAAAAGAATTAGGACTGACACCCTTTCTTCTTTTGTGTTTATCTCAAAATTGCCTTTTCTTTTATTTCACTTTCAAAATCCTTCTTGAGTCCATGTGTTTGGGGGAGTTTATGAGGAAGATTGAGGAAGATACTTGGAATTTCTAAAAGGACTTAGCATAGAAGACTATGCATTGGAATAATCCTGCTAAGAAGCCCAGCACTTCGACTTCTACGAATAAGGGCAGGATCTATACTGTCAACAATTTTATAGTTATTAAAACTATGATTGTTGCTCTTACGAGGAAAATCAAGGTAATGAAAACTCCTAGTGCTCTGTAAATAAGTCAAGTAAATCAATTATAAACTTCCACATACTTTAACTCTAGAACTCCAAATCACATTATGGAGGAGTGTTCACTCCTACTTGTTCGCTCGAAAATTGGATATTTTTTTCATTACTAATTTTGATTTTTAAATACAAAAACAAAAGAAAATTATAGTAGAAAATCGAGATTACAAGAATAGGGAATAATTAATTTTGATTCACCTTTTAATTTCTGTGGGATTTGATAGCGGTGGAGCCTCGTTGATGCACTCCATTGATGGTCCGATTTAGATTGGGAAGAAGACGATTGCTCTGGAGCTCCTCCTCTAGAAACTCCAATCACTAGAAATTCTTTGGTTCTCTGAAAGCTTCTGGGCTCTCTGTCTCCGCTTCTGCTTCTCCTTTTATTTTTTATCCCTTGATATCGTGGTTAAATTCACGTAAAACGGAAACACCATGTTCAGGTGCACGCATCCCTGGACGGGCGTGGAGAAAGGCGTAGGACCCCTGGGGCGTGCACGAAGGACCTGTGCACAAGGACACCCTTTTTCTTTTCTTTTCTCTTTCTTTTCTATTTTTTCCTCTTTCTTTTCTTTTCTTCTTCCTTTTCTTTTTCGTCTTTCTTTTCTTTTCTTCTTTTTTTCTTTTTTTTTCTTGTGTTTACATAACTCCCTCCAAAGTTTTCAAAACTTCATCGTTGATTTGTTACAAATTTCAAAATACTTTGGACTCTCTTGATTTTGGCTCTGTAGTCTTCATTGTGTTGTGCTATTTTTATAGTGTACTGTAAAGCATCTTTTGAAGTCGCTATCTTCTTACTATTTTATTATTGGAGGTATACTGTTGAACCTCTCCGATGTATCAGTGATTACTTCTAGTGAATGTTTCTTGATACTGGCTATTGTACTTGTGCGGCCCAGCCAAATTTCAGTTTGTAGTTTTGCTCTAGAAAGTTTATTGTCTGTAATCAGAAATATTTTTGATGTCTATTCAAAGGCTAAGAACATGACAGACAAAGGGATAGATTTGATAGACAGGGATGTTGTTAATGTGTCTTATGGATGATAAGTAGAGATATAATGCTGACATTCTCTATAAATGATAATCAGAGGTATGATATTAACGTGTTCATAGAATGATAAGTGGAGGTATAATGTTAACGTGCTCATAGAATGATAAGCCGAGGTATGATGTTAACGTGCTCATTAGATGACAAACAGAGATATGATGTTAACGTGCTCTGTAGATAACAAGCAGAGATATGATGTTAACATGCTCAGTAGATAACAAGCAGAGATATATTAACGAGCTCGTTAGGATCATAACCGTTCAGTAACATCTAGTATGACAGATTAGAAAAAGACAGAGGTGTCATTAAACATGTCTTATGGTTCATTCTATTCAGAGGTTCAAGACTTGATAGTAATGAACTGATTAAATAGATGTAGAATTTAACTTGTTTAATCTACCCATTCAATAACATCTAGTATTACGGGATTTGAGTAAAGACAGAGGTATAATTAAACATGCCTCAAAGCTGTCCTATTCAGAGGATCTGGTCATGATAGAGATGAGATGACTAAATAGATGTGACTATTAACGTGTTTAGCCTTTGAATTTGACTATTAGAGATAACTTTTAACTTGATAGGGAGATAATTTTCGTCAGAGTTAATTTTTAACTCGATGATGCCAAAAATAAGCTCATCAGAGGCTGTAATGTTGGACTTGATAAGTGTGAGTTTGTCTTTTCTGTCAGAAATGAAAGCTTAACGTGATAGGAGATTTGATTGGAATTGATCTCATAAAGAAAAATTGATTTGATTTTGTATTCTGGTGTCAGTGGTACAACATTAATGTGACAAATATTTTGGAGAGTCACTGGCTCTGCTGGAGAAAACTGATGAGAAAAGTTTTACTATCAGAGGTGAAATCTTAACATAACAGGAGATTTAATTGGACTTGATCTCATAGAGAAGATTGATTTGATTCTATATTTAGATGTCAAAGATATAATTTTAACGTAACAAATTTCTTGAGTGTCACTGAGTCTGCTGGATGAAAAGTGATAAGAGAAGTTTTGTTGTCAGAGGTGAAATCTTAATGTGACAGGAGATTTTATTGGAATTGATGTCATAGAGAAAATTGATTTAATTTTGTATTCTGATATCAGAGGTATAATTTTAACATGACAAATTTCTTGAGTGCAACTGAATCTGCTGGAAGAAAAGTGACAGGAGAAGTTTTACTGTCAAAGGTAAAGTTTTAATGTGATAGGGGATTGATCTCATAAGAGTTTTTAGTAAACCCCTAGCCATCAACGAATTTGGTTAGCCTTTACTAATCGCCATTTGCGTTGGGCTAGCCATACTATTCTCACAGCATGATAAGGTTGATGAGAATTTTGTTTGGGCTTATATGTCAAACTTTTTCTCTTCCCTTTGCTTTAGAAGCTTTAGGTGGTGATGTATCCTTATGATCGAATAAGGATATTATTGTAACAAATTTATCACAGAATTGTTAGCAAACTCCCAGTTATCAACGGATTTGGGTTGCTTTTACTAATTACCGTATGAGTTGGACAAACCATGCTATTCCCCTCAGCATGGTAAGTTGTCGAGCATTTTGTTTGGACTTATTTGCCAAACTTTTCTTCATCTCTTTGCTTTAACAACTTTGGACAGTGACGTATCCTTATAAGGATACTATTGTGACAGATTTGTTATGGAATTTTTAGCAAACACCCACCTATCAATGGATTTGGTTTGCCTTTACCAACTATCATTTGAGTTGGGTTAGCCACGCTATTCTCCTCAGCATGGCAAGTTGTCGAGAATTTCGTTTGGGCTTAAATGCCAAACTCTTCCTCTTCCTTTTGCTTTAGCAGATTTGTGCAGTTCATGATTTTACTCCCAAAATGATGGGTTAGTGAGAAACTTGCTCTCTTCCCTTGGCGTTGACGATATTGGGCGGTTCATACTTTTACCCTCAGCATGATGGGTTTGCGAGAAACTTATTCTCTTCCCGTTGGTTTGACAGCGTTGGGCAATTCATACTTTTACTGCTAGCATGATAGGGTTAACGTGAAATTTGTTCTCTTCTGGTTGCCTTGACGATGTTGGGCAGTTCATACTTTTACCCTAGCATGATAGGGTTGGCAAGAAACTTATTCTCTTCTCGTTACTTTGGTGGCATCAGGCAGTTTATGCTTTTACCACAGCGTGATGGGATTTGCAAGAAACTTGTTCTCTTCCTGTGGTCTTGATGGCGTTGGATAGTTTATGCTTTTACCTCCAGTATGATGGATTGGTAAGAAATTTATTCTCTTTCTATTGTCTTTACGGCGTTGGATAGTTCATACTTTTACTCCCAACATTATATGGTCGGTGAGAATTTTATTTGGACTTTCATGCCAACCTTTTCCTCTATCTTTAGTCATAAAGATGTAGAATCCATTTTCATTTTGTACCCCAGTTGGAGCGTGAAGCTACACATTAGGGCGAGCCAGCATTTCTTCATTTGCTGTGTTAAAGAAAAGATCAGATGACTTCATTCCTTTAAAACTAATATTTCTTCAGGAATTTTTTATTGATGTGCATTATCATCCGGTCACCGTGTTGATTGATCAACCGGTATACTCCATTTGAGTAGATCGTCTCTACTACAAACAAACCCTCCCACTTTGACTGGAATTTGCCTTTAGTCTTATACATCAGGATCATTGGTCACTTGAATACTAAGACCAAATCACCTACTTTGAAAGTTCGTTATTTCACTTTCTTATTGAATGCTCAGAATATTCGCACTTAATAGAGCTCTATTTGTTGTTGAATTTTTAAGCGCTTTTCATCCAACACTTCTAATCCTGAAGTCGTTGGCTATACTTTTCTTCAGTAGTCATTCTTGTAGCTAATGCCACCCGAAGAGAAGAAATTTGAATTTCCAAAGGTAGCACGATCTCACAACCATACACCAAAGAGAATGGTATGATTTTTGTCAGTGTTCTTACCATTGTACGATAAACCTATAGACAAGCTCCCAATTTCTCATCCTAGTCATGCTGACTTATGGTGATAATTTCTGCAAAAGCTTCACAATGTTTTGTTGAACGTTTCTGCTTGGCCATTAGCGACCGGGCTACATGGAAACGAGAATACATTCTGTATTCTAAACTTGTCACAGAATTTGGTATAGGCCTTGTTAGTGAATTGAGAACTATTGTCGTTAATGATCCATCTAGGAACACTAAAGCAATAGATGACGTGATTTTTTATAAAGTTGACCACATCATTCATTTTCACTTCTCTTAAAAGGATAGTTTCTACCAATTTTGAGAAGTAATCAGTTATAACTAATATGAGCCGATATCCACGAGAAGATGGGGGAGTGATGGGGCCAATAATATCCATCCCCATGTCTCAAATGACCAAGTAGTCGCAGTTGGATATAGGTGCTTTGCAGCCTGATGTCTGTAATTTACATATACCTGGCAAGCATGGCATTTCTTTGCATATGCCACGGTGTCTGCCATTATCGTTGGCCAATAGAAGTCTATTTTTTTTATCCGATCTCCTAATTTAGGTCCCAGCTGGTAAGCTCCATATGCTTCGTTATGCGCTTCTTTGAGTACTACTTGTGATTCTTGTCTTCAGGGTACATCTTGATTTAATTCTACCCAGAGAATTCGTCCATGAAAAACATCCTTGAATTTGCAGGTATCGTCGATCATGATATCTGTTATTAGAGGTGGAAATTTGTTTTTGGGGCATGCTGCATTCAGATTTTGAAATCCAATGCAAATTAGGATCTTCCCATTCTTCTTGGGAACATGAATAGTATTTGTTACCCATTTAGGGTACTGTTTTTCTTATGAAGCTAATTTATATAAGTTTCTTAATGTCATCTTTGATTGAATCCATTAGCTCTGGATGGAGTCTTCTTTGATTTTGTTTTACTGATTTTACATCTAGCTTAATATTTAGCCGATGCAAAGCAACTTGAGGATATAAGTCTGCCATGTCTTCCTAATTCCAGACGAAGATGTCAATATATTCTCGGATGAGAGTCATATGATCTTCTTTTTCATTAGAAGACAAATCCTCACTTATGAATATTGACTTGGGGTTGGTTTCGTCACCCATGTTCACTCGAGCCACCTTGTTTTCAATAGGCAGTTCACGCTAATCAAAGCGTATGCTTCATTGGGCATCAAGATGTTTGACTAATGCTTCATCATGAGGAAGAGTTAGTTCATCAATTTCGTCTAGATTTAGCTGACAAATTTCATGTTTGCGGCCAGCTTGTTGAATAGTACCCCCAGACTGATGTCTAAATCCCTGTCAGAGTTTTCTACGTTTTGGCAGATCACATCCTCTATATCCAGAGAATTAGGTGTCATGACATATATCAACCCCCTGCCAGTTTTGTGATATTAATCTGATTCTTTCCCTTCGAACATGAAGGAGTGAAGTAGGTTTCAATGCTCTTTGCCACATGCAGTGCTCTTCGGATGTGGAGGTGTGCAGCACGAGCACGTGCACAGTGCTTTGCAGGCGCACTCCATACGTGCGCATAACGCCCTTGTGGGTGCAAGCGCAGATGCGCACATAGTGTTCCATGGGCACGGACGTTGTCGCACACATAAATTTAAACATGGCATTTAGATGAAGTCATACCTCATTTTCTCTATAATTCAGAATAATTTTGGTCTGTAATGATAAAACTTAGGGGCTTCGTAATCCTCATCTTCAGTATCATCGGATAGGGTTGCATATGGTCGAACCCTTCCAAAGAAAATGGGTTTTTTTTTATCGACCTGGCAAGCAGGGATTTTGATGTGTTGGTTAATATTGTCAAGCAGCGGTAGGATAATTGCGACCAATATCAATAAGTCTACATAATATTCTTTGATGCAGGACATGAATGGCCATCGATTTGATAGCTATTTGGTAAGCCTTTGTCTTTCTTGAGCTGGTTGAGATTGAACTTAGGGCAATTTAAGTCTCCAGCTATTTGACCCTTAATTTGATGAGTTGGATGCGATATGAGAAAGTTATGCCGCCACTCAGGCAACCGAAGCATCAAGTCTTTCATCGTGGATTCGTTCGTATTTCCACAATAGTTTTAAAAAGAATGTGCGCATCTTTCATGTGATGCAGACATGATGGTCGTGAGCCTCACATGAAACTTTAGCTTTTCAGTGGGTTCAAACCTAACATCATCATCACATAACTTCGATTTTGAGAGAGGTTTGGAGAGGAAGCCTCTTTCATATGTCTCATGGACTACATGACCTTGAATATAAGACTTGTGCTTTTAGCTTTCATTGCAACATGGATGCAAGCCCGAAGATGACCCCATCCAATGATTTGAATACATGCATACTAACTTTAGCCTCTTATGGAGTGAGACATGAGAGTGTCATGACAAACCTCGAATGTCATTTGAGACATGCGAGTATCATGACAAGCCTCACACAGATGCTGAAATATGCCAGTGTCATTTTAAACTTTGTATTGAGAATGAAGAATTCTTTTGTGAAACGTGGATTGCTTGAGTTGCACATCTTCATCTTCTGGATGGATGGCAAGATGTGCATCTTGCTCGGTTGAGTAACAACTGCAAAACTAGGAAGTCTAACTAGCTTTTAGCTTAGTTGAACTTACGAGAGTTCTCTTGCCATGATTGATACTTATCTCGAAATATAGCTCTATTGGCTTGGTTGATTGCCATACTGCAAGCCTTACGAATGATCTGAGAAAATGGAGAAGTTTTAGGAACTTCGTAGATCTCATTCAAAACCCCCAGTTGAATACTGAATCAATTCTTGGTGTAGAGGGAAGAATCAATTCTGTGTAATTTTCTTAACTTGTATCAAGCTGAAGTATCTTCAGATACTAGAAGGAGAATTGTCCATTTTTTTGAACCATCTAAATATTGTTGCAGTTTGCCAAATTGGCTATTGCTTAGATGATGGATATAGCCTCATATGGTCAAACCGAATCCAACACTGCTTTGTAGGATTTTGTTCACTTTCCTTACATATGAGAGTTTCTTTAGGGTTAGGAAAGAGAGCTCTTTCTTCATGTTGGACTATATGTTGATGGATGACCTTAATCAATCTTAGCATATCAAGCTCTTGTAACAAGAATAAGTTATCTCACTCTACATGTTGGTCAGTTGTCACTTTTGGTCTTTTCCTATGGTAGAGCTTCATTAAAATTGCATGCTAAAGCTAAGTCTGACTAAGGATTGTAATTTTAATGAACACGAACCATATTCCCTTGGTGGGTCGTGTGAAGGCAAGAGCCTTCCTGAAATACCAGCCCTCCCCCCTAGGTGGACCGTGCAAGGTCTCTCTAATTGCAGCATATGAGAATCATGTATTGAGGTTGAGCCTAACGTCTGCTTTGATTCATATGGGGATTAACTTCTCATCTGATTTGGTCAAGATTGGGCCGTGTCTTATACATGATCTAATTCACATTAGGCTGAGCCTCACATCTAATTGCCTGAACCTCATAACTGATGTGATATATTTACTGCAAGCGCACAGTATCGTTGTAGCGCTGTACAGGTCGTCTCATAGGGATCTAAGGTGTTTCTGCATTCCTTACTCTTTCCTTAGTCTAACGGACTAACCAAAAATTCTAGCTTGAACGTGAATTAATCTAAATAGCCTAGGATCTAGAAACCACTAATTTCCAACCATGTTCTTACTTCTATTATTTTCTTCTATTATAAAAATTCCATCTTTTTAGTTTAATTTTTACTTAAAGTATCCTAAGTATGAGCTATCAAGTGTTGTGCAAGTATAACTCATCAAAAATGCTACTTCTTATAAAAACAAACTAAATCTTTTAGATAATTCAAAGAAAAAGATAAAACCAGCAACCCCAAACCCTAACTAAGCATAGATTATCAAGAAACCTAATTCAAGTATAACCTATCAAAGTTCTAATCTTCGAGTCCTTGTATTTTAATCTTTTTTTGAAAAATCATGTCTTTATTAATTTTATTTAAGAAGAAAAATATTAGAAAATAATTACATGGCGGATCTTAGTTTCATCTACATTCTAGAGCTAATCTAATTAGCTACTCATATTTTTACTAAGGATGATCAAATTTTTATTCATGAAATGATAAACCCTAATCTAGAAAGCAGTAAAACCTAAACTAGAAAGCGATAAACTCTATCTAGAAAGCAAGTAAAAATCTCAAGAACAATGGTTTACCTCTGGAACGGTGTTGTGGCCGTTAACATTTAGTAAAAACCCTAACTTTATTAATCAGAAAACGAGTACAAAAATTCCATAATCCCGTCAAAATTCAAGGATCGGCCAATATATAGGCCTTGGAAACTAAACCCAATTTCTAGAAGAACCAAAACAACTACAAATTTACAATTAAGCCTTCGAAGAAAATTTCTGTGGAACGGCCACTGTTTAGCCGCTATTTGGCAGTAGAAACCGCCAATTAGCGGCTAAAGAAAGCCCAATTGGCCTGACATTTTTTCTACAGGAGTATATTGTCTTGTATTCATTATTGGCATGACTGTATTTAACTTTTACTTCCTACAGTAATTTGATCTTGTAGTCTCGCCCACTTTAGAAACTTTTCGGCCTTTGATTTCCTAATCCAACTCTGATTTCATGCCATCTCCTTGTATAAATCGGATTACCTGCAAAAGACACTAAAAATACCCGAGTAGTATTTATTTATATACAAAAATAGATAAAGTATGGGAGGAAAAATACAATATATGATACTCATTACACCCCCCACACCTATCTTTTGCTAGTCCTCGAGCAAAACCTAAATCTAAAAAGAAAAACAAAAATCCTAACTCACTTTTGCAGGAATCGCGATTGCACTTAGCACGTGCAATAAGCCTTTAAACCCCTAAGTTACCCTAGTGGACGAGTTGTGTCTCGTGAGGGTTTGCAGTGAATATACCCACAAAATTCAAGAAGAAAATAGATTAAGGAGTAAAGAAAAGAAAAATAAGGATAACTGAAAATCAAGAAAAATAAAAATTTTATGCAAAAGAAAGAAAAATCATCCTTTTTTTTATAATATTTTCATCAATTAGTCTCACTAATGTACAAACTCAAAAACGCATTTAAATTATCAATTTTTAAATCGAGCTCCATATCAGATACACTTATCATTTTAATCAAAAATTTAAATCTTATCTTTCAATACCTACTAACGATGATTTATTGGCTCCTATACATCTACGTGTATGTGTGATAGTTTATTTTGGTTTTGGACTCCAACTCTAACTCATGATCATCTCCTCTCTCATAACAATTTTTTTCTCTTTTTTTTTTCTTTTTTTTTAAGAATATTTCACCTTTCATGCGAATATTTATGCTTGCTTAGGCGCAACATACCCGATTACTCAGTTCATACTCTTTTCTTTTTTTTTTTAAGAATATTTCACTTTTCATGAGAATATTTACACTTACTTAGGCGCAAAATACCCGATTACTTGGATCATACTCTTTTTTCACTCTTGAGGCGATTCCTTAATACCAGGCGCACCCCATTATTTTATTCTCACTTCCTTTTTTTTGTTTTTTGTTTGTTTAGAGAGAGAAGACTTACTCATTCGTTATCATCTTTATCCTTAACCTAATAAACTATTGTGAAGTGAAAAATAGATGTATACTTGCCTCAAAACTACTGTTAGTGATATTTATTTTTTGGATTTTAATCTTTTTTCATAAAATTCAAAGTGTATTGTCCAATCTACTCTCATATCCAATTTCAAATCTAAATTTGTTCCTTTATCTGTAATTAGTTTGATCTATTGATGAAAACAAAAATTTTTTTATCATTTTTTTTGTTGGTCACCCTAAAAACTACCCAAAGTGTAAAATAAAGAAACCCAAAAACCTAAAAATAAAAATAAAATCCTAAAAATCCTAAGAAAAATAAAAATCTTCCAATACACTCCTCCACACATAAACTTGTGTATGCCCTCATACTCAAATCATTGGTGCCGTCCTCTTTGCCTTCTACTAGACTCACCGGGTGCAAGACGTGCTCGTGCTGTAGAAGACTCACCCCTATCAATTTGTTTCAACCGGTGCCAAATTTTTCCAAGACCTTGCCAGACAACATTGATTTGCTCAGTGGGATCAGCTAGCAAGTCTTGGTCAAAGAAGGCATCATTTTCCTCCTCTTGTGTCAAATCAGTGGCATATATATTCTCGTTATCAGCATGTCTGTTCCAATCTTCTGAAACAGCAGCATGATATATCACTGAAATATGTTCGGTAGCAATAAACACGTGTGAAAATATTTTAAATAGGTAAGTATTTTAATCTGTATGTAGGTTTTAATCATATAGGTGAAAATATTTTAAATAGCAGTTGCTAAAGAGATAATCAACAGTCCTGAACAGAGTTTAGTATCTTGATTAGATAACATAGTGCAAGTCACAATGAAAAAAACTCTCCTTATATCTTTAAAACTAGTACAGGAGGACATCTAGGCGAATAGGTAAGAAGTATATACTTATAGCTCTTCAATGAAAACTTGATGCGACATTTTTTTTTTCGTTGATAACATAGTTTAAGTATACAAACAAAGGGTCTTAGATTTAACATCCTATAGGAAAAATGCAAGCTCACACATAGTTTTTACCTTTTTTTTAAGCAAAATGGCAGGTGGAAGCCCTCCGCATTCCATTAGTAAGATGATAATAGAACTATATAGATATAGAGGTTTATCACCCATACAGATGATTCTCATATTACATTGATCCTTACACAAAAAAAAAGAAAGAATACAGAAAAAGGAAAGGCATCCCTAAGTTAGTCTTCAAGCATGGTAGTGGCTATACACTCACGCGAAAACTTGCTAGAATGCTGCTAGTCAAGTAGGGAGTCTGAGTTATCTCCTGATGATCCTCCTGAAATCCGGGCACGCTCCTCATTTGAAAGTATATCTGGAGCAAGTTCCGAGAGGAGAACCTTGCGGTTGGAAGCTGAAACTGTGATTTACCCTGTCTGATATAACTGTTCCCCTCTTTTCTCCTTCAGTCTTTTGCTTCTTCCGCTATGAGTGATGGTAGGAATCATCTTTCTGTCCTCAGCAGTTTCCATCACTAGAACAGGCTCCTCCTGTCTATTAGTAATGGAATCTTCTTCCATTGGGCTCAATTTAGGGCCCTTGTCATTCTCTGTCTCTATGAGCATCAGTCTATCAAAAGAGGGTAACACTGTCTTTTCCTATGCAGTTCTTTCTGCATCCTGACAATTGGATATGTCTCTTGCCTTGATCTGGAGTCTCTTCCTATCCCATATCCTCTTCGGAAGGCGATAGGCTTGTCTCCTTCGTTGTTTTCTAGTAGTCAATGATTGTTCCCCTTTCATCACATTCTCCAACAATTTGGCAATTGTATCTCTAGCAAAGTCCTTATTCAGTTTTTTAAGAGTTGTGAGGAAACTCATGTAGTCATTTTGAGAGCCAGTGGTCTGAGAACAACCTGCAGTTTCTCCATGCCCCAAATTATCATGCAGTCCCTCATTCTCCAACGAATTTCCAATATTTGTGTTATTATTATTTTTCGGCTAGGTCCCCACACTTTGTACATTACTTTCAGCTGATCCCGTTCTTCCCTCAGGCCACTTATCCTTCATGTGGGCCCCACTCTCAGTCGCTGGCTTGGTGGAGCAGTCTTCCGTGTGGACCACATCTCCATCTTGCGCTGACCTGGACTGTCCTTCACCTGGCCACTCAAGCCCATGATCTTCCATGCGGGCCCCACTCATATTTTTTAATCCGTTGAAAGAGATGCTTTGAAATGCAGGTTTGGCTTGCCCGAGGAAGCTTCCTCGGCTTTCCCCCCAAGTATTAAATGCCTTTGGACTCTTCCTCTCCCCTCCTCAGAACTTCCATCTAGCTTTCCTCTTTCTTCCTCCAAGAACTCCTCCCTCTTCTTTCCTAAAATGAGTCTCTTTCTCTTCCCATTTCGAAAGGTCTAAAATCAGTCGCCCCTTTTCATCCCTGTAGATAAAGCCAAGGCTTGACCTGCCCCTATTTTCCCTTCTAATGTTTTCTTTTCCTCCTCTTTAGGGAAAGTCCGTTGTGGATCACCCTTCTAATGTATTTCCACCCGATGGGAGTAAGTATATCTCTATTGGTTTGTTAGGGTCCTCTTTCCAGATGTGATGATTTCTTGGGTTTTTCTAAAAAAACACCCGAGTTTCCTTCCCTTTGGGCCTCATGAAGTCTGTCCCTATCCATCTGCTTTCTGTACTGGTCAGTGCCCTGCTCGCCTCTGATTCCCTTTGACCAGTGGTCCCAGGTTTTTGGTCAACCCTCTTCCACGTATAACTTCTCCGAGCTATGGCGGGATGGACTGTGATTCCGCACTGCAGCTGATCAAATGAACCGATCTTGCCAGTGGTGGGAATCCCCCTTCCTCCAACGAGGAGTCGGTTTTCTTTGGGACTGTTGGCAAAATTTTCTAATAACGAGATCATCTATCGTAAAGAGAAAGATCCGTGTCTCTGAACTAAAAAAAAGAATAGAACGCAACACTTATAAGGTCGTGTTTTATCTTTTAAAGTAACCAAAATATGGGTGATTAATCAGAAGGAGTCTCAAGTCTAAAAGCTCAAGATCTACGTTCCAGTTGGAATATCGCTAAAAGCTACGAATCTAAAATCTGAGATCAGCATTTCAGCTACATTAGAAGAGCCACTAGTCTAAAGTATGAGATTCGCGTCCCAGTTTTATTTTAGAAAAGATCCGCGAAGCTAAGATTTGAGATCCACAGTCTGATAAATCTGTGAATTTAAAGTTTAAACTCGGGCTATAAACAAAACAGCCACAAACCCAAGGTTTAAGGTATACGCTCTAGTCATAGTCAAAAGAACCATGAATCTAAGGTTTGAGATTCGTGCTCTGCATTTCAGCTACGATCTAGAGAATTGAGGATGCCAGTTACGGCTTCTCGAAGATTTAACAAAAATTCACCAGACCACAGAGCGAGAAGTTAATACTCAGATCATGAAGGCTAACAGTTGAGCGGTTACAACTGCACTACTTAGATCATGGAGACCAATCGCTGAACGGTTACACTAGCACTACTCAGATCGTGGAGGCCAATGGCTAAACAGTTGCATCAGCTCAAGAGCTTCGAAATCTCTATAAAGAGCCCGAACAGAGTCAGAAAAAGGGGATGAAAAAGAAGGAGAATAAAAATTAGAGATCAGTAGATCAGTACGATATAGAGAGTTCTCTTGCTATTGCTATCAGGAGTTCAAAATCTTTGCCAACCCAAGAATTTGCGCGGAGTGTCAACGAAAATCAAGATCGTCCTCCACAGCTACCCTAGAACTCAGCCTTAAACAAAGAGGAATTCAATCTTCCTCATCTTCTATAAACGGAAAACTGTTGAAGTTGTAATCTCTTATTGAGAAATTCAATAAAAATGACATTTGCAATTTTCCATGGTGAACAGAAGATTGGTGACTCAACTGGGGAACTATATCATCTCTAGTGATATGGTGGTAGCTCAATCCGACCGCATTCTGGTTGGCAGCATGGTCGACTTGCTCATCATTGAGGTCGACCAAGAGAAATATGAAGAATTCATTTCTTCCAGCTCCAGAAGCCCAAATTCCTTACGAAAAATTCGTAAGTTTTTTAACAATTCGACCTCTGAAGACGTCTCAAAGACAACTATCCGATCAAAGGATTCCATGGACCAAGTCGGTCCAAATGAAGACTCCTCTCCTTCACCAATAATGGACATAGGGTCAGCTCCTGCTAAGACCCATGATCTCCTTAGAGAAATGGATTAGGATCCCCATGATAATAAGGGGAAGTGATTATTGTCTGCTTATCAAAAAGATAACACGAAGAAGAAGGTCCCTCTCACTCGTACAATGAGAAGGAACCTGAGAAGAAGCAAGACTCATGCTCTCCTCAAGGCCATGCAGCAACAGAAAACTGTCGAACCACCATCGCAAAGGCCTGTCGTACAAGTATGGAGGCTGAAGTGCGAAGGTGTGGTTCCAGAGAGAAAAAAGAATCAAGATGCAGAAGGGTTTACTCACGTTTCTTATAGGAAACAGCATACACCCACCAGATTTATTTATGATTACAAATGCGGTGTCTACATTCGCATTCCTATTACTAGAAGAGAGCCCCATCCTCATGCCTCTAGAGGAAAACATGACTTCTATGATCACGTTCTTAAAAGTGGACACGAATCTCAAATTCGCGTAACAACTGGAAAACGTAATCCAAAGAAGCGTGATTTTAAAGAAGAATCTACTTCCAAGGCAGAAGTTCCTTCTGTTCCAGTTAAGGTAAATTTTGCTCGAGAGATCTTCAAAGGGATAGAGACTCCTATTCCGAAAATATCTTTTGGAGGTAAGCCACCACTATCGATCAAAAGGGTTCTAACACAAAAGATCTTAGGGAACTTCTTAATAAAAGAAAAGAAGAATCCCAAGCATCTCAGTGTCATTGTGAACAACTGATCAATGCAGTACTATCGCACTATCACTGTGTGGCCGCTACTCCTGCTAGACAGTCAGTTTTTAATCGACTATCTTCATCTCAACCTTTGAAGAGAAGAAGACGTAATAAGCAAGAGTTCTCCGAACCTGAGTATCCTGAAATATCATCTACCATGATAAATCTTGGGGAGAGAAAGAAGAAATAGAAGACAAAGAAAGTTTCCAAAAAGAATACTTCTGATTTTGAACACTCTTCGAGCATGAAGAGTGTGTTTAGTGATGAACGAGGTATTTTTCAAAACACTCGACTTAGAAGGAGAGTTGCAAGCCCAATAGACTACAGACAAATAGCCGAAGTCTCTTCCGACGAAGAAGACACAGCCAAATCAATCATGGCTGAATCGCAGACGTCTAATTCATTCCTTGAAGACTCCACTTCCGCATACATGGCACAGAATAGTACTCTAGAGAAATTTATGCGGAGGATGGATGAACAAGATAGGAGTATTCAACAATAGCAAAATACTATCAGCGAGATTAAAAACATGCTGCATATTTTGCTGGAATTGGAGAAGACAAGAATGAAGAATACAAGAGGATCTTCTTCAGGACATCCACCTTATGACCCAAAAACTAACAAAGGGAAGAATATAGAAGGAGAAGGTCACATTCCCCATACAAATGAAGATAAAGATAATGAGGGGTCATCATGAAGATGAGGACAATCGCTCTACGCATTCTCATCATCAAGAAAGAATCCGAAATCAAGAAGGGAATGCAAATACCATTTGGATGGAGAGCTTTCAAAATCAATTAAATACTCTCATGCACAAGAACAATTTGCAGGAGTTGGGCATTGTAAGGCCATATCCGGTGGATTTGGAAAGTGTGCCATTCCCAGAGAATTACAAATCGTTGAAGCTCAAGTCATTCGATAGTAAAGGGTCACCGAACCAACACCTTTACTACTTCAAGTCTCAGATTAGGCATTTGACTGGAAATGACCCAATTATTACATGAGTATTTGTTAGCACCTTAATAAGGCTAGCATTTGAATGGTTCCGGAGATTAGAACTAGGAACCATCAACTCGTGGAATAATATGGAAAAAACCTTCTTGACAAGATTTTATGAAGATGATATGGAAGTTTCAATGCCAACACTTATAGCTAACAAGCAGAAAAAAAGAGAGTCAGTTCGGGACTTTATAAAAAAATTCAGAAATGATTCTCTCAGATGTCCGTATGGAATTCCAAAAAAAAACTTGGTAGAAACTTATCGACATAATCTCTCGACTAAAGTTCTAGCTAGAATAGGAGCCGTAAAATCCTCAACCTCGAAAGATCTCGCGTTACAAGCTGAAGAAACTGAAGAGATGACACAAAGACTCGAAGAGGAAGAAGGAGGAGGAGAAAAATAAAGACAAAGTAACAATCATAGGTCTCGATACAAGGGACATAAAGAGAAAGAAACAATGGTAACTGATACTTCGTAGTCAACAAAGCCTTCTCCAAAATCTACTCCTCAATCACGGTTTCCTCAAAAGCAGTATGCTTTTAAAGATGAGCATACCAAAACCATCTTCAATTTGCTCATGACAAAGAATATGCCAAAACTACCAAAGTCTAAGTGCCCTGAAGAAGCAGAAAAGGTTAATGATCCTAATTACTGTGTGTATCAAAAAATCATTAACCATCCTACACAGAATTGTTATATTCTCAAAGATAAGATTTAGGCTTTAGTGGATGCTAAAGTCATTAATTTTCAAGAGCACCAGAAGAAAGTGACTGCAAATATGGTGACTTTCAAATTCGGTAAAGCGCCAGATTGGATAGAGTCAACAGTTCAAAACGGAGTGCAACCTATTCTCAAAGGCATGATGAAGATTATAAATTATGATCCGCATCAGCAGCAAATGAAAAGATTATGTCCTTTCGAAACTAATAAAGAAGAAATAATATTGGTGCATCTAGATCTTCTCGACGATAAGCAATGGACTTCAAGCTCATCCAAGGGGAAGCAAAATGGAAAGGTTCTTACTTCTAATGTTGTCACTATAATCCCAGAAGACGATATGAATACTCCTACTCTGATAGACTTAGAACAGGAGGCTGGAGATTCTCTAGCGATTAACGTGGATCAACCTATCTCTGGAACCCATTCAGGGAGTGACTGCTTGAAGAACTATGAGTAGGTAGCAGAACCGCAACCACCTCTAGAGAAGAACAAGTAAAAGGAGCTTAAATTTGATAAAGCTCTCAAAAGCAAAGGTAAAGAGGTTACAGAAGATTCCAAGAAGTCATTCTAGTTTGATATATTGGCACAACTGGCCATTATTCCTGCAAGAATTACTTTGTATGAGCTCCTAAAACTCTCTAAACTGACTAGAGAAGTTTTAAGAGAAACTTTGCAAGATTCTGAAGTGTTTCTGGTGCAAGTTTCAGAAACAATTGACAAAGAAGAAGAAGTCTGTGCGGTATGTCATCAGATTTCAAGAGAATAGATCCCTTGCATAAGTTTCTCTCCAGAGGATATGCAGGTCAAAAATAATAAACATCATCGCCCTTTGTATTACGAAGGATACATAGGGTCATCAAAAATCGACCACATTCAAGTTGATCCGGAATCTGCTTTGAGTATAATGTTGCAAAGAATGTTACGGTATCTTGGGGTCCCAATGAGCAATTAGCAACAACAAATACTACTATCTTTGGATTTAATACCAATGGTAGTAGACCGATGGGCAAAATAAAGCTAAAATGCAAAATTAGCGATTTAAAGACGGAAGGCACATGCTATGTGATAGATGCTGACACATCTTATAATCTTCTGCTTGGAAGGCCCTAGATCCATAATAATATCATTGGTCCATCTACACTTCATCAGTGCATAAAATATGTGCATAAAAGTGGGAATGTGAAGACTTTGGTGGTAGAGAAGCAACGCTTTAAAAGAGTTGAAAATTACTTTACTAATGTGTTGCTATATCAAGATACGCTTGATGCCTCAAATCAACCTACTCATGATGCATTTGATAATGGTGACGAAGCTGACACAGAATCAGGATCCGAAGATTCGGAATTCGATGATGTAAGCTGGGATGGTGAGCCCATTTAATAAGCCTTGAAGTCCTTGATGTAGATGACATTGTTCACTCTGACGGTGAATGGATAATAAATAAAGACATAAAGTTTGCTTATTCTTCTGGTGTTGATTCTGAACCCTCAAGTATCAGTACTGATGTGGTCAGTGATCATTTAGATAAAATGTACTCTTTAGCTTCTTTTCAAGCACCCATCCGATCATCCTTTTATGAACAAAGTGATGACGATGAAAATGCGAATGAAGTCATTTTCGAAATTCCTCCTAAGGATAAAATTCAGAAACCTATAATATTTGGAAAAGCAAATGATAAGAGTAAAATAAAATATTTAGATTCTGAAGAAGAATAGGAAAATCCCGAGTTCTTCCATTATAATGAAAATTCTCATAAATTAATGAGAAAAATGGGATACAACTTAGCTGATGGCAGGGGGTTGAATTTTGGAAAAGGAAGGAAAGCAATCCGCCAACCCTACGTTCCAAAAGAAAAAAATGTCAGATTATTACCATAAGACTTGCAGGGGATTGGAATATGTCACCACTCCCGAACATCTTTCAGATGAAAAATCTGAAGAAAGACAACCAGATCACTCATCAGAATAATCTTGCTGGGATTCAGATGTTAGTATCGGCATAATTTTTCATGAAGTTTCTGTTAACATGGTCTTTGTGACCAAAGAAAATGAAGACATTGATGAAACTCCGCCAATGAAGGATGACACTTGGGCCAAGCATCTTAATATGAAGTGGGAAATTTAGTTTGAACAGCGGGAACCTCCGACTGAAGATAAAGTAATCCAAGTAAATATGGGTGATGAAATGAATTCTAAACCCGTATTCATAAGCGAAAATTTATCTTTAGAAGAAAAAGAAGAACTGATATCCCTCCTTCGCGAATATATTGATGTTTTCGCTTGGAATTATGAAGATATGCCAGGATTAGATCCAAAAGTTGCAGTTCATAAGCTAAACATCCGATCAGATGTAAAACCGATAAAACAACAATAACGAAGATTCCGTCCAGAAATTATGGAGGCGATCAAGATTGAAATTAAAATGTTGATCGAATTGGGTTTTATTCGCGAAGAACAACATCCTGATTGGGTTGCAAATATAGTTCTTGTGACCAAAAAGAATGGAGAGATCTAGATCTCCATTGATTTTAGAGATTTGAATGAGGCATGCCCAAAAGATGAATTCCCATTACCCATTACAAAAGTCATGATAGACAATACTTATGACTATAAACGCATGTCATTTATGGATAGATTTTCAGGATACAATCAAATCAAGATGTACCCCGATGATGAAAAGCATGCATCCTTTATAACACCACTTGGAGTGTACTGTTATACGGTCATGCCATTTGGTTTAAAGAATGCTGATGCCACGTATCAACATGTTATGAACACAATATTCCAATAATACCTACGAAAGATAGTAGAATACTATGTAGATGATCTGGCAATTAAAAGTAAGAACAAGAAAGATCATCTTCGTGACTTGAGGACAATGTTCGATCTTATGCGGAAACACCAGCTTAAGATGAACTCTACTAAATCTTTTCTAAGAGTTTCTAGTAAAAAATTCTTTGGTTTTGTGGTAACTTCCAAAAGAATTCATCTTGACCCAGACAAAATTAGGACAATCCGAGATATGCCTCCTCCTAAGAATCTTAAAGAATTAAGAGGACTACAAGGCAGATTGGCATATATCCGCAGATTAATATCAAATTTATCTGTCTTTCACAAGATTAATGAAGTAAGGACTGTCATTTGTTTGGAATGACGCATGCCAAAAGGCTTTTGAAGAAATGAAGGAATATCTCACTAAACCTTCTGTACTCATAGCTCTAGTCTCAGGGGTACCTTTCCTGTTATATGTTAGAGCTATGGATCATTCCTTGGAAGCTTTATTGGTACAAAAGAATGAATTGGGTCATGAACAAGCTATTTATTACCTCAGCAGAATGATGATTGGGGCTGAACATCGATATAATCCAGTGGAAAATGAATGTTTAGCTTTAGTGTTTGTGGTTCAGAAAATGCGACACTATTTAGTTGGACAAACAATTCATGTTATATCGAGAGTTAATCCTTTAAGGATATTAATGACTAAACCAGGGTTGTTAAATTCAAGACTGTCCAATTGGGCTATTTTGTTATCACAATATGATATGCATTTTGACCCGTGAAAATCAATTAGGGATAGGCTATAACTGATTTTCTAGCTGAACACCCAATTCCAGCATCCTCAAAATTGTATGAAGAAATTCCTGACGAATTAGGTGAAGGAAATTTAGTTCTGAAGAAAGACATTTCGCGAGAAGATGCTGAAGTAAATGCTGTTACAGGGGATATATGGCAGCTTTTCTTCGATGGTGCTTCCAAAATGGGATCCGAAGGAAAGATGGTAGCAGAAGTAGGAGTTATTTTTATTTCTCCTTACAACCACATCATTCCTTGAGCGTATTCATTGATAGGTTCATGTTCCAATAATGTTCTGGAATATAATGCCCTCATAATTGGTTTGAAAATACCTAAACAACTGGGGGTAAAGTAATTAGAAGTACATGGGGATTCCCAACTTGTTATAAATCAAGTCAAAGGAGAATACGATATCAAGAATGAAAACCTTCTGCCATACTATCAAGCAATAATCAAAATAGCTGATAGCTTCGATGGTTTCTATATCAGTCATATAAAGCACCCTCAGAATAGCTACGCAGATTCACTGGCTTTCTTAGCTGCTACCTTAGCATTACCAAAACATGCTAAGAAGCAAATTACAGTAGGAAGTAAAGAATTGTTCTGTCCAAGGAATGAACATGAGGCTGAATTAAAGAAGTAAAAAAGAAAGTGAGGCATGTGTTTTTGAGTCAAATCTCGAACCAAGAGATTGGCAATTCCCTTACATCGATTATGTTCTTTATGGAATATTGCTTGAAGATCCTAAAGAAGCCAGAGCAATTCAAAGAAAGACTATTCGATTCTATTATAATGTTGAACTCCAGACATTATACAGTAAAATACTATGATGAGATTTTACTTCGTTGTCTTTCCAATCAAGAAGCTCGGGAATCACTCGAAGAAGCTCATGATGGTATCTGTGGAGCACATCAACCAAGACCAAAACTTTGGAATAGACTCTGAAGAATGGGTTATTATTGGCTCAAGATGATGACAGATGCAGTCATCTACGCCAAGAAATGTAGAACCTTCCAAGTACATGCGGATTTTATAAATCAAGCTCCAGAATATCTCCATCCGACGGCTACATCATGGCCATTTGAGCAATGGAGAATGGACATTATTGGATCAATTTCTCCACTATCAACAAAAGGACATTGGTTCATTCTAGCTATAACAGAATACTTCTCGAAGAGGACTGAAACTGTTTCTCTAACCGAAGTGAAGTCATCAGTTGTAACCAAATTCATTAAACATCATCTGCTATATCGCTTTGGGGTGCCCAGAAAAATTATTCATGACAACGGATCTCAGTTCGTGAGTCAATCATTTTCTAGATTTTGTAATAAGTACAGAATTGAGAATGTGGCTTCTTCGCCATATTATCCTGCAGCCAATGGTTTGGCAGAAGCCTTCAACAAAACCATTGTGAAGCTCCTCAAGAACTTTGTTTCGTCAAACCAAAGAGACTGGGATGAAAATCTTGGAGAATGTCTTTGGGCATATCGCACCACTGTCAGAGCTCCTACTAATGCTACATCATTTTCTTTGGTGTATGGGTCGGAAGAAGTCTTGCCACTAGAGATCCAAATTCCGTCATTATAAATTGTATTGACAACCAAAATGACACAAGAAGAATGATATCAACAAAAACTCCAAGAGCTAGAAGCTCTGGATGATGAACGACTGGAAGCTCAATAAAGTATTGAACTATATCAAGATCGAATCTCCAGAACTTTTAACAGAAAAGTCAAGCAGAGAACTTTCAAAAAAAGTGAGCTGGTCATTTCGGTGAGGAGACTGATCATAATTAATCAAAAGTCTAGAGGAAAGTTTCAGTCAAAATGGGAAGGAATTTTTGTCATTGATGCGGTCTATTCTAATGGCGCATATCGGTTGGTAAAACCGAATGGCAATAAAATCATGATACCAATTGAAATTAAATTTCTGAAGAAATATTATTCTTAGTAAAAATTGTGGAGCACCAGCTGTAATATAGTATGGGTAGTTCAATGCAAATGATGAATCAAGTTTATTTGTAACAGGGGTTCATTAATGAAGATTCGCAATTCTGGACTAAAGAAAATACCTCTAGTGAATCAAAATTTCCTTTCCTCCAAATTTGCTAAGTTAAAAAATATCTCTAGCGAATCAAAATTTCCTTTCCTCTAAATTTGCTAAGTTAAAAAAATACATCTGGCGAATCAAAATTTCCTTTCCTCCAAATTTGCTAAGTTAAAAAATACCTCTGGCAAATCAAAATTTCCTTTTCTCCAAATTTTCTAAATTAAAAAAATACCTCTGGCGAATCAAGATTTCTTTTCCTCCAAATTTGCTAAGTTAAAAAATACTTGGGCGAATCAAAATTTTCTTTCCTCCAAATTGGCTAAATTAAAAAATACCTCTAGTGAATCAAAATTTCCTTTCCTCCAAATTTGCTAAGTTAAAAAAAATACCTCTGGCGAATTGGCTATGTTAAAAAATAGCTCTGGCGAATCAAAATTTCCTTTCCTCTAAATTTGCTAAGTTAAAAAAAATATCTCTGGCGAATCAAATTTTTCTTTCTTCCAAATTTGCCAAGTTAAAAATACCTCTGACAATTCAAAAGCTGTTATAGTATAAGTCACTGAACAGCGTAAATTTTAACTTGATCAGAAAGTTAACAGTTACTTCTATCCTGATTCAAAAAATTGATTCCTTCGCAGCAAAATTTATCTTTGGGCGATTGAATAATGATCTCAATATTCATCAAGTTAACAGTTACCTCTAATGATCAATACCAAAATCATTCATCAAGTTAATGGTTACCTCTGGTTGAATGATAAAACTATATCTCTTTATTCATTATCAAATCAAAATTACAAAGAGTTCCTTTGCATCATATAACCAATGAGAATAAGTACAAATCATTGAGTCAAGAGAACATTAAATTTTTCGTCAACACCTAAAGGATGGCTTAAAGGTAAAAAGTTTGCTTCTGTAGCCTCCTCCTATCGATGGTTAAGGACCTTCAAGTTGGTTCGCTCAGTCACAATCAACGTCACCAGTGACTTGATCAGTGCAAAACTGGGTGCACCAAATGCATACCTCAACGTACAACATGAGGAATTGCTGAAATTGAGTGTCGCCCATAACCATCTAGCATCCTTGCCTTGAAGGATTCTAGGCAAGAAATAGAACAATACCACAGACCCGTACTCATAACAAGAGAAATTTACCTTAATTAAGGAAAATGACTACGGTCATAAGGATCTTCCCAATAGAATACTCCTTCAGGTTGATGCTGTCTAGAGGTTTTGTAACATGCCAGCCCTAATCCATTACCTCAATTGAGAGGAGCTGCACGAGAAAATCGAATCTGAAAGAGTTTCAAAAAGTCAGAGAGGTGAAAACTTTTCTCAAGTCAGAATGAGTCTCTATGAGAAAAATCTAGCGCCTTATATAGAGGATTCCGTGATCAAAACCTTCAGTTAGAAGAAGATATGGGCGAAATCTTCGGTTGAGATCCTTGCTCCAAATCTTAACAAAATTTATTATTGTTGTATGAGGTGCTTAGATATCGGTGCCAGAGGAACTAAGATCTTTGATTAAAGTCCTATCATTAATGGAGGCATGCAACGCTTAGATTTTTGCACCAAAAAGGTCAGATTAAATGAATGGAAAGTCATTCCATAACTTGCAGATTTTATGTAGCTGCTGCGAATTCTTAAGCAGAATAGTTATGTAAATTCGCAGACTTACAAATGTTAAGTTGCAAGTCTAATACAAATTTGCGGACTTCCAAATGTAAAGTGGAAACTCTGATGCAAATTTGTGGACTTCCAGATATAACCTCGCAAGTATTACACAAATTTGTGAAGACAAGTACAAAGTTGCATGTTTAAAGCACAAAATTATATCTAATATACAACGACTGAGAAGTGTTAAAATCTACATAGATTAAAGTCGAAGGAATTCTTTAGAGATTTTCATTAATCAGAAATTGATGAAAAGATTACATGGGTTCCTTGGAAAAAAAAACTTCATTATAGTTCAGTGATTCTGAAGAGCCTTTATATTTTCCTCAGCATCACTAATTTCTTATTGGAAAATCTCATAAGCCTGAATAGCAGCTTGTCGGTGCAATTCTTCTTCGCTGGCAATTGTACTTCTTGCCGAAGCAGCCTCTAGTGCTTCTAATTCAGCTTGTATAGCGTGAAGATTTTTAGTTGCATTGTCACACTATCTAGACAAGTCCATGAGATTCTTCATTGATTCTTCAGCTCTTTAGTGATTTTAGCCAAGAAAGCTTGGGCTTTAGTGATGGATTCCTGAGTTCTGGCAATGGCTTGATCATGGTCCTTGACAATTGAAGTAGCATTCTCTACCTGAAGAACTAGAGATTGACTGTTCAATTGGCTCTTTTCAAAACAAGCCTTGCAAGTATCAGCTTTCTCCTTAATTTCCTTTTGGAACTTAAGCTCTTCCTCCATCAGTTTCTGGAAAGTAGCTTCAAATATTTCAGATTTATCCGTGCTACGTGATCTTGACAAAAATTCAGCATGATTCTGAAGTTGAGCTATTATAAGTCTGTAATGAGCGGCTTTTTCTTCTCCACCAATGCTAACTATACTAGTCAGGTAAATGTTAAGAATATTAGCGATAGAAGAGAAAGAGACCCCCTTCAAGACATTATCAATGCAGCGATCCAGAAAATGAAGGAAGATTTCTACTAACTCTCAGCAAGACAGTTTCAAAAGCATCAATCTTCGCGTGAGAAGAATCAGCAACAACTGGAGTAAGTGTAGTCTGAACTGTACTTTGCTGCAAAGAAGCAGTAGTACCAATATCAGAAAGAGCAGAGCTCCTAGTAGTTTCAACAAGAGAAGCAGCTTCAACGTTCTCAACAGAAGTAGCAACTATAACAACTGTACTCGGGACAACAGGTATGGCGGTCTCTATCGAATGAGCCACTACTTCCAGAGTGTCAGCAACAGAAGCAGTGATCTCTGTTACCCCGTGGGCTTTTTCAGAAGTAACTTTCGCAATAGTGTTATCCGGTGGAGTGTTCTCTGCATCCATATGCTCTGAAGCTGGAGTCGAAGGAGGAATTGCTAAAAAAAGATAATAATAATAGAAATGATGCAGTTAGATGATAAAAAAAATATGATGAAAATCTTGACATAAGTAAAGTTTAAGAGTAAACCTTGAGATTGAGCACTGGATTCTCCAAGCCTATATACTTCAGCTCTTTCTTCTTCCATCAAGAAAACATATTTACCATGATCTGACGGAGGAGTGGAAGAACGAACATCATCATTGTCAATGTCATCATCATCATCATTTCCCCAATCATCAGGATCTCCTGAAAGAGGTATTGTCTTTAAAGAAGAATCTGATGCACGGACTTCCCCAATTATTTTCACTTCATCATCAACAACGGTTTGAGATGTTGGATGAGTGAGGGTCGCAGAATCCGTTTGTGAAAGAAGAACAGTAGAAGAAGGATCAGCTACTAAAGCAAGATCACTAGGGAAAACAAGTCCCTGACTTCTACGTTTCTTAGAAGAACGAAGAATTAGAGTTGAATCATCTTCGTCCTCCTCTGGCTCTTCTTCAATTGTCTCAAAAGCCGAACTAAGTTCTGCTGCACTGGCTGGAGACGATAGGTCTTGCGAAATGATAGGTAAGTCACTGAGATGCCTCAATCTTTTCTGCTTGTACAAAAGCTTCACGGGAGGAGATTTTGGTTGAGGAGAAGTCTCTTTCCTCTCAGGAAGTTGAGTAATATCAAGAGAGACAGACTAATTTGATGGAATCATAATAGTATTATCTTCCTCTCGCTCTTGTACCCTTAACTCCAAATCTTCGAAAAGGTACTCTTCTCCAAAGTCCTCCATCCCAGTGACCTTCTTGCTGCCTGCCTCCTTTTGAGCATACCATGCTCTAATGTCTCTTAAACAAGTAAGGTTTGCATTGAAATTTTGAGGCAAGGAGTTTGCAGCAATATACCATTTACAAAAACTAAAACTCATGTATGAGTTTGGAGTCTTGATTAGAAGGTCAAATCTGACTTGTGTACCACCAGAAATGAAATGGAATCAAACTCGAGCTCCTTCAAACAAATTATCAACAAAGCTTATCTCTTTGTTGGGATTCCCAACATATATTTGATCATACCCAAATTGTCGAGCAAAGCGACTTGGATAGTAAGACTCTATGTAACAATGGTTTCCTAGGCGGAGAACCAAATGCCCTGAGCGAATATTTATTAATCACCGAAAACACCCAGGGGACAAAGTTGTGAATTTGTCAGCATCAGCTGTATCCACAAATTCTTCCCCATATCGAGCGTTTGGAAAATATGGGAAACACTTAAACAATTCATAATTTGCGTGGAAACAAAGTGTTTTGCGAATTGCGTCCATATAACCCCCCCCCCTTCCACTGCGACCTTTCGTAGTGCTGCATTTTGGGGGAACTTAGATCTATCTGTGAATCAACTAGGCTCATCAAAGGAGGACAGTGTAGAACTAACCAAGCCATCAAATAGGTGTAAGGAAGTTCTACGCGCAGATTAGGAGTCTTGATGACCAATTCTCCTTTGTTGTTCTACTCCTTGACATTGCAGAATTTGTCAATTAATTTCTTAGCCCGCTTTGGATGCTGCATACCATCGCGGATAGTAAGCTGAGCCTTTGGCCGAATGCAAGCAAGATAGTCGGATACACTGCTCTAACAGGTATAGTTTCCTGCTATAGAATCACACATTTCTTCAACCAGAGCATCAAATAGCCTACCAGAGAAGATGGATCGGATAAAGGTTGAATAGCCTGATAGTGAAAGCTTTCAAAAGATGTCCCGGCCTTGAAGACATCCTTGTCAGATTCGGCGACATATGCATCTGTCCCGAAATCAGTAATTCTTCTTTCGACCTCCTTTTCAGAAGCTGGAGGGAGACGGGTGAAATTGTAGTTATTCTTTAAAAATTTGGGAAGAAAATATTGCAGCCACTTCTTCTGCTTTACATGACGAGTGCCAGACATATGAGCGCAGATATGATAATGGCAAAACAATTCCCAGTAAGTGTTATAGATCATGGGGTGATGAGTTTTCAGTGAATGAAGCTCTTCTCCCGTAGGGACATATTCTTCATACGGAATATCTCCCATAGGCAGTCCTAAGACTTCGTACATCTTGTGCAAAGTAAACCCCAGTTCGCCGCGAGGAGTAAAAAATGTACAAGTATCAGGATTATATAGTTCCAGTAAGAAAAAAAATAGAATCTGCTAGTAGGGATACCATACTGAACTACCCTGATAGCGCAATAAAGGTTCGCATGTTGAAGCTGATCTCTAAAAAGGCTTCAAAAAGAAATCAGTCAGAATTGCCCATTCTCATTTGGAAGAGCAATGAACCCATCCAGCAGGACGAAAGTCTTGAACTGAAAATTTTCCTTACACGCCAACAAAGCGGTGCAGAAAGGTCTGAGCAACTATGGGTGTTTCACCCAGTGGAATATCTTGCTTGAAAGATCCTGGAAATAACCGACAAAAGTATTTTCCAGTAGAGCGGGGAAAAGCACCTTGTGCATTGAATGCGCCCAACAGAATGCCATCTTGCAGCTTATTTAAATGTCATTCCATTGTTGTAGGGATGGAAAGAGATTGGAGATACAGGAACGGGTAAGACCTCTCCATGTCAGGCAGAAATAAGTTTCGATCATTAACTTGACAAAGCCATTTATATTCTCCATCATCCAAGCAATCATCAGGGTTTGAGAGATGATCGCCAAATAAAAAAGCAGGCTTGTTTAACAAAGTCCTATCCTTTCCTTCAAAATTAGTAATGGTCATCAATTCTCGCAATGTAAGGAAAGTAGGATTCACAACTTTACTTTTCCTTTCTCGACCACAGAATGCTGCACAAGCCGGAAAAACTTGAGTGAATCTAAAATCTTTCTTTCCATCGTAACCTCCTAGGTAACCAAAATTTTTGGCCAAGGGTTTAAGGCATAGTCGACTGCATGAAAAGAAATATTAATCAAAACAAAGTCGTAAAGAAAGAGATACTTTCCAATGTAAGGTAAGAACATTACTTCCAATTAAGGGTTCTTTCCGAACCACGGTAGAGGATTCTTGCCAAACCACAATAGAGTTAGAAGTTGTCGGAGGATTTCTGGAACCACTCGCAGAAGTATCAGAAGATTTTCTCATCATCTTCTTCAGATTACTTTCAAGAAAATCTTTGATTCGAGGAAAGTTGAAGGTTAAAGAGGCTTGAAGATGAAGAGTCTTGGAAACTTCTAAAGAGAAGCCTAGAGTTCAAAATCCTCAGAGAAAAGTTGGAAATATTTTACCTCATGAAGTCCAGGCTTTATAGAAGATGATTTGACGGATGAGATTTTTGGATAGACGTAATCTCTGGCCCGAATCTCGTAATTATATTCTCATTTAATGCGGCTCAAAGAACGTCTCGATCTCTGCGCCTTAAAAAGTGATAACTTTCTGGATTTTTCGCAAAAAAGGAAATTCGCAATTCTAATACAGAGTCGTACTCTCTCCCAAAGGGGAACCCATGATGCAAAAATAGAGTTGCATTTTCTTCAAAAAGGAAGTTCGAAGATTGCAGTTCTAATACAGAATCGTACTTTCTTCACAAGCATGAAATCCGCAACCCTAATACAGAGTACTATACTTTTCAAAGGCATAGAAGTCTAAGATCCTAATACAGAGTCCTGCTTCTTATCAAAAGATGAAGTCCACAAAGAGGATGTTTTTTCCAAATTATCCAAAGCATTCCAAAAAAACCTCTAAGGCCGTAGAGTTTTGAAAACTTTGGAGGGGTTTTGCTGGGAAAATTTCCTGATAACGAAATCAACTGTCGTAAAGATATAGATCCATGTCTCTGAACCAAAGAAAATAATAGAACGCGACACTTATAAGGTCGTATTTTATCTTTTAAAGTAACCAAAACATGGGTGATTAATTAGAAAGAGTCTCAAGTCTAAAAGCTCAAGATCTACGTTACAATTGGAATATCACTCAAAACTGCGAATTCAAAATCTGATATCAGCATTTCAGATACATTTGAAGAGTCACGAGTCTAAAGTATGAGATTCGTGTCCCAGTTTTATTTTAGAAAAGATCCGCGAAACTAAGATTTGAGATCCGCAGTCCGGTAAATCTGCGAATTTAAAATTCAAACTCGAGCTATAAACAGAATAGCCACAAACCCAAGGTTCAAGGTCTACGTTCTAGTCATAGTCAAAAGAACCGTGAATTTAAGGTTTGAGATTCGCACTCTACATTTCAGCTACGATCTGGAGAATTGAGGACGCCAGTTACGCTTCTGAAAGATTTAACACAAATTCACCAGACCACAGAGTGGGAAGTTAATACTCATATCGTGGAGGCTAACCGTTAAACGGTTACAACTGCACTACTTAGATTGTGGGGGACAACTGCTGAACGGTTACACCAGCACTACTCAGATCGTGGAGGCCAATGGCTGAACGGTTGCATCAGCTCGAGCTTCGAAATCTCTATATAGAGCCCAAACAGAGGCAGAAAAAGGGGACAAAAAAGGAGATTAAAAATTAGAGATTAGGAGATCAGTATAATATAGAGAGTTCTCTTTCTATTGCTGTTAGGAGTTCAAAACCTTTGCCAACCCAAGAATTTGTGCGGAGTGTCAACGGAGATCAAGATTGTCCTCCACAGCTATCCTAGAACCCAGCCTTAAACAAAGAGGAATTCAATTTTTCTCATTTTCTGTGAACGAAAAACCGTTGAAGTTGTAATCTTTTATTGAGAAATTCAATAAAAAAACATTCGCAATTTTCCATGGCGAACAGGAACTGTGTATTCTGGAGAGGTATGATATATCCTGTTAAATCTGCAGGTAATATTAATTCGGATGTAACAAAGTTGATCTCCCATCACCGCGGAGAAATGCCGAGGTATTGTTGATAGATTCTCACACCCGACATAGACCCTGGCAAAATCTAAGTATAATTTCTAGCTTGTTTGTTCAATAATGTCAAGGACATGTGCAAATTTTACTAGTAATTTACTTATGTCATTGTGATTCCAATGTTGTAATGGTATTCCATGAATACCAATCCAAGCCGTAACCAGGAAGAGGTAAGTTTGGGTGTTCTCGTCCCCTCTCTAGGGGCAAACTCTAAAGTCAGCCTCTGTGTCTCGACATGCAAACTGTTGCTTTCTCGTCGCCATTGTCAACCTCTCCTTTGATGGGAAATGGGCAAGAAACCTGTCTCCATTCCTGTCCAATCTCCATGGGTGATTTGCAAACTCTACAATGATCATCCTCAGTGATTCAATTATCTCCGTCGTCGTAGGGTTCCCATGACCCCGGTTTATGATCCCCACTGTTCTGGCAAGATATTGTTGTTCCATGATAGCCATATCCGAGGCCGGGATAAAGGCTACCAACTTGGGTTGATGAGTTTCCTTGACGGATCCCCCTGGGTTCTGAGTTACTGGGGGTTGTTGTACTTCCTTCCGTCTTGCCCCGTCCACAGTCTGAATCGGTCTTTCCTGTGAGTTGTCCTTCTTTGCCGGGCAATTGGGCATTCTCCGACTCGATGGTCCAGCACCTTGCAAAACCAATGACGGACAAAAGGGCACTCATCTTTGAAGTGTCCAGTTTTCCCGCAAATCCAGCACACTTCCGTGCTACCCGAGATTGTTCTTCTTGCAGGGGAGAATTTCCTCTTCGTACTTCCTCCAGCATTCAGTGACGAGGCCAAGGCTTTCTCCCTCCGAATTGTGTTGCGGGATTTAACCATTTTCCAGTTTCCCTGCTACTCCTTTACGTTCTCGGCAATGTGGGGAAATTCACCCCTGGCTGCCTTGAGGAGTGCCAATACCTCCTCACCGGAGTATGTAGTTTCGCTGATAGGTTGGTTAGTAGGGGGATTACCGAAGATGAAGGGGGAGCTTCCCCTTTCACCGGCAAATCCCTCACCACCTCGGACCAACTTCTCCTCCGATGTTGTGGGTTCTTCTCCTTCTCACTAGAATTTTCTTCACGGTTTTTCCCCCTACTTAACCAACTCCATCCGAAATCCATCGGTGAGGTGAGTGGTTGAAGGTTGTTACTCGGCCTCCCACTTGCCCCCGAGAAGGATTGCCGATGATGTTGAAAACAGCTGAGGCGATGTAGCACCTCCCACCACCGATGATGTCTCAACTGTAAAGAATAAGGGGTCTTACTAGTTTTTACCAATTATTGTACTAGGAAAATCACAAGGAAGTAAATAATATTAAATAGAGTATCTTTCTAGTCCTAAAAAACTAAATGCAGAATCGTTGACAAATAAAAATAGTAGTATTACATTGATACTCACTTGAAAGGAATGAAAGAATACATAAGACTAAATAGGCATTTGAGTGTGAAGACCATACAGTAGACTAGAAATCTGATATAGGAGTATCATGTAGGAGATAAACAAATAAATAGTAAAAGACCGAAGTAAAAAAAAAAAAAATAGTCTTTTAAGTAAACAAATCCCTCTTTAGAAGATTGAGTTAGAATGACGGATAACCAAAATAATTATTCAATAACACATCAAATAGAGTCACGTACAAATATGTTTTAATTATTCCTAGATTTACCATATTAACTTTGCTTCTTGTTGAAGCAGAACAAAAAAATCATCATCAAAAAAAAATAATTTATGAAGAATCTTGTGATTTTTGAAACTTGAATAAATTTATTTTTAACATCATGGATCTAAAAATGAAAATGATATTTTTATTTGAAAACCATTGTAACTACACAAGATTAAAATTTAAGGACGACATAATTTATGAAGAATCTTGTCATTTTTAAACATGAATAAATTTATTTTTAACATCATGGATTCTAAAAATAAAAATGATATTTGTTTTTGAAAACCATTGTAACTAAACAAGATTAAAATTAAGGACTACAGTGTCATACATGAGGATTTAATACAAAATAAACAACCAAAATAAGCTTATGAATCATTGTGAAACTAATATATATATATATATATATATATATATATATATATATATATATATATATATATATATATATATATATATATATATATATATATATATATATATATATATATATATATATATATATATATATATATATATATATATATATATATATATATATATATATATATATATATATATATATATAATATATATATTTATATAGGTAAATTATTAGAAATAAGGATTGAGCTAAAACATGAATAATTATAGAGAAGGAAAAACAAAATAAGTACTTGCATTTTATTTTTAAATAGATATTTAATTAAGATATAAATAATTAAAGAGGGATGTAGGATTTGCACAAGAGACCTCTTCCCAACAGTCCAGTATAAAATCACTAACATTTCTCTTCGTTGTTTCCTTTCTCTCTTCTCCCTTTTTCTCTTTTTTTTTTTTTTTTTTTTTTTTTTTTGTTTTCTTTATTTTTATCTCTTTTTCTTTTGTTCTACCATATAATTTCTTTAACGTGAGAGAAAATGGGTAGAAAAGGATAAGTTGTTAAGTAATTAGGTAAAATAGAGTTGCGGATAGTTAGACATGATAGAGTTTGGATAGTTAAAATGATAGGATTGATCGAGTAGGATTTAGATATTGGGATTTAAAATTCAAATACAAATCTATTTTATAATTTTAATTAAATTAATTTAAATAATAAGATGTATTTTATTTTATTATTATATTATACTCATATTGCAACGAGTAATTTTAAAACAAAAAATTGCGAAAGGTGGTAGGGGGCCGTTACAGTTATTTATTCACGGAAATAACCCCTGCACAAACAAGGTGATATATGAGGAGGATGCTCTCCAAGACGGGGGTGGTAGTTCTGCACTATTCTCGAGCTCACAGAAGGAGTCTTGTCGTTAACAAACCCAGCCAAACAAGTGTGCCAGAAGCAGGAACGAGCAGAAAAGGACATTGTTTTCACCTCACCTCTGGGTGCAGGTTTCATTTCTCTCCCCATCTCAGTCGGCAGCTGCACATAGCAGCAGCATAACTGAAAACTGGAAGCACAGCAGCAGAGAAAAGGACAAGCATTGTGACCTGCCCCAGCTAGCCAAAAGACGACTCTACCACAAACACAATCTAGAGAAAAATACACAACACTATGGGGAACCACAAAAGCATATTAATATTGAAATCAAGCATGCCTTCTATTTTTTCATCTCCCAAGACAACCCAACTCACATGCCCCCCTCCCAACAACTCCCCCAGAAAAACTATTAACATAATCATTTCAGAACATTGGGGTCGGGCTCTGCATTGGGCCTAGCTCTTGGGCCTTACTTTGGACTCCAAAAAGAAATTTTTCAACCTCTCTCTGAGAAGAATTTACCAAGAAGGTGAACAACATAGAGAAGTGGAAGAGGGGGAGGAGGAAGGCCGGTTGGTCTCAGTCGACGCGGCAAGCGACCGCCGCTCCTCGAACAATGAACAAGACTTGGGCAGCACTGCAGGGAGTTTCTTCATCAGCTTCAGCGGCGGTGAACGCTCCTCCTCCATGTCTTCCGCTTCGAAACACGAAGGCGAGGCCTTGGGCGTCGCAAACGGAGTGCCACCATCGTTAGCATCGGTTTCTGTTCCGTCATAAATTGGATTGGAAATGGACACGAACTCGTCTCCGTGACTCTGGCTCTGGGCTGGAGACGGGGAAGCTTGCTTTGCTGCCGCAGCTTCGAGATTAGGAAGCGAGAGGAGGTACTTGGTGGGGGCTTTTAAGACTCCATGGCCATAGAAAGGGAAAGCAAGCGGCGGGGCTGGCTGGTGCTGCTGCTGCTGCTGCTCCAGTGGTGGTTTGGCCTCAATATCGGGATCGTTTCGTGAATGCCTAATGTCGCGAAGAAGGGAGCATAACAAGCTGTGTAGGAGGAAGAGAAGCAGAGCGAGGAGCATAGCAAGGCTCACGGCAATTGCGAGGGTTGCCCCCATTGCAAGCCTATTCATATGCCTCTCATTGTCTCTGAGATGGAGAGAGAAGGTACATATAAATAGTTGGAACAGAGGTATAAGAGTTGGTTTTGTTGTTTCTGGAGGGATAGTGAGTGTTGTTTATTGTTGAAAATGAATGCAGTGTGGATGAGAATCTTGGGATTCTGTTGTTTGTTTTTGCTTTGTAAACGTGCTCTTCGTGTGCAGGGAAAGAACAATATTAAGACTTTTCGTAGCTTGGGGGTGTGTGTGGGGGTTTGGGTGGGGGGAGTGTTGACTGAATACCGAAGAGGCCACATGTTTAGATGACTGAAAATGTCTTTATGTGCATTGAGTAGGTATAGATACAGAACAACCTAAAGCAAGTACATATATATATATATATATATATATATATATATATATATATATATATATATATATAATGGAATGGCTTGGATGATGAGATCCACTCATATTTATACTGCAAGCAGGAGAGAGAAGGGTTTGATTGTATACTCCCTGCCCACCGGATACGATGATGAGAGTATAAGGAATTCATTCGGCCAACGACAGAAAACCGCTAGCTATGATTGATTCTGAAACTGGAATTGAGTTCCGTGAGAACTGTATGATCACTTATTCTCATAAATGACCTGCACTGTTCATCATGGTAAGAATGACAAATTTAATAACTTATGAGTTTTTGCAGCACCACCATAACTATAAGAATGAGAGAGGAAATTTAGTAACTTGAAACAACAAAATAATTTTAGTTTATATGTAGGTCAGGTTGAATTTTAAGTTTATATATACGTATGTCAAATTGAATGGTTTTGATAATCTAGAGGATAGAACAAACTCTGTAGCTGATTGTAGTTGAACAGTGATAAATTTTTGTGACAACAAAAAACATGGAACTTAAATCGATAAGTATAAAAGATGAACAAATGATATTGAAAAAATATAGTTGAGCACTATCAGAGTACTGTGTATTATAAAATGCATAATATGAAAATAATGTGAAAAACAAAAAAAAAAAAATTCACGGAGCATGGCAGAAGACTCGGAACAGTGAGGGCAGCATGAGGCATCTAATTAATTGTTCGAATATAAACAGGAACGCGACTGCTATCCTCAGGCATTACTAATAACAATGAATGATTTTTAGAGAAAATAAAGTCAAAATTAAGAACCCGGGGAAAAAAAAATCAAGAAAGCGGGAAAATTAACATACAGAGAAACTTGTCCAGATTTTTTTATGCATTCTTCTAGGCTATGTAGACAGGCAGCGACTGGAAGCCTCGGATGTAAGCGTGCTCCACCAGGGTCAACAAGTCTGGCTGCATCGAAATAGCACGTGCAGGCCCTTTGCTGGCACCAGCCTCAACAACAGGAGTTGTAGGCTCTGACAGGAATGAAGCTACTCTCTCTGGTCGATGGCATACTGATTCTGTCGTGCTAGGGTGGATTCTGCCATTATCTTAAATATGAACATGAGGACGATCATCACGATGATACCTAACTCGGCCAGCATCCGCAAGTTCAGGAGGAGCCCTCAACCTCGCTCTCCGTCTGCTCAGGTCATTGTTCATCCCTTTCTTGCTGAAATGGACCAAGAGCCTGTCCATAGCTGCTTCCTCCTCATCACCATCACCAGCATAGGTGGCACTGCTTCTCCTCCCCCCATGTTTTCCACTGCTGTGGGCACTGCTTCTCCTGCCCCCATGTTTTCCATTGCTGTGAGCATGTCTCTCATCATTCACATCACCATTCATCTCTTCTGCTGCTGCTTTTCTCTGGTTACCCACCAAATTCTCCTCAGCATAAAAATCATCATCAGCCTGCTTTCCAATGGGTTTCGCATCATTAGTGGCATTGTCATACTCCTTCACCAATACGGGTTTTGGAATATGTCTCCTGACAGAAACTGGTTTAGCCTTGTCACCATCATCAGACCTTTCATGATCAGCAGTGCAAGAGCTCTTGATCAGCACGTCAGAAAGTTTAGTGTCATCGGCAGGGGTTGAGGGGTTCCTGAACGTTGGTCTGGTGTAAGGAGGAGGAATCATGTTGAATGGTCTGGCATCCTTGGAGTTCACCTGAACAGTAGGATCTAAGACTTTTTCATCTCTCAGTGATTCCTTGTAGACAGCCACTCTCTCTACAGCAACATTTCTACTCTCTTGCAGTTTGGTAGCCGGAGGAATCTTATTAACAACCTTTACATCTCTGGAAATTGTGTGTGCAACAGACTGCCTTTCCCGGTCGATAAGACCTGGTTCTTCTTGGGCTATTGGCGACATACTATAAGCAGTACCTTCTTTAAGTACATCATGTTTACGGATGCCATCCTGACTAACTTTTGGTTTTATCCAGTCATCTTTCTGGATGCTGTTCTGCCTCTCCTTCGATTTGACAAATGGACAGGCTCCAGCATTGTCGTAGACTGGCTCCATATTCTCTGTTTCCTTAATGACAACAGGGACCTTGATTTTTTCAGCAGGATTATGTGATCTGCCACTAACGGCTGGAATCACATGTATGTCCCTGGGCTCAGGTCGCACTAGTTGCTTTTGCACGAAAGTCCATGAAGGAGGTTCCCTTCTCTCCATAGGTGCAACCTCTCGGTCTTCACCTGCAAAGGAGACTGCATCATTGGTGACAGTTTCCCTTCTCCCATTAACTGTGATATCACCGTTAAGGACTACTTCCTTTCTGCCATTAAACGATCCACCTCCATTAAAGACCGATCCATCATTGGTGACAGGACGCACTAGTTGCTTTTGCACGAAAGTCCATGAGGGAGGTTCCCTTCTCTCCACAGATGCAACCGCTCGGTCTTCACCTGCACAGGAGATTGCATCATTGGCGACAATTACCTTTCTCCCATTAACTGCGAAATCACTGTTAAGGACTACTTCCTTTCTGCCATTAAATGATCCGCCTGCACCAAGGACCACTCCATCTCTACTGTTGACTGCAGTAACTGAATTGATGACTGCTTGCTTTCTTCCATTAACTGCAACATCTGCATTGAACACTGCTCCATTGCTTCTATTAGCTGAACTAGCTCCATAGCGGGTTTCTCTGTTACAACCGTCACCTTCAACAGCTGTGTCAAAAATTGCTTCCTTCCGAGGATTAACTGCTGCATTCTTCCCACTTATTTCAACATGGTAAAGCCCTTCAGTTTTGTTAATGCTTCTCTTGGGTTGTTCCTGGACATGAATTGGAATGGTGAGATTGGAAACTTATAGTATTTTCAATAGGCAATAAGAATTTGAAGATGGTAAAACCAGAATTTTGAAGTAGCATGGAACCTACAGAGGGAGGTGCAGAAGGATTAGATAGTTTCTGTCGGAATGCCCTGGAGTCCCATCTTACGGATGACTCCTCAGCAATATCTTGCATCAATCGCAGCTTTCTATCTGTTGAAAAAGATTTCTTCTGCACTTTCTCCACAAACTAAAGAAAATAATGGCAAAACATTATCTGAATCAGAAACAGTTGGTAAAAGACAGTTTATTTAAAGTGCAAGTGTAGAGATGTTTAAAGCACCTCTGAATTCACTAAGGGTTCCATTTGACTTCCATATCTCTTCGTAAACACTTGTCTCAAATTATATAATTCTGGTAGATCCGAGAATCTAGCTGCAGCAAAAATAAGAGTCGACACAGCTTCCATAGCTTCTTGAGGACATTCCCTGCCCAAAATAAATAAAACACATGTCATACTATTTCTATGTTTTTGTTAAAAATAATAGTGAAAGTGTTTGATTCCAAAAATTGTCGACTTAACAATCGGGTCAATCCTAGAACCAGACGATAGATTGGGCTCAAAACTGACTCGAACCAGAGGTTTGTACAACGAGTAAGTTGCTGAGATTCAGAATCTCAGTGAAGAATCTCCAGTGAGATTATTAGATAATAAAGAAAAAATACACAGAAAAGATACATATACATAACGAGTTCTGGCCAAAGGTGGATCTCAGGTCTATATCCAGGTGGAAGGATATCATTTGGCAAGATCTTTTTAAAGAATCAGAGTTCCGAACTCTCAAATGCTCTCCTTTCTCTCTTAAAATTATAGGAAATATGTAAACATGATTGAAGAAGATGATTGGATTTAGGTGAAGATCTAAGGTACTAAGATGTAAAAGATGATCCTCTTCTTCATGGAGGAGGGGTGTATTTATAGTTCCTTGCCGATAGAGATGTAGTCAAATTTCAATACAGTTGTCTAATATGAGATGGATTATGTAGTTGTCTAATATGAGATGGATTATGTAGTCTTCGAAGAGAGGTTTCCTAATGTCCGAACTCCTCTTATGGGATCCTAATTGACTAGGGATATCTCATTAAGATTTTTTGGGCCTCATGAGCATGATGGGCCCTTGCCTAGTACGCTTTCTTTTTGTAGGTTTAGGCTAGTTAATTTATTAATCAACAATAGCCTCCCATTTCTGAGTTCATTCCAATGAATTCTTGGAGTATCTTGTACTTCTTCCGACTTGTTCTATCTAGTCATGTGTAACTTGTGCCTCATTAATTTACATCAATATTGAAGATAACGCGTTATGAAACCCGTTATATTGCGTTACGTAACCTAACGGAGCCCCAGCGCTACATAACAGCCGGAAATAACCCATTGCACCGTAACAATACGTTTTTTATATTATTTTATGCTATATTACGTAACATTACGTTAAATTACGTTATGTTGCGTTATTTACAATTATTTTTTAGTAATGTATATATTGTTATTGATTATTATTTTGATTATTAGCGAATTGTTGTAATTTTCTTACTTCTTGTTTGATTGCTTGTAGAATTTCTAACTTATTAATTTTCGAATGTTTCCTTATTCTCTTATTGTAATTCCTCTCTGGTTACTGAAATATATTACTTTGTTAATTCTATTAATTTTTTAACTGAACTAAAATCGACAATTACAAAAAAAATAAATTAAACATTACAAAATATAAATTACAACAATGATAATAACTGGAATTGAAATAAAAAATTAAAATCTTACTTTCATGTCTAAATAATGACTGGAATTATGGTTGCAGACTTAATATAATTTATGAAAATAAATATGAAAATTATTGTAAAACTTAATATAAAATTAAGATAGATTATGTATTACAAAATGATTTTATATTCTTTTTTTAGATATTTTAAATTTATTTTTCAATTTATAAAAAAATATTTACATAGTTTTATATTTATTTTATTACATAAATAGAAAATTACATAACCCATATTATGCGTTACACTATATACGACATAACCTAATAGAGGCAAAGCATTACATTACCGTTATTGCTATTTTAAACATTAATTTTCATCTTGATGAATGTGAACATGACATCATTATGGCGAAAGGAGATCTTGTAACTGGTGAGATGGAGATCTTGTAACTAGTATGTAGAAGATTGTCTCGAGCTCTGCACATGCGCCAACTTAATTGTTGAGAACCTGGTCGTGTTGTTGAGATCCATTATCGATCTGCCTATGGATGCAACTTAATTGTTGGGGAGAGCAATGTCACATCTGATTCTATAGGTTCAACCCTCAAGTGGAAGTTTATAAATCATCGGTATATAACTCCCACCTTGGAGATTTCTAGGATCTAAAAATTTTCAAATGCTCTACATAAGACTAGGCGATATGAAGTGAAAGGACTCTGGGTTTGGAGTTTCAGCCATTACATGTGGATCAATCCACTTCGGTTGGAAGAGCGTCAAAGCAAATATCAAGTTCTCGTCCAATTAGGATAGCTTTAAACTTGCTGAGTAATCAATCTCATCTTTGAATTGTAAATGAAGAATTGTTTTATGACTGTCACTGAATGAATGAAAAAATTGGCTTCTTGTTGAGCTGCTAAGTTGTTTGGTAGTAACTCATCTCTAAAATCGCCGAGTACTTATAGGAATATGGAGCCAAGAACCCTTTTTGCTTTGTATTGTTAGCTTGAGTCTTGTTAATTCAATGTTAGAAATCAGTTGAAGACTGCTAAGCATGGAAAACATGTCCTATTGGTGAAAAAAAACATGTTCAGAAAATCAATTACTTAAATGACCGGACAAATAGTGTTTATTGCTTGGGCGCTAGGTGCTTGTCTGCTTGGCGTGCATTTGCTACAGTGGACCTTTGGTCTTCTGAGTGGGGTGCTCGGGCGACTTGCACCTTGAAAGTGACTTGTGTCATGGGGTATGCTACGGGAGCGACTTTGGCTCCCTAACCTTTAGGATGTTAGGTATCAATTTGCTAGAAGCGAGTGGACTTGCCACAGTTGCGCTGTACCACTAGGTACTCACCTGCTAGAAGCTATGGAACCCTCGGCAGAGATACAATCTCTCCATTATGTTGTGGAGCCTGATAATGACCTAGTCCCCTAGGACTTACCAATGTTGTTAGGGAAAGTACTAGGACCATGGAAAGTTTTGTTGCACTTTGCCTTATGCTATGTGGCGTACGCCTATCGCGATGTCTCATTGTTGCATTCGACTGTGATCAACTTGTAAATCACAAGACTCCCATTATTGCCACAACTATCAAGTGGCAAAAAATTTTGTGGTACATCACCCATGTGCTAGGTACTTACCTACTAGAAGGAACTCGTCATATTGGTATGATCTTTGCATTTTTTTCATGGTTGTCTAGTGAATATCAAGTTCCCATGGGAGGAAGCAACAAATGCCTAGTGGTGGAAGGTTATACAACACAATGCGTGAACACTGGGTACTCGCACGCCAGTTTTATCATTGCGTCTGGCTATGATCACCTGGTAAATCATAGGATTCCCAATACTATCGCAACGAGAAATGTCTTAATGTTAGGTGTTCTCCCGCTAATTGCGGTGTGCTATCATTGCATCTGACTATAATCACCTAGTGAATCTAAGAACTCCCAATGCTTTCGCAACGAGTATAACCAGGATGAGTGCCCGAGTTTGGACTAGTGGGCCTAAACTGATCAGACGCTAAACTCAAAGTACTGGAGTCAAGTCGAGTTTACCAATTGATTTAGTAGGTCTTCAAATCTTAGACCCTCCACGGTTAATAGGATTTTGGATTCCCTATCTCCACATCCAGAGATGAGTTTCCTAGTACCCCTTGCCTCTATATTTAGAGGTAGATTTCCTTATCCTTTGGATAATAACATGAAGTGGCAAGTTAGTGTCATGAGATCAACTCGGAGCCTGGCGAGTTCTCATTATAGACTCAAGATATTTGTGAGTTCGCACCTGTATGATAAGATGAGCGTATTGGCTTAGGGCATGTTGCCAAGTGCTATTGTGGCATGTAGCTGAGTGCACAACAATATAACTGATGGCCAAAATTGCCAAATGCTGAAGATTTTTTTTTAAATATTCAGAAAAATGAACTTATTACATAAAGTTTTGACCAAGTTGAACTTATTACAGATTTATATGGAAAAGGAACTGATTAAAGAATCTAATCACTTAGGACGGATTACCGATCAAAGGACCATATACCTCTCTTTGCCATTTAGGGCATCGTCCCTGTCTTGACCCTTGCTGAGATGAATCGGTTGGGTTCTTGCATATTTCTGGACAAATTTCTTTCAATGTTCTTATTGGATGAGTTAGACTTCGGTCATGTGATTGATATCTTTGTAATATTCGCAGAACCAATGCGAGTCTCTTCTTTTGGGAGGTGTTTTGATGATGTGAAGAGCCTGTGAGAAATAGCCCTCCTTTTAGATCTGCTGAGAATATGAGTTCAAGAAAGAATTGGGGGAAGTGAATATGTACTTCGCATTTTGACAGTTGTCACCATGACACCTTTTCGGTGGGCTCCATCTTCTTTAACATTCCTTCCCTTTCAATCAAAAGATTCTTTTGTCATTCATGAGTCACAATCTTTGAAAACCATATTGTACTCGTCTTGAGTGATGTATTTATCAATGCACTAGGAACTTATCCAAAAAGGTTGGCTTGCGTTTGTATATAAAAAGCCTGAAGCATGTGGTGAATATTGTTAACTAGTGATGCCAACATTATGTCAGGCAAACAGTTCGCTATCTGAAGTCTTGTCTCATTGAATTGCCTCAGGAAGTCTCGGAAAGAATCCCCTCAAGCATTGAGAAATAGCACGGAAACACGCCATGGTCTCTTTGAATACCTAGCAAAACTGGTCAAACTTTCTAATTAAGTTAGAGGGATGATTTTGGCACCAAGTGGATGACCTTTTACGAGGGTCATGGCAGAGGTATGGCGCATAATTTCGTTTGTTGTTCCTTACAAATGTGTGGCGGCTTGCTAATTAGTGATATGATCAACGAGATTAGTGGTGCCATCGTATCTTCTGCCCAGATTAGGGTGCTTAAAAATTTACTCTCGTTATTTTGTTTGTTGTTCCTTACAAATGTGTGGCGGCTTGCTAATTAGTGATATGATCAATGAGATTAGTGGAGCCATCATATTTTCTTCCCAGATTAGGGAGCTTAAAAATTTACTCCCGTTGGAGAACTTACTCCATAGGAGAATTACCTTGCATAGTGGTTCGCGATAGCCGAAAAGCATGCCGCCATATGGAAGTCTATCATTCAAAAGGTGACAAGAGAATGCTTCATTTTCTTGATTGTCATGTTTCTGCTTAATATCTCCTTAATTTTTGCTCTGGGTACCATGAGATTAGTAAGCAAGAGGTAGATCTCACCCTCTTCCTGGCATTTTTTTCAAACCCTCACCGTGGAATGCCTCTGCATGAGTTGATCAGGCTCCATGGATGGCCCAGGCAAGTTCTGTCATTTGGTGTGTCAAGAGTTAAAGTTATCCTTGTGCAACTAGAGCATCTAGATTTGGGATCGTCGGTATAGTACTCGCCACTTGCTTTGGCTTATATTGAGAGTTTTTTCTTTACATGTCTTTGGAACATGTATTCACCATAAACAGTATGCATTTCTCATAGACAATGTAAATTGTTGATTACAAAAAAAGTCAATTTAACAGTTGGGTCAATCCTAGAGTCAAACATTAGCTTGGGCTTGAGATGGACTCACAAACCAAACTTAGTACAACGAGCAAGTTGCAGTGATGCGAAATATCAGTCAAAAATCTACAGCGAGATTATTACATAATAAAGAAAATATAAAAAAAAAAATACATGCAGCAATAAAACAAGTTCGGCTGAGGTGGATCTCAACCCTACGCCCTTGAGAAAAGGTGGTCAATTGGTGTGTCCTTTATTAAAAGATCATTGTGACAATCTCTCAATACCTCTATCCTTTCTCTCCTGAAATTACAGGAACTATGTGGAGAAGATGAAGATGAGGATTGGATCTAGGTGAAGATTCAAGATACTAAGATGTAAGAGGATCCCCTTCCTCATGGAGGGTATATTTATAGTTATCTGCTGGTAGAGTTATAGTTGAATTCTAATATAGTTTCTAGATATGAGGGATTTGGTAACCTTTAGAGGGAGATTTCTTTGTTATGACTAAACTCGATTTCGTCTCTTGGTAGGATCCTAATTGATTAATGATTCCTGATTAAGATCTTTTAGGCCTCATGTGCTTGATGGGCACTTGGCTAGTGGGCTTTATTCTTATGGGCTGGGGCCGATCAATTTATGAACCGATATTGTCATATCAAAGGCAACAAGTTGCTCTATTTTCATTGTCATGGGAAGCATTGGAAAAAAAATGACTTGAATCCATGAATATCTGAACGCTAACAAGTATAATCATTAACTCTTTCTTTTATTGAAAGAATCCTGCACAGAGACTCTGTTTGATGTTGCTCCAATCATAGTGCGACAAACTTCTGCTTTACGCTCTTGGGGATTTCAGGATAACATATTATTTGATGTTTATATATCTCCTTAGCAAACAAGACATTCATGACAGATTAACTGAGGAGATAAAAGTCATGTTTCACAAAGAATTGAGGCAGTACAGCACCATTCGAATTTAACGAAATACTAGAAACATCCAAGTCTTAGCATGTTAGAATCAAAAGAAGCTTGAACTAATTTTCCTTTCAAATTGCAGTACAAGTACAATTTGCTATTTGCTCAAATAATGATTAAGTCAAGTTAGACTGTCAACTCGCTCGCTAACAGGTTATATATATATATATATATATATATATATATATATATATATATATATATATATATATATATACACACACACACACACACACACTGTAAATGAGCTACCAGCTCAAGTAAGTTATATGAGTCAACGACAAACTATATATATATATATAGATATATGCAGGGTTACTGTAAATGAGCCACCAGCTCAAGTAAATTATATGAGTCAACGGCAAACAACTAATGATCCCATTATTTTTATCAAAGTTTTCTTTGGATCATGATTTCCACCTCAATACCTTCTTAAGGATGAAATTTTGTAGATTTTGGAGCTTTTTGCCACTCTGTTAAGTTGCTACAAAATGTTATATTTAACAAAAACCATTAATTTTATGTCGATTTGATGGAAGGCCAAACAAAAACTAAAACCTAATAAATTGGGAATGGGTGAACCCTAGAGGGTTGAGATCATAATGCAAAAAATACTTTGAAAAAAAAAATTAAAGGAGATAGTGGAAATGGACTGCAGCTCAGGTAATGTGCGTGAGTTGTCAGATCATTTCCATTATTCATATATATATATATATATATATATATATATATATATATATATATATATATATTCTTAAAGCTTTTCATAACTTAAGACTTGCTTATATTTTTCTCTAATTATATATATATATAAATATAATTAGAGAAAAATATAAGCAAGTCTTAAGTTATGAAAAGCTTTTAGAATACTTCTATTTAATAATTGCAAGATAGAAAGAACAATTGTCAGAATAACACTCTTGTAAGGTAAAAATTAATTGTAAATTGATTAAGTTAGAATATCTGAACCAGGAACTTTTTTTAATTAAGGCACAAGATATTCAATGACCTGGCCAATGAAGTATTGTAGACGCCCCTAGTGAGAAATCATGAAGGAGACTGAATAAATGGACGACAGACCCTGCAAAAGAAGGCTAGAGACCTAAAGTTGCACGGTAGAGAATACAAACCTAGGTAAAGTGAAGTCTATAATGTTGATGTTTACATTGCCATCCCTCACATGGAGCAGGATGAATGAGATGAGGGAATACACCATGACCAGAAACTGTACCATAATTGTATTTCTATATTTGAACACATTTTAGATTAGGCCTTTAATTGTACATTGGGGAAATCTACTATTACTTCTATATTTCTCTATTTCATATGATGTTAAATGTATGACAGTGCTATATATGTAATTATCAAGTCAGGTGATACCAATTGCACCAGATTCCATATAGCAATTCAATTCAGCCCTACTCAATCATTCCACCATATTGCATACCTAGCAAAATAATATACCTCATAAACAGTACCTGTATCACCAACATAATATATTTCTACTTGCTTGGCCAAGTTTGATCCATAGCCAAATTTAATTAGGTGGTTTAGGCTTGAACGTACCTAAATCAGTGCAACTTTAAACCCAGCCCAGTCCTATGATCTGTAGACACAGGCACAAACACTGTGTCAAACATGGGATTGTCCAAAATCCTGATACGTGGACACAGCTACACAAGTGCTTCATCTTGATACATGACTCAAAAGTATTTACATTTGGATACTATTATTATGTGGAACAACCAACTCTCATCCAATTAATCTAATGCCTCAATTAGCAAATGTCAAGATGGGATATAACATGACTCTTACATGATTGAAGATACATAAAAGTTATGGTGAATAATGGATTAGGTCTACACATTTTCAATTGTATGACTCACATGTACACATGTTATGTGTCTGGGTGTGTCTGCTATGCCGATTTTAGTCAGAAAGTGTCTTAGAGATCACAGGTTTTATGGTTGTGTAGTCTAGTACCAATGCAAAGAAACTTAATTCCACTACCATGGTGCTCGTGACAATTAATTTATGCAATCTTGTCTCAATTTCACTTTTCATGTACTGCAGAAAATTCATTATAAGGTTTAACTTCAAAAGGTCAAAAAACTTTTTTTTTTTTTTTTCTTTTCTTCAGTCCAAGACATAATTATGTGTTTGCAAATTCTAAATATATGTTTCAATAATGACATAATGAACAACAGATGCTAATCCGAAACAAACAGATTGTAACATGTCCATCTAGTTTTAACCATTCCCCCTTTCCCCAAGAACAACCTAACCATTACCTTCAGGTTACATGCCAGAAATATGGGTATGATCTTCTTCAATATCAGAAAAAAGACAGCAGTGAAAGAGATTCAAGTCTACATAAAAGCTCAAACCAGTTCAAACTATACTATTCCCCTTTGACCATCACCCTTATAATCTGACCTCTTGCCATTCCCACATCACCTTCGTACCTAATATTAACCTGTTGACCTGGTCCTATATATTTTGCCATTCATTCACAAAAGGATTTGAAGATAATCATGAGGGAACCAACTGTTGAAGAAAGCTGCAATTCCCAGTTAAATGATCGATTTTACACATGCATGCGCACGTACACACAAACGCGCGCACGCACACACACAAATATATATATATATATATATATATATACACACATATATATACATGTATATACATATATACATGTATATACATATATGTATATATACATATATGTATATATATATGTATATATATATATATGTGTATATATATATAAACTTTGGCCATATTACTTTCATTTTCTATGGTATCAGGCATAAAAACCTCCAGGTTTCACAAGAATATATGGTCCATCAAGGGCACTGAGAATAGAAAATGACAGGTAGATGTGCATGTCCAATGACGAAAGAACAACAGTATTCACTCCTAGGCAGATGCAAAATAGCCTTAACGAATCAATTTGCTACGAAACAATCAACAAAAGGACTCTTGAATTAATGGGAATCTAAAAAGTATTTAAAAACATATCAAGAATGAACCAATGAGTAATTGGAGCATAATTCAGCACTGGACTTTTCATATTTATAGGCATGCAGGCATTAGGTAAAAATAGAACAGAAAAACGAAAAACTACAGAAGATACCTCTGGGAGCAGGGAAATAGCACTTATTGATTGTAATATAGTAGAAAAGGGGGGCAAAAAACTGTGTACTACATACCTCTGCTTCTTTATGGATGGGAGCTGACTCAAGATGCATTGACAGTATTGTTCAATCATATCATAGCAAGATGTGTGATTAATTTCGACGATGAGTGCATCAATCTGTTTCAGAAAAAAAAAAATTAATACATTTAGAAATAGTTAATCTTTCTTAAACCAAAAAGAAAAAAAAAATACTGATACACCAAATATAAATCTTAGAAGCACAATCATACATGTACTACAAGATGTGCAGTTAAAGAAATAAAAAAAGTTTTAAAGAAATTTGATGAGTAAATTCTAAATTCTTAGAACCAAAATCAAATCCTATTGGCAATACCCAGAATCATTGCAATGTCAATATTACCGCATTGACCAGAAAAACAAAAATTCAAGAAAAAAGAACGATTCTTCCTACAATTGGACAAGAAAGAAAATGCAAGAAGATGCAGGGAAAAGAAAAAAAAAACAAAATTGTAAAAATCAACAATATAGGCCGAACAGGGAAATACCTCAGCTCCAGCTACGTAAATTAATTATATAAAAAAGAAACTAATCAAATTTTAGCATACTAAGAAATAATCTTGCAACAAGAAGGAAGCAACAAAAACAGATATATAAAAAAAATCAAGAAAAGTTACCCTGCCAAATGCATTGAGGTCATGCCCATTGGCGAGGAGATCAGCAACATCCTTCTTCAATAATCTCACCGTCGCCTGCCGTTTCTTCCTTATCCATTGCACCCTGCTACTTATACACTTCACGCAATATTTGCTGCAAAAACCCAAAAAAAAAAAAACGAAATTTACAGGAAATCCATCAACATCATCCTCCTCAAAGTCCACCCAAATCAACGAAAGAATGATTCAGGAACGAAATTCACACCATTTCTTAGAGAATTTGCTCCCAAGCAAAGCTTCAAACATCGTTTTCTCCTCTAGTTTTTTTCTCACTGGAGACAGTGAAGAAGAGAAAGGAGAGATTTTTATGAGATGGGTAGTGATGAAATGCCTATTTTGAGATATATGTAGCGAGCGAGAGAGAGAGAGAGAGAGAGACGGCAATCGCAAGGAAGAGGAAGTGGTGACGGTGGGGGTGCGAGCTGGAGAAGAGATGAGAAGGCAAAAAGAGGAAATAAAGAAAAAATAATTTAAGATTGCTTTTATTTTTGGAGATAAAGATGCACTCCATTACAGCTCGATGTAGTGGGAGGCAAGGAGGCGTGGAGGGCCACTTGGTCTTACTATTAGTTAATTGATTAATTAATATGGTAATTTGCAATATGTTCCACTTTAACTTTGAGTTTGCAAATTCTGTCATGACACTATGCAAATTTGCAAAAGTGCGAAATTTAGATTGAGTGTAGTACACGTCTCTAATGTGATGACTATATTATTAAGGACTTTGAAGGTAGCCATCATATATATTTTTCTTCCTTTTGGTAATATATTTACTGATTTTTTAGATCTTAAAGTATTAGTTTATTTGGTAATTTATATATACCTTATATGGGGAATTTTATATATCCTAATACATAAATATAACATTACTCAAAATTGACTAGTACATCTCAATATAAGTAAAGTTATATATAATATATGCTCATATGTTTATGATTGAAAGTATTAGGTTTTCATCATATTTAGAAATATAAAGTAAGTTCCTAGGAAAGTCAAAATTAAATTACTCTCTTTTCACATTTTTGTAAAATCACATTTCATCCATTATGTCACTTTGTTCATTAAAAAGTAAATGTGCAAAAAAAAAAATACAAAATGATATACTTAACTGCAAATAGTGAAAACCGTAGGCGCTTGTATGAGAGGTAAGTTTATTTTTGAGGGTGGTGGAGGGGGAATCGAAATGGTAAAGAGAAAGGGGAGAAATGAAAACGTGGGACCCAGCGGGAGAAGTGGGCGCGGATGCTGCGTTAGGTTACGTACCTCCCGTTAACCCACCCTCCTTGACTTTAATTACCGTTGTATGTAACAAGAATCCAAGTGCCCTTCTGCCGAAACTACTACCCCTTGACTCCAGCTACTCGTGCTCAGCTCTTTGAGAACGTTTGGGGGGGGGGGGGGGGGGGGGGGGGGGGGGGGGGGCGGGGGGCGGAATCGTAATAACAGGTTACCCAAAATGGCCTCACAAGCCGGCGGCCGAGTCGAGGTGCTCCCAATTTTTTTATAAAATAAAGGGATTTTTACATATCGGTACCTTATATAATTGAAAATTAAACTTTAGATCCTGAAATCTTAATATTTTGATTTTAATCTATAAGTAATTTTAGAGTTATTTCACTTTAGTCCCCTAATAACTTCTGTTAGACCAGACAGAATTTTTCCTTTTATACCCTTAGAAACCTCTTCTTATTGGATTCCCATTTCCATTCTTCTCCTCTCTCTCTCTCTTTCCATCCAGTTAATCTCTTTCTCTTCCTCTTTTTTTTCTTTTCCTAATCATATATCACTCATCTTGTGAAGTATGGTTTTTTCAAGTAAATAAGCTCTCTACAAAATGATCTAAAACTCAAACTAATTTAAGGTATATCAGTCATTTTTTTACCTCTTAAATATTAAAATTTACCTTTTATTTGAACGGAATAACTAACAGAGGGACCAAAGTGAAGTAATTTAAAGGATTTGGGGATTAAAATCAAACTATTTTTAGAGATTAAATTCTAATATTTAAAGTTAAGGGGCCGATATGTAAAAAACTCTAAAATAAAAATAGTATAATCTTTGAAAAGCGGGACCGACGAAGTGGAGAGACATGGGAGACTCCACTCGGCACGCGGCCAGCAATTTCAAATTTTTATATCCACACGCAAAATATGAGAAGTCCGCATATACAGTTTCTATGCAAAAGTTGGAAATTACCGTTGGATGAGGTTTAGATGGTGGTATAGAGACTTTTATGCGGAGATGCCTGTCTCTTTCTTGCTTGAAAGGGAAATGACTCTGTGGATACAGCATACGCTGGTTGCCAGTAGTTTAAGCGAGGGAATCCATTCTGAGTCAGGGTTGGCTTGTTAAGCAACAAAAATAGTGATAAGTACCGCAAATATAGGACTTCTAGATGTAGGGTAGAGGAGAATAACATGGGTTTCCAGAAGAGCAAATGATTTTTCTGAAAGATAATAATATTGTAGAACTATAATCTGATTTTAAAATCTGAAATTTTACTTATAATATATCCAATCGAACTCATGAGATTGTTTAGGATATCGCAATCTTGGTGGAATAAAAGAAATGCAAATATATGTCTTTTTATTTTTTTACTTTTTCATAATTGATAAATGCAACCAAATCTAAAATTAGAAACGTTTTTCTTTTTCCTTTTACCTAAACCTCTCTGAAAGTTTCTCTAAACCTCTCTGAAAGTTTCACCAAAGAAGAAAACTAATTCAAAATAGTTTTACAATATGAAGTTAAGTCCATCCTATATAAGTCAATTTGATGGCTCATTTTGCCAAATATGATAACGACACATTCGTCGACACATTCGTCTTGTAGAAGCAGGTATTTGTGTCTTCTTTTTAACTATTAAATGATATTTTATTAATCACAAAGAAATATGTTATGTTACATCCAATTATTGGCAATGTATACGATGTATTTAGTCCAGAAAAGTAAAAAATTATTTTATGGACTGCCAAAAAAAATAGGAAAAGAAAAAAATAATAATAAAAAAGAGAATAGGGCGGAGAAAATGTGAGCATGCTTGGGGAGCAACACGAGGTTCCACCTCACCCAATAAAAATGATGGGTCCACAAGCAATCTCTTTAACTGCTAAACTCAGATGGGCCCCGCACCATCTGAAACTTCTGTTTCTTGTTGGCCTGTAAGTGCACGTGACTTCCTCATGTGCTGCCGGCTTCGCCCTTGAGTACTTGGTTTTGATTCAAACACGAAATGCCATCTGTTGGCTGCCTGTTCTGGAGGTGTCAGGTTCTGGTGTTGGATTCAGGTACAAAGCTAAATAATATCTAAAAATATAATTGCTAATATATATATATATATATATATATATATATATATATATATATATATATAGAGAGAGAGAGAAAACAAGAAATATACCGGCGGTGAAGGGAGTGCCTTCACCGCCGCTTAGGTGGCCCAATAAAATTATAGCACGGGCGTCATTCAAGATAACAAATAAATGAATTCTCTTAAATGACACTACGTGTAATAATTTTATTGGGCCACCTAAACGGCGGTGAAGTAAATTTTCTTCCCCATATTTCCCGTTTTCTCATATATATATATATATATATATATATATATATATATATATATATATATATAAAAGTAGACGAAAAATTCACCGGCGGTGAAGGGAGTTCCTTCACCGTCGCTTAGGTGGCCCAATAAAATTATTATATGTGGCACCACTCAAAAAACGGTTAAGGAAATTCATTTATTTGTTAACTTGAATGACGTCATGTGTAATAATTTTATTGTGTCACCTAAACGGCGGTGAAGGAACTTCCTTCACCGCCGATGTATTTCCCATTTCCTCTATATATATATATAGAGAGAGAGAGAGAGAGAGTGGAAACAGTAAACAGGAGGAGGAGCATGAATGGGAAAAGCGGAGAGAGAGGGGGGAGAGAGAGGAGAGTTAGGGGAGGAGAGGGAGAGAGAGAAGAGGAGGAAGGGAGAATATCTCACCGGACGGTCGGAGTCCGACCGACTCTGATGAACTTCCAACCACTTTCGGCCTCTTGGTATTTCAAGTATACACTCCGATCGAACTCCGATAGAGTCCGATCAGAATCAGACGGAATGATCGGAGCGGATCTTTGTGTTCATCCCTAATATTATTAAATTAATTATTGAAAAGGAAAAAGAATGCTTGTTATCTAAAAGAAATGGAAGAAAAAAAAAAGAAAACAACTGAAACCATTAACGTTTCCTTTTGTCACGACTAGCAGTATTCTTTGCCAACATTGGACACTTGTAATCTTTATCTAATCACTGCACCCCAACTTGCCATCTTCCTTGTTATGTTTTTTTTTTTTCTCCCCCTCAACCATTAATGATTCTTTTGCACCTTCAATGAAAAACTTATGCATACTCGAGAGACTCTCCCATCACCTTTACGCAATTGGGCTCGTGTAGTTTTGTTTATTTTTAGATTTTATGCTAAATTATATTAAATCACAACAAATGTCATATGGTTTTGAAGTAAACTTCTATGAACTTTCGAAATGAACAAGACTGTCTAGGGCATTTCAACTGGTACTTTTTGCAACTTAATCCAAAACGCTTTGTGGTAAAATTTCAAAACAATGAAAGTTCATGGTGGTATGATTGTCAAAACTCGATATCGTAAATTGATTAGATTGTCATAATTTATTGTTATTTTGAAAGCTCAAAGTAAATTAGTGCAATTTAGCCATCTTTTATATTACTAACCATAAAAGGAGAGAGAAAATATCCTATTAAAAATAGAAAATTTAAAATTTTGAGAAAATTCGCTTAGGCCATCTAACTTTCAGAATTTTTTATTTATAATTTTAAAAAATTCGTTTTCAATGACAAAAATTACTTCCACTCAATTGAAAACATAAAGGCTAATTGTAAGATAACATGAAAAAGTTATATATATTTTAATATGTTATAAATATTTAAAAATATATTTTTGAGAACAAATTAACATAAATAATTTTTAAATTATAAGCTCAAGAAAACATTAACCTTGAAATAAGGCTTAATATTCCATTTTTTTTCTTATTCACATATAGCTTATATAGAATATATTCATATTTACTTATAATAACGTAAAAGAATAAATTCTTATGGTATCTTCTCAAAAAAAAAAAAAAAAAAACACATCCAAGTATTTCTAAGTATATTGAATAATCTTTTATCTATATTACTAAACAAAACCCCTTTAGAGTTTTTTGGAATAAAAAAAATTTAAAAAATTCAAAGAAAAAAAGGGAAAGAAAGGAATGAGCATGTAGTGTAGGTTCTGTAGTTAAAGAATTACAACATAAGATAATAATTTTGTATAATATAAAGGTTTAACTTTAAAATTATACTAAATCATCAATCTTTAAATTGGGCTAGATCCTCAATTAATTTCAAATAAACTTTAATATTTAATATTTTAGTTTTATTGTTTATTCTTAGAAGCTTTATATATATATATATATATATATATATATATATATATATATATATATATATATATATATATATATATATATATATATAGTAAACGGGAAATTCTAAGTATTATTTATAACGTGAAATAATAAATTTTACTCTATCGTTTCCAAAAATAATTAATTTAATATATTCTAAGTATTTATGCAGATTGTCCACTAGTTTTTATTAATAAAAGAAAGAAATTACGAAATGAGTACGCAGGTGTGCTAGAAAGCCTAAAGCCTCGTACCTAGATCCGAACTAAATACTTCGGCAAAACTCAACCCACGTTCGTTTCATTTATTAAATTCGAACATAGGTATTAAATTTGATAATTTTAATATTTCTTTTCTCATAGTTTATTTTAATTTCTCTTTCAGTTTGTGGTGTATTTAGGTATGGGAATTTCAAGATGCACCCCATACTACTCCAGTCCCATAACGCATTTTATTTAAAAGTTTGCTATTTTTATTTTTAGACCAAATAGTTCTTACCCATTTCTTAGTAAGTACTATGCCCTCCATTTCATTACCTCTTTTTTATTAGTGAACCCCAAATTCTTTGTCTCCCTTCTTAAATCCAACGCGAGTAAAATCCCAAAAAAAAAAAAAAAAAAAAAAAAAAAAAAATCCTTACTTCAAATCCTAAATCCCATCCAAACTTCGGTTCTCATTACTTGCATGAGATTATTAGGCTTATTTGAGTTTTTTTTTCTTTTCTTTTCTTTGCTTTTTTTTTTTGCAAATTAGGTGCAAATATCTCTTTGTTTGGAAGTTGAGGAGAGATTGAAGAAGATGGAGAATAAAGTTACAATTTTGGCAAAAATGGATGAATCTCGTTATTTAAAGGTATGTTTAAAGTTTTTTGGACTTAATATGAAGTATAATTTGAACAATAAATTAAGAAAATGATATTAAGATATTTTAATTATATTACGAATAATCGCGCATCCTGTGTGGCTATGAGAATGAAAACACTGGTTGGAGAGCATGCTCCAACTTGTTCAATAATCGACCGGGATGAAGATTCGGACCAGTGGTTATATTTGGTTGGGGGTTGAATTCCCAACTTGCTTTTATTTAATAATAAATAGCCTTAAACACTAGCCAGAACTGTAACCTTGGTGTAAATCCTCATCTGGCCGGGGGCTAGTCCCGTTCAGTCCACTTACTAACTGGGATTGTCAGCTCAACCAATAAGTTCTCTATAGTGGGAACCCACTGCAAGGTGTGCGAACGGGCCGAATACGCGATACGGAGTGTGGAGGACATGACATGTTAGGGGATGCTGTGGACGGAGGAGGTTGAAAGGGAAGGGAGAAGCCGGAGCGGAGGAGATTGAAAGGGAAGGGAATTTCTAAATGTGCCCTTTTTTTTCTTAGTGAGTCTCATCTTTCCATTCAAACATGCGGTTGGTAATTATAGGGATAATCTTGGAAAAAATATGGGGCTAACTAAGAAAAAAAAAGGGCATGTTTTAAAATACTCTTGGATTCACTAAAAAATTGGGACTCACTAGGAAAAGTAGGAAAAGTATGGGACGCATCTAGAAATCCCCTTTAGGTATTCATCCCATTAAATTAAATATAGCATTCACTTCTAAAGACTTGCAATACAAATAATTTTCTTGTTTCCAAATTTAAAAAATACTTATTTTCTTATTTAACAAGTCAAAGTAATTATTGGTCGACACAATTAAGATGACATATTGTAGATTTAATTTTATTATAATATGAAAAAATTATCGTAATAAATCAAAATTGACTTTCTTTCAAGAAAATGCCTTCTACGGAATTAATTTAAAAAAAAAAAAAATTCTCCTCCTAACTTTTTTCTACCAATTTTCAAATTTTTTTTGAAGTGTCTCGCCATGGCAGGTGCGGGATCCGCAAGTCCGGGAAGGGGGAAAACTGGGGCCGAGCCTATTAGGACACCCCCTACGAATAGCCCTACCAAGTGTTTCGAATCCAAGAGATCCAATTTTTTTTTTTTTTTTTTTTAGGTTCCACGCCATTGTCTCGACGGATAACGTACTCCCATGGCATGCGACATGGCCATTGACTAATTCTCAAATGGCGTCAGGTAAAATTTTCCAAGTCTAGTTTTCAACTTGTGCTGCCAAAGACCAAATGCGACCACAGACAGACCAAATGCGACCGCCCATGTGACCTGTTCCTTCTCTATTTGAATGAATCTGCGTACATACAGGGTCAAAAAAGGCTGGCTAGCTAGCAGTCTGTTGCTTTTTATTGACAGCTATCTTTTCCGGATGGCAACTGCATGCCAATCAGCCATATAACTAATTTTCTAATATTCCATAGCCAAATCCTATTCGTAATCTGCAGATGTGCTCAGTGCTCACTTTTTGCTTTGATGATGAAAATAAAAGGGCAACCAATTAGCCAAATAGTTAAGCCAAAACAATAACTAATTAATCATGTACTCCCTACTTAATTTTAGTTATAATGATTGTGGTGACGACTGGAGACAACACATCAAACGGAATAATCAAGCGAAGCGGCCTGGTCATATTAACTCATACATCTTAATTAGGTACCAGAGTGGGGTCAACTAGTTAATCTAGCACTTGAGGAGTCAGCATCACATTGGATTGGGGCTCCCCTAGCTTGCCCTTTCTCTTAATTTCTTAAATGTTAAGGTTCTCTTAATTATTAAAAATAAATAAAATAAATTGTCGTTAAGGTCTTGTCTCTATGCGTCCAGCTTTCAGTTTGGCGGCTAAGGATTGTTTTTCATGTGATTATTATCTTCGCTGCACGTAAAATTTGTTGGAAGGAAATTGACTTAACGTCATTTGTTGTTTACAATGTATGCTGATGTTGGAAATATTATTAATTAAAAGAATAAAATTTTATATTATTATTTATTATTACTATGATTGTTTATTGTTTTTATGATACCATTATTTATTATTATTGTTGTACCCAATATATTCATTACTTGTGAACATTATACTACGATTATAATTAGGACTGGCAAATGGGCCGTGCCCGGCCCAGTCCGGCACGTCCCAAAAATGGGACGTGCCGTGCCGTCGGCATGGCACGCCTGTCCTAGCTCGGCCCGTCGGGCACGTGCCGTGCCCGGGCCAGACTGTGCCAGCTCATTTTTTTAAAAAGGTTTTTAATTAAAAATTTAATTTATTATTAAGTAAGTTTAGGAGACTACCTAATTTCATTTAATTAGATTTAACAAGAAGGAACGACAGTAAAAAATTATTATATTAAATCTTATTACATTGATATAATTACTCTATAAATATTTTTACAAATCATACAAAATCCGAAAAGATAGGAGAGGACCCCGACCATCACCCTCAACTTATTCTTAGTATTTTTTCTAAGAGATTTTTGAGTTAAAAAATTACAAAAAAAATTTAGAAAATACATGAAAATCCCAACAAATATAGAAATTACAATTTGAAAAAAAAAAAATAAAAGTCTACTTTCAATCATCTTCTGGTGAGGTCTTTGCTACTATTTCATTGGCCAATCCATATTCTCATTTTTCTGCGTCTAACCAGTCCTTCAAGTAGACACACATCTCCAATGTGTCTGGTGCTATTGAGCTTCTCCACTCCGTGAGCACTCAACTACCTACACTAAAAGCAGACTCCGATGTTACAGTAGACACTGGAGGAGTTAGTAGATCACGAATTATGTTGGAAAGCACGGGATATATTTTATCCTGTGATTTCCACCAGGCCAAAATATCAAAAGCTTCATAATTTTCACGGGACACGTTATCTTCATAGTTAGCTCTTTTTAAATAATAATGTACTTCATTAAAATATATATTAGATTGCCTAACTTTTTTTCGGTGAAATACAGATGATATTATTGGATTATGGGTTTCTATAGCAGTTGGATCTTTTGTAGATTGTGTTGGCACACCATACATATCTTCATATATTTTATACATAATATCTAAATAAATTTTAATATCATTAACTAAATCCCTAACATTATCTTCATAACACATATTTTTATAAAATAAATATATTAAAATTTCAAGTCTATCTAACTTGCAATGTGGATCCACAACAGTTGCAAAATATAATAAGTATGAGAAATTTCTAAAATATTTATTAAATTTAGTTTTCATGGGTTAAGCAATATATTCAAGTATTGGGTGATTCCTATATTTATTAAAAACTGAACTAATTTTAATTAGATAATATAGTGCAATATGTGTAGTTGGGTAATAAATGCCTGATAGTGCTTTAGTTGTAATTTCAAATTTACTTAAAAATTTAGAAATGCAATGCAAATAGTGTCATTCATTAATATCTAAACTACACATCGGTAACTCTATTTCATTAAAAATATTTATTACATCTTTACAGTAAATAGCCGTGTTTAACATTTTATATGTAGAATTCTATCTTATTTTAATATCTATAGGTAAAATTTTAGGTGAGATTTTCAAATTCTTACATATTTGTTTAAATGATTGTATTTCTGGCCCACTATTTTTAATAAATAGTATTGTATTTCTAAGTTTAATTATTGAATCACTTACTATTCTTAATCCACCTTGTACGCATAAATTAAGTATGTGACAAATACACCTAATGTGAAATAATTTTCCATCTAAAATTGGTTTTGTAATATTTTTAAGAATTTCTATTACGGCCATATTTTCAGAAGTATTATCGAAAGAAATGGAAAATATTTTTCTTTCTATTCTAAATGCTGAAAAAACACTAAGTAGGGATTGCGATAAATTATGTGTATTATGAGGAAATTCAAATCTCCTAAAACTAATTATTTTTTTTTTGTATACACTAATCTTGATCTATATAGTGAGCCGTTACGTATAAATAATGAAAACTATTTAGAGCCTCCCAACAATCTGTAATTATAATAACTCTAAAAATTAAAGAAGTTAAAATAGCTATTAAAGTCTCCCTCTTATCTTTATATATTTTTAACATGCCAGATTTACATGTAGAATATGGGACTTTTTTAAATTCGTTAGTAAATATTTTTTTAACAAAATCTTTCAAAATTTTGATTTTTCGAAAAAGAAAAAGGTTGTTCGTCATTTATTATAAATGTTGCTAAATTTTCTCTTGTTTGGATAGTATTATATTTATGAATTCCTAAAGACCCTCCGTATGTGTTTATTTGTGTTTGTTGTGGTTGATTTGGTGGGTGTGTTTTATCTACGTATCTTTTAAGGTGACTCGTTCCGCTATCTAAAGAAAATGATAAGATTTTTTAACAATATTTACACCTAACTTTTCTAACATAATTTTCTATTATTTTCGCAAAATGTTTCCATATGTCAGATCTAACAGTCCTAGCGGGGGTAGTTATTTGGGTTTCGTGTATAGTTACTTCAGTTGGTTCTTCTTTAGATATAAAAATTGGTACTTGAGGAGCTTGTTTTAAGGGTTGGCAGAGATTTTGATATTATTCACTAATTAAAAAAGGAGAAAAAGAATCCCCGGTTTGAGAGTATAAAGAATGGAAATATATGAGATGATGAGATATTTATAGAGAAAGAAATGTTTTGTTTTGCAAATAAAAATTGTAAACCCCCAACGGCCATTTTGACCACTAGGGAAAAAATTTACAAAAAACATTTGCAAGAATCCCCCAACGGCTATAAAAATAGCCATTGGGGGCTCTGTGTAAAAGAAATTTGCAAATAACCCCCAATGGCTCTTAATGAGTATTTTTTAAAAAAATAAAACGGGCCAAGTCGTGCCGAAGGCACGGGCAACCCCGGCTCGGGCGAGCCGCGCCATGCAGAAGGCACGGGCGACCCCGGCTTGGGCCATGCTCGAAACTGGGGTGTCGGGTCGTGTCGGGCACGGCTCGGCTCGGCTCACCCGAGCCGTGCCGGGCAAGTGCCCGCCACGTGCCGAGCCGGGCATGCCAAACGGGCCACCCGACCCATTTGCCAGCCTTAATTATAATGGCTACATTTATAATAATAATTATTATTGTGTTTATTACTGATTTAAAATCACTATATGGTTGGTTAAAAAGAACAATCAAGCTATTTTACAAATAGATGACAAGTGTAAAAAAAATAAAAAATAAAAAATAAAAAGAAATTAACAAAGATCTTCCCCACATGATAAATGTATTTTGTTTGAAAGTTCTATCCTAAGAATTTCTTAAAGTTGAGCGTTAACAGAACTAATAATCCGTGGCAAACTCTCTTGAAAGTAGTATGCTAGAAAATACTGATACAAAATAAATTGTACTGTTATTAGACATACTTGTCTTGATTGACCGTACGAATTAGGCATATATCCTTTATGACGGTGATTACACATTTTCACCGAGTCCGGTAATATCTTTCCATTTTTATTGTTCTTTTTATAATTGGTATTGTTAATTTTTTAGAATTTAATAGGAAAATCTCCAACAACTTAAAAGACATAGCATGATACTATTCCTCTACTAATTTTTTAGAATTTAATAGGAAAATCTCCAATCACCTTTATTCTATTCCTCTACTAACCAATTTTAGATGATACTATGTGCATGATGATGATATGCCCACAAACTGTTAATTAAGTCCTCATAACATTCTTATTTAAATCTCAACATTAATATTATGTCATATATATGCTTTATTCATGTATCAGATAATGGGCTATGAGCTTATAATAAAGTCAATTATGGTTCAGTTAATTGTGTAATTCAGTTACAATATTATGTAATAAGTTGTCCGTGAAAACTTACTAATTGAAATTAAATATATATTGTAAAAATTATTTATTACTCTTACGATAGAATGAAATTATTATTTTGTAGTTTATTTTGTAGATTTTAATAAAAAATATATTACATATTTGTTTGTTTAATTAAGACTGTACATATCATTTATCACTAATCACTTAAATTTGTTGGGAAACATAATCCCAAATCATATTTCGCAAATATGACGAGATCATACCATGGAGATCATCGAAATAAGAAAACGCAATAAACACAAAAAGAACACAAGAAAAATACGTGGTTTGACCGAGACCTACATCTACGGAAATAAGAGAGATTCATTATGAAAAAAATATTACAAGAAAGGATCAAAGTATCTCTCTATCTCTCAAATATCTCATAATAATAGAAACATCTCTCCCCCATTAATTATTTACATCTCCCATATCATATACGAGAGATAATATATTGTTCTTATTCTAATCATATCAGAATAGGAGGATCATCATCTCATTGGTATTTCAATTCTATTAGGATACTGTTTTTCTGACTCAAGTACAATTCGTACTCTTTGTAATCA